>CM059296.1:14555000-14602500 GCA_030340665.1 Neosalanx taihuensis | reverse complement strand
CCCTCACTACAGTAACACAGCCCTCACTACAGTAACACAGCCCTCACTACAGTAACACAGCCCTCACTACAGTAACACAGCCCTCATCACAGTAACACAGCCCTCACCACAGTAACACAGCCCTCACTACAGTAACACAGCCCTCATCACAATAACACAGCCCTCACTACAGTAACACACAGCCCTCACTACAGTAACACAGCTCTCACTACAGTAACACAGCCCTCATCACAGTAACACAGCCCTCACTACAGTAACACAGCCCTCATCACAGTAACACAGCTCTCACTACAGTAACACAGCCCTCACTACAGTAACACAGCCCTCATCACAGTAACACAGCCCTCATTCATAATAACACAGCCCTCACTACAATAACACAGCCCTCATCACAGTAACACAGCCCTCACTACAGTAACACAGCCTCTCACTACAGTAACACAGCCCTCATCACAGTAACACAGCCCTCATCATAATAACGCAGCCCTCACTACAATAACACAGCCCTCGCTACAGTAACACAGCTCTCACTACAATAACACAGCCCTCACTACAGTAACACAGCCCTCGCTACAGTAACACAGCTCTCACTACAGTAACACAGCCCTCATCACAGTAACACAGCCCTCATCATAATAACACAGCCCTCATCACAATAACACAGCTCTCTTAAAGCAACTGTTCAAACAGAGAAACCTTGTCAACTAAAGGTTCTGTATTGTCCCAGAAGTCAGAGACCCTCATCAAGCTAATGTTCATCACTCAGCCAACCAGTATGAAGGACTACAGGCTTCAGACACGTCAATATACAAGGATGTTGTTTGTAAACACATCACTGCAACAACCCTAAGACCTCCAGGACCAGAAAAAGAGTTTCCAGTGTAAATAACCTTCAAGGAGAGATGAACCATCGCGATCCCATGCTAAAGGTACGAGCTGTGAAGTTGTTTTGTGGCCGTTTGCAGTGAGCAGAGGTGGGCGGAGCAGAACAAACACCCTTGAAACACGTTTCCCTGCTTAGGAAACAGATCTGACAGAACCGCTCTCTCCAGAGTGGAGGATTCTGGGAAATCTGTGGCCAGTTCTGTAGATCATGGCTCTCACACCCCCTGTTCTCTTTTCCAAAAACTAACCAACACCCCCCCCCCAGCTCACCCCTCCCTACCTCCCAACTGTAGAGGAGAGGAGGGGAGGGGAGAGGAGGGAGAGAGAGGAGGGGAGAGAGGATGGGTGAGGAGGGAGAGAGGAGGGGTGAGGAGGGGAGAGGAGGGGTGAGGAGGGGAGAGGATGGGTGAGGAGGAGGAGGGAGAGGAGGGGTGAGGAGGGGAGGAGGAGGGGAGAGGAGGGAGGGGTGAGGAGGAGGGGAGAGGAGGGGTGAGGAGGGAGGAGGGAGGGAGAGGAGGGGAGGGGTGAGGAGGGAGGGGTGAGGAGGGGAGAGGGGAGAGGAGAGGAGAGGAGGGGTGAGGAGGGGGGGGAGAGATAGGCCCAGCTGGCTAAAGCTGTCTTTTCAGCCTCTGTTCCCAGTCGCTCTATCTGAGATACACAGCAAGCAGAGGTGTCGCTTTTCCTCTGGCATTTCGGACAGTATCTACTTATAGACGGGAGGAAACAGAGAAAAGAAAAACAGAAGGGGTATTATCAGGGACGGATGAGAGCAGCAAAGGCATTTTGTCTTTTTATTCCCCTCCTAAGCCCTGGGCTTTGCTCCCAATCCGATTGGTCGATACGGCCAGGGATGTAAATGAAATGCAAAGAGGAATAAGGCAGGCTTCCCATCTCCAGTGTGCATCCCCCCCCCCTTCCTCTCCCTCCTCCATTCTCTCCCTCTGTCTCTATTCTATTCCTCTGGCTGTTCATAGTGTTGTCTTTCTGTCTTTTTCTCACCCCTCTCCCTCCCCTCTCCTCACCCTCCCTCTCCTCCCTCTCTCTCCCCCTTGCCTCCCCCCCCCCCCCTTTCACCCCTCTCCCTCCCCTCTCTCACCCTCTCCCTCCCTCTCCCTCTCCCTCTCTCACCCTCTCCCTCCCCTCTCTCTCACCCTCTCCCTCCCCTCTCTCACCCTCTCCTATCCCCTCTCCCCCCCCCCCCACTCTCCCTGGCCAGGCTCACAGCTCTTATCTCCTCAGACGCCCCACATTCCAGCGTTGCCGTGGCACCCTGCCTGCATCCGTGGTCACGGCGATTCCATGGGTTCCCACAATCCTCGGCGGCTTGCTGATTTGGGGTGGGCAACTGACTCTCGGAGACGGGGGAGGAGGAGATGGGGGAGACAGGGGGAGAGGGGGATGAAAGTGAGAGAGAGAGAGAGGGAGGGGGGGGAGGACAGGGAGAGATGAAAGTGTACACGGAGGACATGGTGAGGTGAGAGAGGAAGTCAGATGATGATGAGGTGAAAATAAAACAACCAGAGTAACCAAAAGATGCCAACCTGGTGTAATAACTAATAATGACAAATAGGTGCACATCACACCCTGAACCCAGAATAAAAATAGATTTATACAAGGACAGTATTCTTTGTAGGAAAGAGCATTAAAAAAGGAAAAAGAGACAGCACAAAACTAAGAAAACAAGCAGAAACATTTTTACAGAAAAGAGAGACATATTTATTACAGTATTTTAATCAGCAGGAGACAGTTTAGGTTGTTTGTTTTTTTTTATGACAGAAAAATCTTCTTCGTTGGGCCGAATCTAATCAACCACATAAACAGCTGAGAAACAGCTCTAAGACAAAGAGACGGAGAAATGCTCGACCATCCGCAGAAACAAGGAACTGGTCTAAGGAACAGCACAGACACTAGCCTGGCCTGTCTGGCCTGGTATCACAGACACTAGCCTGGCCTGTCTGGCCTGGTATCACAGACACTAGCCTGGCCTGTCTGGCCTGGTATCACAGACACTAGCCTGGCCTGTCTGGCCTGGTATCACAGACACTAGCCTGGCCTGTCTGGCCTGGTATCACAGACACTAGCCTGGCCTGTCTGGCCTGGTATCACAGACACTAGCCTGGCCTGTCTGGCCTGGTATCACAGACACCATAAACAGGACCTTGAAACCCACACAAAGAGCCCAAAAGGTTCTAGAGATCCAGTCACAGAGATCCAGAGGAATGATGAAGGAGGGGGAACCAAGAGGAAGGTTTACTGACAGTGGAAAGGAGGCCAGGGTTAGGAAGCATCACAGGTAAAGAAGTGTTTCCTTCCTGTCTCATCAGGGGCTGATGAGGGTCTTTGCCTCGCTAAAGACTTTTGGTCTGGTGTGTGTGTGTGTATGTGTGTCACAATGCCAGCAACCCTTTTAGAGAGGTGTGTGTGTGTGTTACGGCTTGGGTGCTCTCCGTCTCACACACACACACACACACACACACACACACACACCTCTCTAAAAGGGTTGCTGGCATTGTGACTTTTCATATTTCATTTAAAATCCTTCCAAAACATTTATTCTATCCTCAGACTCTGTAAGATAGCTAACTTAAAGGACATAACTGGTGTCCAACTACAAGCATATAGGCTCTTTTCATTCAAGTAAAAGTACTTTAATAAAAATAAAAAAACAATAGAAATGAGTGGGAAATGGTGAGAGGAAAACTTAATCGTGTTGGGTAAGGAATCACCTTATGGTGCGAGGTTGACCCCACACTGGGTCAAACCATCTCGCTTCTCCTCTGGGTTTCATTTGGTTAAAAGCACACATGGATAGTTCCACCGCTCTGCAGGAGCAGCTGGCTGCAGAGCGTCCAATCAAATCCAAGGGTGGATTTAGCCTGTAGCGGTGACTTCAGGTGCTCTATGACTCTGAGAACGAACAAACCAGAACTGTGTTGAATACTGAGGTGTCCTTGAACAGTCAGTCACAACCGGCACTGTATCAAATAATCTGCTCAGGTTTCATCCTGAATGAATATCGAAGGGTAATTTGTGAGTCTTTTGTGGTTGTGCTCAACCGTTACATGTATGGCTTTTTCCATTACACCCCATGTCATTCCATTAACATACTACATGTAAAACATACACAAAAAAACAGCAACTGAAATAAAGCAGCGTGTTTTTGTTGCAGTAAAACCTTCAAACAGGATGTTGGTGTTGGAGTCTCCCAGCACGGCATCAGGGTACTTTAGAGCCCTCCCTCCCTCCCTCCCTCCCTCCCTCCCTCCCTCCCTCCCTCCCTCCCTCCCTCCCTCCCTCCCTCCCTCCCTCCCTCCCTCCCTCCCTCCCTCCTTGCTGTTAGTATTGGTTCCCCAATTTGGGATTTACGGCTTTGCAATTACACAGATTGCAGACAATCTAAACAAGCTCTCTCTCTCTCTCTCTCTCTCTCTCTCTCTCTCTCTCTCTCTCTCTCTCTCTCTCTCTTTCAAGAAGAGTCATAAACCTGACCAAATGCTGCTCCTTATTCCCGGTAATTAAAACAAGCTGGTGTGGTGGAAAAGTCTTTAAATTATCAGAGGAGAGAGGAGATGGAAGTCTTGCTCAGGTCCCCCTCCCCGGTCCCTACTTTAGGGACCTCGTAACTATTGACATCTAAACCCCCACCCCCCCACCCCCCCACCCACCCCCACCCCACACACCACATACACACCAAAAACAGAAAGCATTAGTGAGGAGGAATCACTGTTGGAGGAAGCGCTGTTGAAGGCAGCTTTTAATAGATTGAGGATCCAATAGGATTTCCCATTTACTAGAGCTGCCAGTTCTGGCTGTGGGGACACTCAGGTCTGAGCTATGAAGCCCAGACAGCTAACTGTTCAGAGCCTTAAATCAAACCAGACCAATTAATTACAGGAAAGGTATTATCAGCCCTTTTAGAGGCAGCTGATGTGACCTATCACTGACTACCAATCCTCGTTTATTACAGTTTCTCAAGCAGCAGATCCAATGTAAGAAGAAAAGTGTAAAAGCTGGCATCTTGAAAGAGATATGAGGAGCGATAGGTCGTCGTATAACAATCGTCACAGCGACAAAATTAAACATGTTGTACCACCATGAAGACAACCCAACCCCTTCCTCTCCCCTGCCGCTCCCTCCAGCCCTGGCCCACCTGTCCCCCCCCCCCGGACCCGCTGGGACGCACGGCTGACTGGCTGTGGGTCAGTAGGTGAGCCGGCCTGGTGAGTGTTGACCCTGGAGCGTTGGCAGACTGCTGCCTCCTCCTCCAGCAGCTCAGAGCGGAGGTAATGGAGACACACACCCAGACTGGCTCTGATCTCATCTGACAGAGAGCTGGCAGGGATCTGCAGGGCTGTGCCAGCCTCTGGTCCTCCTCTCTCACCCCCAGCCAGCGCTCAAGGATGACTCACTTTAGTTTGTCTTGGTGTTCAGGTATTTATTAATTGCACCAGTGGAGCTTTCTCTGTCTCTCTCTCCTTTCTCTCATCTCTCTCTCTCTCATCTCTCTCTCTCTCTCTCATCTCTCTCTCTCTCTTTCTCTCTCTCTCTCTCTCTCATCTCTTTCTGCTTTCCCCTCTCTATTAAGTCAGTTTATTATGTGATAAATTGTTAATTGTTTGTTAAGCTAGCAGGAAGATAGCCGTGACCTTATCAATATGTTGATGAGGAGAGCGATTGTCTAACTCTTGTTTTGGTTTTTCGAGGGTTCTTTGTACCCGTGTCCAGATCGCTTGTGGATAACTACAGTTTTACATAATTGCGCTCTTAGGAAAGCTCATGAAATGGCATGATTACTACGAATACTGATGCAACTGGTATTTGTTTTTAAATACCAACATAAAGGTTATGTCATATTTGGGATGATCACTTGTTCTTGGCTTCAAAACTCAAACAGCCTCTTTTGTACTAAAAGAGGTCAAACCTGTTAAATATATCTATAAATCACACCATAAAAAACACACAACATATATATTATTAGTCACATTCAGAACTACTTGATTAGTATGGATGTGCAGAACATACTAGAATTACTGCAAGAAATTTTGCTGTGCTTTTGACTGGTGTTTAATCAAGTCCTGTTTTCAAACAGATGGTATGGAGTAATGAATAGAGACCCTTTTAATTAGTCTGTCTGAAGACATTCGTTCATACTGGATGCCCCCCTACCCTCTAAAATTTCATTGACCACCAAGTGAGGTCTTAGCCAGCTCATAGCAGACACCATCTGGTGGACATGGGACCCAGGGCTGGTCTCCATGGTGGCTCCCCTGTTCCTCCCAGACCAGTGAGCTGGAAAGGGGGCATAGGGACTCAGGCGAGTGGCTGGCTCTGAGGGAGGCCTACTTAATTGTCCACAGGTCATCAAGCCTTTAGGGTACCAGAGTGGAGATTGTATATCTTGACTGTAGCAGGATGAGATGGGAGGGAGGGATTTCCCTCAAAGGTCTGAGGGTTACAGAGAGAGGCTGGGAGGGTTTTCGTTACGGAGGTGTTGAAGAGTCTTATCAGGTCTGATCTATAGATCAGATCACCTGAGCATTGTGATGAACACCTAGCAGGTTCCTACTCAGTATGTACAGCTGTGCGGTGTGTGCTTTTGGGCTATAGCTGAGGGGAAACTGATAACATTGTGAAACTGATAACATGGCTTTGTTATTGAGACTATACCTGAATGGGATTAGATCAACTGCAGGAGAAGAAGAACTGACTCGCTGTGTTAGGCTGGAGATGGATCGATCAGGCTTGCAGCTGATGGTATCATGCATTTGTAGACTGATGTTGTCACGTATTAAAACTAATAAAAAAGTTAAATATTGAATTAAAAGTAAACCATCTCATAAAGCCAAAATGAGTTTATTGACATTCTTTATCACATATTTCCAGCTTGATGCAGTATTTAAACAGTAACATTGCTATTTAGCTCATCCATTTTACTGTTCAACAACCTCTTCAATCCTCAGTAGTTTTCTGAGAAGGAAATGTTAATGTTGTTGCAACTCTCCATTATAGAGACAGATCAGATTAATAGGATGTCCTCTGTTGAGAGCACACTCATATTTATTCTAGTCAATTTATTTGAGTTATTTTAACACTTATTAGTTATTTTAGCACTAGGTTTCCATCTATCCATCTATCCATCCATCTATCCATCTATCTATCCATCTATCCATCTATCCATCCATCTATCCATCTATCCATCTATCCATCTATCTATCTATCGTCCAGATGAATCCTCTGTGCCGTCTGCTCTCCCGGATGCTCTGTGTTACTAGTAACACAATGTCAGACTGACTTCAGATCAGCAGCGCTAATCAGGATCCTCTGCGGCAGGTCAGTCTGGCTCCTCTCTCTCTCTCTCCACATGGTTACATGGCTTCACTGTTACAGAAAACAACTTTCAAACGTGACGAAAGTAAAACAAAGGTTTCTGGAAGTGTTGCTGTGTTTGCAGAGAACGAGACCCGTGTGAACGAAGGTTGTGGTTGACTTTCTTAATGCAGACAGACGTGATTCAGATACCGAGCAAGTTTCCACGTTGTCATCCGTGTTTTAAGTACAGCGTGTTTTTAAAATTGTTATTAATTAAAAAGTTTCGCATACCGTGCTTTGCAATTGATATACTAGCCTAACTGTAAACAATCGACATATCACAGCGTTTTGAACTTGATCTTGTGAGAATAAGAAACTAAAACCTACAACAAACATAATTTTGCAGTTAGGAGTCAAGATGATGTGTCTGATGTCACCAAGCGATGTTAGTAGCAGTAGACCTCCAATCTGAACCAACACAATCACTAACCAGCTGAAAGAGCTATAGTCAGCTGAAAGTAACTCAACACCACAGCATTAGCAGAATAATTCAACATCCACCCACCCCTCACTCACTCATGACATTTCTCGCCTGCTTTCCTTTTGACATATCCTACACTGTCTTTTTATTTCATCTGCACCCATACACCCATAGGATAGCCAGACTTGTGAGGATAATTCATTTTGAACTCCAGACGCGCTGCTGTTTTAAAAGCGAGAGGCCCCTTTCATTGTCACCCAGCCAGGCTCAGAGCGCCTGTATGTCTTCTCCAACACTGTCATCGTCATGCCGACGGTGACAAGCCCAAACACCAGGCTTTGTGTTTCCTTCTCCGTGTGGGAGACTCTGTCCTTGATTGGCACGTGCGGCTGACAGGAAGCTGTCAGCAGTCCTGACGCCTGAAGAGGAAGACGTGCAAGAGGTTAATTACGCAATGTTTTAGGACCCCCCCCCCCCCCCCCCCCCACCACCACCACCACCACCACACGTCCCTCCTCTTTTCCACCTTCTTCCGAAAAACACCTCGTCCCGGAAGCGTCACGTTCGAGTCGGCACGCTGATCAAACGGAGGCTGGCAGATCGCAGCCGTGGCAACAGTTGCCGTGACGGTGGACTGTCTGGCAGACGCCAAGGGTCCTGCTGTTTGCCTATTTCAATCGGCTGGCAGGCTGGAACAAACTCTCCCTCCCCTCCTCCCCCCTTCGCTCTCTCTGCCCCCCCCACCCTTCCCTCTCTCTCTCTGCCCACCCTTCCCTCTCTCTCTCTGCCCACCCTTCCCTCTCTCTCTCTGCCCCCCCCACCCTTCCCTCTCTCTCTCTGCCCCCCCCCCCCCCACCCTTCCCTCTCTCTCATCACTATTCATCCACTGCCAAGGAAGGTGGGGAAAAATGTGTTTTCTGATGCCATGATGGGCTGGATCAATCCAGGCTTGTATGTCTGGTGCTCAGCTAGAGGGATGTTGAGGGGGATTCTTTTACCAAAAGAAACCTTGATTTGCAGCAGCCTCAATTGTCGAAAAAAAAAAAAAAAGCATTTGTATTTGGTGACTCTGCTCAGAGTGTGATTTCCATAATGGAAATAAGTACCTCTCACTTTAGTTAATGTTTTGGATGGGACTCCTCACAGCCTGTTTGGTCCTCAGCACTGCCTTCAGAGAAGAGCAGGTGTGTGAAGGATTTGAATGCCAACAGATACGAAACAACTGCCGCCCACCTCAGGTTTACGGTCCCTTTGAAGCGGAGGGTGACCATGGAAATCCCAGATCCTCTCACCAACTCTGCTCATGTCTGGAAGCTTCCACATCGGAACCTCCGACCAGAACGTTCCATCCACAGCTTCTTCTATAACAACGACCTCCAGACCCTCGTCAACAGGAACATTACTCTTCCTCCCGGGCTGGCTTTCATCCAGCCTGACTTCTCGTTAGAACTCTGCCCCTCTGACCTTTCCTAGACCCCCCCCCCCCCCACATCCAGTCCTCTCACACCCTCATCTGCCCAGGCCTCTCACCACCCTGGTAATGAGTAGGGGGATAAAGAAACCTGAATCCTGGCTCCAACACGGAGACGCAGAAGAGCAGGATAGTGAGTTAGGAACATGTTTCTCTGGTGAACTAAGGTCACGCAATCTTGTAAACAACCTGGAAACTCTCTACGGTGTTTCAGTGGTGTCTTATCTTTCTAGTGCTGCTGTTTCTAAACAGTTTATTTTCTTCGTAACTCTTAACACTGAACTTGGTTTCGCCAAGGAGGACCTGAGCATTGGTTTCCAAAATGTTCTGTCAAGAGATTTCAGTACAGAGAAGCCCCAGAACCCTGCAATACCTTTCTGCTCTACAAAAACCTGCAGATATCACAAGACCCAGAAAACAGCTTTGATATCGAGAGCGTGATCATCTTTTTTTTTCTTCTTCTTTGGTGTGGGGAACTCCCAGAGGCATTCGAATCAGAGAGGATGCTGAAGAGGCAGTTCTTTCATGGGAACCGACTGGGATTGTTTAATTCTGTTTGCTTTCGTGTCACGAGGACTGAATGAATCACGAAGAAGCCAGAGATAATTGTCCCACTTACTGTGGGAATCCTGCTAGAACTAACGTGCTTTTGTGAAAGAAGTTATTCACAAAATCTTACGTCAGATCCATCGGACCAACATTTTTAACCAAGTTAATTCATTTGGTTGATTAGTTTCTTTTAAAAAAACGAGGTAAAAATAGGTTTATGCGTAGAGGCTGAAGAGCTGTGATTCAGGCTCTGGGTTTGCTCAGTCTGAGAAGGGGTGCTGGAGTGATCTAGAGGTGAAGAGATGTTCTGCAATTATCTGTAAATGGATGTGTGTAGTGTGCAGTGTAGATACTTCACTGCATCAAAAGCTGTTGACTTCTAGTCTAGATAATGACTTTACAGTTCATTGTTATTTCACTGAAAAAGGAGATAATGATCGGTACACGTTTCCAAGAAGGGCAAAACCAAACAAGTCCTTGTTATACACGCTCAGGTTTCGACCCCCTCCTCATCCATTGGCGGACCAGAACAACCAGATTCCCTCCCAAAGGAAATGTTCATTGTGTTTCCTGAATACATTCCTCCTTAGCAACCAAGATTAGATGTTAGCATCGAATAGTTCAGGAACAAATCAGGCCTTTCCTGGAGTCTCCACAGTTCACTCCAGGCATTGTGTTTGTCTGTCCATCTTCCTGTAACCTGGGGCCAGAGGGGATGACTCTCCTGTCCCTTAATCACCGTTGGTTACCTGAATGCCATGACGCCCTGAAATCTGGTGATTCAGCAGTGAGATATGATTAGGCTGTGATAGCTGGATGTGAACACTTGCAGGGTCGAATGGGGAAGAGTGTAAGACTGAACCAACACTAAATCCCAACACAGTGTTTGTGTCTAGAATGTGTCACAAAGTATTTTAGGAAATTAGGGCTGTGAAATTGCTACCTGTGGTTCTTAATCCATTATACATAATATCTTAGGAATTAAAACCGCAGATCCATCAATCTATATACAGTTTGCTTAGGCTTGTCCTGCCATACTGATTGTGACTGTAGCGTTGTAATCCCCTTGTTTCTAAATCGGTTGCCAAACACCACAGTTGGTCGACATCCTCCAATCTGCTATCGTAAAGCTTTTGGGCTGCCTGGCGTCGGTCCTCCACTGACCGTCCAAAAGCCCTTAAACTGCAAGCTGCACTGCTTTGTTCTGTCTTGGCTCTGCAGATCGCTTCTTAAAACACCCAGGGCTCTGCTCCTCAGGTGAGGCCTCTCAGGTGTCCCTCCATGGCCGTGCTCAGGGTGAGGCAGGTGGGCCTGGCCCGTCCAGAGGTAGCAGGTCAGCTCCGCCCAGCCTCTTGGCATGGGGGGGAGTGTGTGTGTGTGTGTGTGTGTGGTGGCGGGGGGCGGCTGTCTGAGAAATTAATCACGAAGCCTGAAATGTCACCCGCTTCCTTTGTTCCAGTCCAGCCATGCGTCTCCACCCAGGGAGGCAGGCTTGTTTGGCAGCAGCGTACAGGTGCTCCCCTCCAGCCAGTGAACCCTCGCCTTCATCAGCTTAGCTCCACAGACTTTGTGCCCGGAAGAGTTTTGGCTGTTGCTTGGAACCCCCTCATCTCCCACCCTCCTCCTCTCTCTCTCTCTCTCTCTCTCTCTCTCTCTCTCTCTCTCTCTCCCCTCCCCCCTCCTCTCTCTCTCTCCTCCCCCCTCCTCTCTCTCTCCTCCCCCGTCCTCTCTCTCCTCCCTCTTCCTCTCTCTCTCTCCTCCCCCCTCCTCTCTCTCTCCTCCCCCCTCCTCTCTCTCTCTCCTCCCCCGTCCTCTCTCTCTCCTCCCCCGTCCTCTCTCTCTCCTCCCCCCTCCTCTCTCTCTCCTCCCCCCTCCTCTCTCTCTCCTCCCCCATCCTCTCTCTCTCCTCCCCCCTCCTCTCTCTCTCTCCTCCCCCCTCCTCTCTCTCTCCTCCCCCGTCCTCTCTCTCTCCTCCCCCCTCCTCTCTCTCTCCTCCCCCGTCCTCTCTCTCTCCTCCCCCCTCCTCTCTCTCTCCTCCCCCCTCCTCTCTCTCTCCTCCCCCGTCCTCTCTCTCCTCCCCCCTCCTCTCTCTCTCTCCTCCCCCCTCCTCTCTCTCTCCCCTCCCCCCTCCTCTCTCTCTCCTCCCCCGTCCTCTCTCTCTCCTCCCCCCTCCTCTCTCTCCTCCCCCCTCCTCTCTCTCTCCTCCCCCCTCCTCTCTCTCTCCTCCCCCGTCCTCTCTCTCTCCTCCCCCCTCCTCTCTCTCCTCCCCCCTCCTCCCCAAACACAGTTGTTCATGAATATGGATGGCAGATGAGTTTGGCTGTCATCATTAACATGCCACCAAGTCCATGTAAATCACATCACTATAAAAACCCTCCAAATGCTTTGGGTAAATAAGGTAGGATGATGACGAGTGCAGGGGCAGCTCTGGCATACACGCTTGGAGCAAACAAACGCACGTTGGAGCAAAATGCTGCATGTTGGTTCCCTGGCTGCTGCGTGGTGTGGGATGGATTCGTACATTTTGTCATCGGTCAGTGTTAGCGAGCCTTCAACCGATCTCTTCTTTCTCTCTCTGTCTCTCTGTATCTCTCTACTCTCTCTTTTCTTCTCTCTCTTATCTTCTTCTCTCTCTTATCTTCCCTCTGTTTACTGTGTGTGTGTGTGTATGTGTGTATACCACATCTTTCATCAGTCTCTAGATGGTTTTAATGCAAAGTTTCTTCCTCAAAATGAGGGTGATGGAGTTGGACCTGTGGTGAAGAGGCAGGCATCCATCCTTTTTACCCCGAGTCAGAGGGATCCTGGCAGGGGGTCTGGAGGGAGGTGAGGAGGGGGTGTGGACGTGGTCTAGGAGGGGGTATAAGAGGGGGTGTGGAGGGGGTCTGGGAGGGGGTCTGAGAGGGGGTCTAGGAGACTCCACCATGCTAGATCAAACTCCTGCTTTTGTCTGTCAGAAAGAGAAACCATGTAACATTCATAAGCAGACAGGCTACAAACGCGTCAAAGTGTGTGTGTGGTGTGTGTGATGGGAGTGGAAGAGTGGTGGTGAACTGTCTTCATCTGGGTTTGAATCTTCTCTACCCTCGACACAGACACCGCCCCCCCACCCTTCCACACACCCTCTCCACACACACCCTGCACCCTCTCCAGGGAATTGAACTCGTAGCTGCTGCCTCACGTTGACAGATGACCTGACTACAATCTACTGATCCCTCCTTCCTGATCAATCAGTCCTTTACTGAGCAGTGTTCAATACTGAT
This sequence comes from Neosalanx taihuensis, assembly GCA_030340665.1. Classification (NCBI taxonomy): domain Eukaryota; kingdom Metazoa; phylum Chordata; class Actinopteri; order Osmeriformes; family Salangidae; genus Neosalanx; species Neosalanx taihuensis. The sequence continues at coordinate 14,589,542 of CM059296.1, read as the reverse complement.
GAATATGTGTGGTGGATGCATGGAAGCCACAGGTCCTAGCAGAGCTCCATCCATCATTCATAAGAGAGAGGGAGCGCCTGCCGTCTAGACGGGCGAGCAGGGCATCAGGGAGGGGCAGTCTGAAGGACTGCTTATGGACCAAACCTGTAGAATACCCCCGCAAACGTAGAACAGTTCTCATACGTTCCGCAGGGTTAGCCTGATTAGTATTCAAACGTAGGAAATGTAAAGATGTTCATCCAGCTGTGAGAGTGTACAGACTTATCCCTTGAGCTCAACCAACACTCTCGGTATTAAAGGAAAACAAAAAGGAGAATCTGCCGTGTTTGTTTAATCATGAATTATCAGAGATAGAAAGACGAACCTGTTCCTCATTGTGATAAACAGTTACATGGGGACTGTGTGTGACTTGGACTGAACTGTGTGCAGCATAGATGGAGTTCTCTTCATGTTGACTCGAGTCTGCTGAGCTGGTCTAGTTGAACTGCTCTGTGTGTGGGTGTGTGTGTGTGTGTGTGTGTGTGTGTGTGTGTGTGTGTGTGTGTGTGTGTGTGTGTGTGTGTGTGTGTGTGTGTGTGTGTGTGTGTGTGTGTGTGTGTGTGTGTGTGTGTGTGTGTGTGTGTGTGTGTGTGTGTGTGTGTGTGTGTGTGTGTGTGTGTGTGTGTGTGTGTGTGTGTGTGTGTGTACATGCAGTAAGATGTTACAGATGAAGTGAAGCACGTCTACTTTTGTTGCAGCGCTTGTTTCTTTTGTCGTGTGTGTGTTGCGTCTGCTGGTCAGCTGATTTCCTCAGGGACTCTGGAATGTGGGCGTGTCCCGCCGTAGACGCTCTGAAATGCAGCCGTATCTGCAGGAAAACGATAGCCTCTAACTCGATCAACACAACTTAACATCCATGCCCACCTACTCTTTCAAGAATTAGATCAAGCCAAGCCGAATGCTGATATTAACCTAGTGATGAAATTACAACTACGGGCAGAGCGCTAAAGCAATTATCTAGTTGACTGAATTATTCCCAGATCAGATTAGGACGGCGACCTTCAACCCTCCTCTCTTATTGAATTAGTCGTAAATTATCTTTAAAAGAACGAGGCGACGCCCATCTTTGTCTTTCACTCGTCTTTGTGAGAGCGTGAGTGAGATGGAGAGAGGAAGAGAGGGGGTGATCGTTATTTTTTTTCTATCTGACCTCCAATCAAATCGCACCAAGTTCAGGCTGAACAGACCTGAGTCACATGCTTTGATGGATGGTCTGTGTAAACATGCACACGATCGAGCGTCTGGCATGCTGCTCTGCGTTATTCAAACCTCTAGGAATAGTCCATCTTGTCGTACACCTTCTCTTACTGTTGAAGTGATGTGGAAATGAACGTTGTTATTTGACTGGGCAAGGTAGATCCATACACTTGGCCAAATGAGATTCGGGGGGGGTGGGGGGGGGGAGAAATGAAGTGTTTTATAATTAAGTAGCATATCTAATGATCTCTCCCAAAAGTTGCCGTTAGCTATTTTTTTGAACGAGCCCAAAAAATAAATACAGTTGAGGTTCCTGGAGGGGTGGTACTGTGTTTGGAGGAGGGGGGACTTTGTAATGAGAGTGGGGGGCGGGAGAGGAGGAAAAGGGGGGCTCGTCTAGTCTGAAGACGGGTCATTATTAGTGCCCAAGGTCAGGATTATGGAAAGGCTGAGTGTTCAGATATGCAGCAGCAGGCTGTGGAGCCCCAGTTCAGGAGGACTCCTTAATGAAATTACAGCCACACTGGGGACATCAAGCTGGGGGAGGGCAGAGGAGGAGCGCAGCGAGGCCACAATAAAGGAGAGGAAGGGTGGCCCCGGGGGGGTCGAAGGTCAACCTCCTGGCCCCAGGACAAGAAGGGCCAGAGATTAAAGGAACGTGGCTGAAGGCCGCAGGATGCAGGGGGGACTGTGAAGTGTGCAGTGTTGCAGTGTGTCATATAACCACTGCTACCCTCTCCTTTATGAGAGGACTGCAGCTCTCTGAAATGGTAATGGGAGGTAGGGAGGGTGGGAGAGAGGGGAGGGAGGGAGGGAGAGAGAGGAGAAGGAGGGAGGGATGGGGTGGGGTTGGAGGGGGAGGAGGGTAGAATGCACTTTTGTCAAGTATAGAGCTGGCAGTTCCTTGTTCACAGAGAGAGAGAGAGAGAGAGAGAGAGGGAGAGAGGGAGAGAGGGAGAGAGAGAGAGGGAGAGAGAGAGGGAGAGAGAGAGGGAGAGAGAGAGGGAGAGAGAGAGAGGGAGAGAGAGAGAGAGAGAGAGAGAGAGAGAGAGAGAGAGAGAAACACAGAAACACAGACTCGGAGATGGAGAGATGCAGACAAAGAGACAGAGAGGTGTGGGGGGTGGGGGGGGGGCTGAGAAAAGAAAGAGAATCTTTGTCAAAGGTACCCAGCCAATCCTCTCTTCTCTTCCTCTCTCCCCCTGCGGAGTTCATCTGGGAGGGAGGAGAAGCCTCCTCACTTAGAGGCACACTGCAGCTCTTTCCTGCTTACCTCACTTCCTGTGTGTGTGTGTGTGTGTGTGTGTGTGTGTGTGAGCGGGAGGCGTCCCATCAAGTACAATCAAGTGGAAGAAAGCCTGTCTCCTGAGGCAGACACCACCTGCCTACTCCATGCTAGCCAATCAGAGGACAAGAGCGCAGGTAACAGCCCCCCCCCTCCCCCCGCTCCATGTGACAGCTCAGCCCGACCCCCCACCTCCACCTCACCTTTGTTTATTCACCCCCCCCCCTCTTTGGTCTTCTTTGGTGTTCTTGGCTGTGTCTCTGAACACAGGAAGAGGCCGCGATCAGATCCCTGCTGGGGTCCCGCCCCCCCACTGATGATGTCAGTCCCCCCCGCTGATGATGTCAGTCCCCCCCGCTGATGATGTCAGAGCTGCACACTTCCTGCTTTACTTGGCTCAGACTCTGTGAGGACAAAGAGGAGAAGAAGAGCTGAGCAGCAGCACAGATTCAGGGTGTTCGCTTCTTAGAAAGCAGCCTCACAGCTCTCATTGTGTTATTAACCGCTTGAACAGGTTTGTGTGTTGTGCGTCTGGTAAAATCGTTAACAAAACAACGAGTTTACCCCGTCTATCAACGTGACTGAACACGAATGAGCTGAACACAAACTATGTTTTTTTTTTGTTCTCTAATGTTATTAGTCATGCTGGTGTGAGAAGCGGATGTTCTGCTCGCTCGCTGTAACGTGTTCAATAAATCCTCCAGCCAATCCCGTTCGTCGAGGAGTTTGGAGCGCAGTCTGGCACCTCAACCTCCCATCAATTCTCCTCCACTAGACCTCACCCAGATCAATGAAATCAAAGTTCATCTCAGCCTGACGTTAATTATTTAATGAATGGCATCAGGGTCCTGTGATGCTGTCCATACCTGAGCGATGATGGAAACTAAGTACTTACCCAGACCAGGAAGTTATTATGCTCCCAACACTCCCAACAACCAATCACACGGCATTAAAACGTGGAAACCCACGACATCTAAATCTCCCGAACGACAGTGGTGGTTTTTTTCCGACGTTAAATCACAGAGATATCCAAACCACGTCAGGTTTTGTCGGACGCAGGCTGTGATTGGATGTCCTGAAGCTTCAAGCTGCAGGTGTGGCGTTCCCAGTGGGTCTAATTTACCCGGTGATGCATCAGCACTTTGTATGTGCTGCGGGTCAATATGAGCCTCCCCTCCAAGTATGGACCGTCAGGGTCAATATTGCATCTCTGACTTGGCATGTCCAGCCTCACTTATTGGATTAGCTGATATTCATCTGATGTAATTGTTTTACTCTCTTGCTATGAATATGTCTGGCTCGATTTTTATTCATGACAATGTCTATGTGGAACTGGAATGGAAAGGAGATAGCAAGGGGAGAAAATACCTCAATTTTTTAGGGGGATTTGACACATTTAAATACTCAATTTATTATTTTATTTGTTGGAGAGCCAACGATTGGTTTTTAATGAAAAGCTTGATTCTTTTATCCTGGCCCTGGCAGGGATAATTGTATCTTACGCATCCAAAAAGATATCTATTTTACAGATCTATGTCTTGGGAATAACTCCGTGCAATTAAGTTGAGTAATTTCCTCAGTTAAATTCTTTATTTCATTCTCTTTTCATCTGGTTTTTGAAGGCAGTAGTGAAGTGCGATGCTTTCCCAAACTGAATGGTTAATTTGTCGACAATTACCTAGTTTAAACTTTGTGCAAGAAACAGCCTTTAAGGGATATTAGTAGTTTTACCAGATGGTTATGTCCAAAGTGACCAATGAAAAGCGCCTAAAGATCAAGGACTGTGGTCAGAATCTAGGGTCTCTTACAAGGCAGAGTATCGGCAGTAACAATAACTAAACAATAACTACAGCACAACAGTAACACACCATCTACAGCAGCACAATGAAAACAAAACAATGATCAGATCAGAAGTTAAATGTTGATTATAACCAATCGGGGCTCACTTCTACATGTGATGGACCAATCGCAGTTGAACTTCCTGCTTGTGTCTTAACCAGTCCTGTTGTACCACTGTAGCAGTTCTTCAGTGCTCATGGGAGCATGCTGCGTTATAAATGTTTACGATGACTGCGTACATATTTATGGAACATGTTTCTACACGTGTGTGTGTGTGTGTGTGTTGCGGCTTCACATCTCAGTTAATTAATGACTGGTGCATGCAGAATGTCTTCATTACAAGAGGGGTGTGGCAGTGGGCTGAATTCTGATTAGTTAAGAGTTAGAGTTAATAAATAATAAACAAATAGTGTTTTAAGTCTTAGTATTAGTGAGAACTGGTGCCTGTTTGGTGCACATGTACTATAGGTTGTGAATCTAGAGTGGTACAAATTATCAATTATAATAAATTATTAACTGTAGTCAAAATGCTGTAGTAGGCCAGTATTTGTTCCATAGTAACTGTGATTTTGGACAATATACTTAGTTATAGCTGGACTCTAAGGCGTGGCTGAATTCACATTCAAACTCCCAGCCAATGTTCCCAAAATATTCACATTTTTACTGTGCTGTGCAGTTTACTATCCTAACTATCTTAAAGCTGGTGATTCTGTGATATACTTCATCCATATTTCATGTGTTGTTAAAAAGGTTGTGAATGGGGGTGGGGGGGGAGGGGCTTGAGGTTATTCTGTCCTAGTTTAACGATTACCCTCCAAAAGATCCAGATTAAAATACTCAGAATACTTAATAATTTAGACTTGGAAGAACAGATGTAAATATTATAAATTCGACCTAATCTCAGGCTACTTAAGATGCGCAGACTGAACCTGTTCAAATATTGATTCTTCCTTTTTCAATATTATGCATTCAGGCAGATTACTTGAGGCTTCCTTTATCTTAACATAAGGAAAAAAAGGTGAAATACTCACACTGGTGTGTGTGTGTATTTTTATGACACGCTACCAGAAGTGTGTGTGTGTGTGTGTGTGTGTGTCACACACTGTGGTTGTAAAAGGCAGCTCTCTCCATGTCCTGATGATGCGTTTCAACCAAGATGGATGATCTCTCTCAGGTGCACTGATCTCACCCACCGTAAACACACCACCCAGGTGGAGAAGGTTCCCTCCTGCTTCCTGAGGAGGAGGTGGAGGAGGAGGAGGAGGAGGAGGAGGAGGAGGAGGAGGAGATAGCACAACAGAACTCCAGTTGAACTCCTCCGGAGCCTTAACTCATCCAGCACGGTCCTCATCCCTCCCCCCCCTCCCTCCGCCTCCCCCTCCCCCCCACCCCCTCTCATCCAAACTGGGCCCGGACGCCACACGTTTATACCTAGGAGATGAATAGCTCATTGGAAGATGCTCATGTGTCATGGCGTGGCTTAGAGTGGCCGTGATAAATAACCCGGACAGACCGGACAGGACACTGGCCAGTGTGGAGGAGAGACATCAACATTGGGCTCGACCTGCAGTGTAATTTTGCAAGGCGTTAAATCACCGACGGAGAGAAATATGAGTCCAAGGTTATTGAGCGGGGAGTGAGCGATGGGGCTCCGGAGTGGATCCACTCGGCTCCGGTTGCCACGGAAATGAGATTTTACACTTTGTGTCATCATCGCTGGATCACCGCCAGAGCTCAGAGGCTGTAATCAGATTTGTATCTGTTGATGCAATACTTTAGGTGTTGAGTTTTGACGGGGGAATTAAAGACCGCTGTTTTATCTGGAATCAATGAAGACCTCTAATCTCATGGTGTGATGCGCAGGTATTTGCTTGTTTGTAGTGCCTACGCATCGTTTTCACCGCACACCACAGATAGACTCATCTGCTTGGGATAAGGAAGGACAGAGGGGTGAAGGAGGACTGAGGTAGGACAGACGGGGATCTCATTTGCGACAGGGACAGATGCCACACCCTCGAGCGAGGCCCATATCACCCCAAACGTTCCCAGTAAAAAGCCCATCTGTTGTAATGGGCCCAGGAATATGTCAACTCTCTGTAACTGAGAGAGAGCTGTTCTGTGGAGCTCTGACTGTGAGACCGAGAGACTGGGAGAGGGAGGAGAGAGGGAGAAGGAGGAGAGGAGAGAGGGAGAAGGAGGAGAGAGAGGAGGAGAGAGAGGAGGAGAGAGTAGTCCTGTCTAGCTCTTGACTGTAGCTCCAGAGCCTGACAGAACCTGGGTCTGACAGACAGAGAGACAGAGCTCCATGTTCTGTCTCTGGTTCAGGTTATTAGCGGTCAGAGAGACAGAGAGAGGGAGGCTTGGCCTACTTCTGAAGGTTACCTGATGATGAGGTCTACTCAGTCCAGGCATCTCCAGAGATGTTTAGAGTGCCGAATGATTACAACCTCCCCCCCCCAAACATTCTCTCTCAGAGCTCCGGGAGATCGAGAACACGCCTCATTTTCTTCCCATCCCACTCATTTGAACCCAGCAGTCTTACCCCGGTGGAAATTGTCTGTCTGGGAGAAAGGCACGAGGAAAATGTCCCTCCCCTGGTCTGTGAAATAGCTCTACCTTTTAGGGTTAGCTGGAGGGAAAATGAGGTTGTCTTCCCACTGGCTCCAATCATAGGATGGAGAACTGTGTGTGTGTAGGCTTGTGTGTGTGTGTGTGTGTGTGGTGAAGAGCGGTGTGTGTGTGGCACTTTGTGGAGGCTTGTGTGTGGTTAAGGGTGTGTGTGGCCCCTTGCGGAGGCTTGTGGCCCCTGTGGGGAGGGAGGCTTGTCGCCCCTGTGCTCGGGTCTCCAGGAAGGAGGGTGTCCACTGTCCGCAGATCTTTGGGACTCTGCAGCATTGTCCTCTACAGATGTCCTCTATGAACTCCTGCTGTGCTCAGGAGACTTTTAGGGGAGAAAAAGAACAGTTTGGGAGATTCTAGTAGGTTTCTGGTGTCTGATTGCGTTCATGTGTATGGATGGATCTGGATTGGATGTGTGTTGATGGATCTGGATTGGATGTGTATGGATGGATCTGGATTGGATGTGTGTTGATGGATCTGGATTGGATGTGTATGGATTCTGGTTCTGCTCAGGTGTTGTGAAAAGGTGCTGATTAGCCAATCAATCCACTCCCATGGTAGAGCCAATGTATTGAACAGCCCCCTGAAGCGATCTGCAATTCCAAAACCTCGTCCATAGAAAGCTTCTAGTCTATCAAATCTCGATAGCAAAAGTATATTCAGTAGGAAACACACACACACACACACACAAACAGGTAGCGGGTTGTAATTTTTTTTCCAGATTTTATCATTAGGACTAGTTTTCACACCTGCAGCATTTTTATGCACATGTGGAAAAATAATCAATCCCCAAGCAGTAATCAATGGGGGGGAAAAGTGTGCTGTAATTTACTTAATTAAATGCTGGAGGGCATTAGACAGACCTGGACGTCAGATCTCCATTTAGACCTGCTCTAATTAACAGCTACACTCTTTTAGAATGGCTGGAAGGACTCCCAAGCTGGAGTCGTCAGAGTTTTGAATATTCATCAGCCATTGTGTCTCTGGCTTGTTTGTGTGGATACAGACCCTTCTGGGGGCTTTAAACCTCAGTAATCTGAGCTAAAACAAGACCATAGATGGGGCGGAGAGAGATGTTAATGATGTTTTCCAAAAGCACGGGCTACCTTGGAGTTCAACAAAACGATGTAGCAAAGTGTAAGAATATTAAGGCTCATCTGAGCCTCAGAACGTGCCGGAGTCGGATCCTTCCTGGCATCAGACACAATCGTTTAACAGCAATCTGTTTATCCTAAGTGGACCTGAGCTGAAATCAAATAGGAATTTGTTGAAGGAAAATCCCTTTAGTTCAGAGACATGGATGGCGGAACATATGGTGCTGGTGTACATAAACAGAGACTGCTGCACTTCATTTAAACATAACTGCACTTTGCTGAAGAATAATCTTCCCCCTTCCAGGATGAGGAGGTGTAAATCGCTCCATAATTGTTTTCCCCAAGGACGAGCAAATCTCCAGTGGCAGTATGACAGTGTGACACCCTATAACACAACTTGTCCAACGTCATTTGCATGTGAGTGATGCAAATGAAACACAGCATGGTAACTGCTGAAGACACGGCAGCGTGTTAAGCTTGTTTTTTTTAACCAGATCTGTTCCATTCTAAACTATTCATGGACAAACTCTGGTGGGAAAAAAAGTTTGGACTCGGCGTATCCTCATAGAAAAGCTTTCCAAGTTAGTCCTCTAACTTCACTATTTTCCACATCAGGACGATTGTGTACACACATTGTAGCAAAACAATGGAACATTCTGGAAGAAAGAGGAGCTATACCATCTTTGTGTATCTTTGTATGCTTCCAAGTGAAAGTCTTAGAGAGGGGAGATGTTGGATCTGCCAGCTGCAGGTTTGGAACCCAGGCAGGAGCAGCTTCCACCCACACCAGCTTCTTCCACACCAGAGCGAAGCTTCTGCGGTGTCCAGTGTGGGAGGGCTGAGGGGCTGAGGGGCTGTGGGGTGGTGTGGGGTGGTGTGGGGTGGTGTGGGGTGGTGTGGGGTGGAAAGGTGTACCCCAATAGGAGGCGGGTGTGTAACACATGCAGCTCACTCACTACAATGCTTTAATTAAAAGGACCTGCGTCAGAGGATGCCACCCAGGGGAAGGGTGAGGGGGTGTGGGGTGAGGGACACCTGGCCTCTGGAGCAGGCAGGCAGATGGACGCCCGAGTGGGGTCCTTCACTGCTAATTAAGAGGACGAGGAGAGGATTATCCTCAAGATGGGCATCTATGGTTCCAAACTGTGTCCTGCGTTCAGATATAACTGTCTGAGGAATGAGGTCCGGTGTGTTTCGTATGTCAGTTTTGACCAAATCGTGTTGTCGGCACTTATGTGGATTGTTCTTTAGATCCATATCTTAACTTTGGTGTTGTGAAATAGAACGAAGCTTTAAACCCTGAGTCTCACAAACTGTTGGCCAGGGAACAGTGTGGTCATGTGGTGAAAATGATGATGGTTGAATCTCTCCCCGGATGGAGAGGTCTTATTACCTCTATTTACTGTCATTTACGACCAACAGTCAGGATGTTTGGGTCTGAAATATGGACACTGTCCAAAGCTATGAATTTCACCATGAGGTAGTTCGCTTGCTGAAAATGTAATTATGGACCGCAGTAAATATTGTGACAAATGATTTCACAGGGTTGTTTGATATAAGAGGAAGATTAACAATTTGTTATCGGTTTAAAATAACACTGAATGATAATAACATCAAATAGTTTGTACTGAGGGAGTCCTTGAGTCCCAAAAAAATCCCAGACTGAATCTTAGTCACCCTCTATGAGCACATGTATTTTAGTGAGGATGAACTCTGACCTTGTCAGCAGCTTGGAGAGTACCTTAGAGCAGGTGAGTCAGCAGGTTAGAACAGGAAGGTGATCTGTCATGTAGAGTCCATGTTCTGTGTGTGGTCACTGGATACAAGGAGAACGATGTGAAATGAGAAGAAAATTAATGTCTTGCTGGGCTTATTTTGTTCTTTTTTTCTACTTCATTTTTAATCAGATATTCACACTAATGAGTACTCGGCATGCACTTAAACTCTGATTACAATCACAAAGGAAAATCCGTATTAGTGATAAAACTGCATTTCCTGTCTCTCATGTAAAACATATATGGTTGTATTATCTCATTGGTAATTCATGAGATCTTCAGATGAATTATAGATGCTGGTCCTTTGAGACTCGTGCCCTTGTGTCTACCCTTGTTATGAAGAGAATTCCAGATCATATCAGACTTGCGTTTCCTTTGGTGTTTTCGTAGAAGGAAAAGCCAGTTGATCCACCAGCTTGCCTAGGTATTGTTTATGATATATTATCACTAATGTACAACAGCACTGTTTTCTCAACACCCACCTCTTTGTTCAAGCAATCGGAGGACACGCTGTTTAATTAAAGTAACCAGAACACTTCAAACAATTCAGATTCTGAATATTCTGATTCTGAGGATTCTGAAGTTCAGTATTCTGGATCTCCGTTCTCCACTGGTCCTGTCTGTCCATGGATCTGGGAAGAATCCTGCAGGGAAGTGACAATTCACGACACTATTACAAATACTTGATGAACATTTTAAAAGCTGCATTTGCGCGCGAGAGAAAATAAAGCGTCGCTCATTCCAGTGGGGGAGGGGGGGGGGGGGAAGACCATAACAGCTAATATGAGAACAACACACACTTCATTATGATCTGTTGTGTTTAAAATAACAATAATTAAACATCTGCCACGCTACAATTATTTTCCACTTGTGGGTGAAAATGTCCCGGAGCAAAGGGAAGGTTCTGCTCCTCATTCTGAATAATACATCCTGAATAATCAGGATAATTATCCACTAGGCTCCTTCAATGGAATTACCATCAAATACCATACCATCACATTTTGATGTGAGGCTTGATGTAACTACACATTTGATTGGAGGAGGAGGGGGAGGAGGGGGAGGAGGAGGGAGAAGGAAGGGAGGAGGAAGGGAGGAGGAGGGAGAGGGAGAAGGAAGGGAGAAGGAAGGGAGGAGGAGGAGGGAGAAGGAAGAAAGAAGGAAGGGAGGAGGAGGAGGGAGAAGGAAGGGAGGAGGAGGAGGAGGGAGAAGGAAGGGAGGAGGAAGGGATGAGGAGGGAGAAGGAAGAAAGAAGGAAGGGAGGAGGAGGAGGGAGAAGGAAGGGGGAGGGGGGAAGGAGTAGTGAGGAGGAGCGGGGGTTAGAGGAGGAGATGGAGAGAGGTGATGAGGAGGGGGAGGGGGGAGGAGGCTTTGAATCAGCCTGTTGTACTGAAAATAATTTAAAGAACTAGCAAATTTCATTTTGGTTACAACCTTTTCTGCATCGCTGAGTTATTATTTTATTTTTGAGGGACTCTATCAGTCATGAAATTCCTTTAGTTCTGCTATTGTACCAAGACCTGGGACTGAGAGGCTAGCTGAGCTAGCGCAGCAGGAAGTCCTGTTTGACACAGAGGATTAGGAAAAGAAATGTGCTAATTCTTATTCCTACTTTACGCTTCTCTCTCTTGTATACGAACGCACACCCACGTGCACGCGCGCGCACACTGTCACACACACACGCGCACAACCAAAAAGGTCAAGCAATTAATCCAACTATAAACCACAATAAATTACACAGAGCACTTTTACGGAATAATCCATAACAATATCAGTACGGCAGGCGAAGCTGTAAATACAGAAGCTGATGTTGAGACTTTGATGCATGGCTGAAGCCAGTCATGAAAATAAACGCTGAGCAGTTCCTCTCCAGAGGTGGAAGGAGGGAAAGAAAAGAAGAGGAAGAAGGAAGATTCAGGGTCAAGCTGCTCTCCAACACTCGTCACTGTTCTGATCCCAGTTGGCCGCGTCGCTAATGATTTGTTGTGTTCTAGCATGGTGACACATAAGCAACTCCCTTTAGTTTGAAGTTCTGTTTTCCTCAGTGATAATGTTTCAGTCCCAGGGCGATGATGAACACCAACTCATACACCTGCTGTTCTCGACATCCCTTACTTTAACCACGCTGGGTGGAAACGCACAGAGAAAGGCGTGTTGACCTCAGCATGACGATCTAGAGACCGGGATGTTCTAGAACAGTTCTCCGCATGTTTATGGTGCGTTAAAACTGCGGATTAATCAAAATACCGGTCAAAATTATTCATGAATACTTTTTATCCTCCTCCTGTCAGATCCTCTGCTTCATGTAGTCTTTCTGGTGAGAGTGAGAGGTGTTTGCAGAGGCAACAGGTCCCAGGAGCGATGACAGCAGCCCGCCTCTTAATGAAGCTGACTTAATCACACTCGCGCAGGACGATCGACTTTCATTAGAGACTTAGTTGAAGAAAAACACAGCGGAGCTCTTTGAAGTTGTCAGAGATCCTCAGTCATTGTGTTTCAGAACAAAGAGGCTCCTCCTCCTCTGGGCTGAAGGAGGGCCGGCTCTTCCCTCAGTTCCACTGGGGGAGTCAGGAAGCTGGAGAGCTGGGAGGCTCTTTGTTTCAATGCCAGAACAATCGTCAACAATTTCAATATTATTATGATTCGCTTTTTTGGATTGTTTAGTTTTTTTTGGAGTGCGGGAGTGTGTGGGGGGAGGGGTGGGGGATGTCTTATCTAAAAGAGAAAATCTTCAAATGCCAAAAAGCATGCCAGAGTTGATTTTCTTTGAAGGGGGAATAAGAACTGATTAAGACAGAGAGCCCTGAAGAGAGAGTTTGGCAGAAGAAAAGGTCGGAAAAGAGTCAACAATCAACCCAGCTTATATGAGTTGATCTGCAGCTCCCGCTAGAGAGAGAGAGAGAGAGAGAAGAGAGAGAGAGAGAGAGAGAGAGAGAGAGAGAGAGGGAGAGGGAGAGGGAGAGGGAGAGGGAGAGGGAGAGGGAGAGGGAGAGGGAGAGAGAGAGGAGAGAGACACTGCTGCGTGATTGGCAGAGAATATAATGAATATCATTTCTGGGGTTTTCCAAAAATTGGAAAGTGAAAGACCCAGATCAGGCCTGCAGCACTGCTGCTGATACCTCCTGCTGAGCGATACCTACTGGAGAGACCGGCTGGTGCTGTGGCTCTTCAGCCTGCTGTCTGGAGATACAACGCTGGAGTCATCTGCCTCCAGTCACACAGGAGGGGGGAGGGAGAGGGGGAGGGGAGAAAGGGAGGGAGGGAGGATGGTAGGGAGAGGGAGAGAGAGAGAGAGAGAGAGAGAGAGGGGGAGAGAGAGAATGAGGAAGGGGGAGAGAATGAGGGGAGAGAGGGAGGGAGGGAGCGAGAAAGGAAGAAGGGAGAAAGAGGGAGATAAGTAGAGAATAGAGAGGAGAAAGAGAGAAAGGCCCCTCTAAAGTCCTAAACAGATAAAGCTCTGTCCCTGTGCTGGTAATATCTGGAGGGTGTTGCAGTCACACATGGGAGCCCCCCCACTATGTCTGATGATTAGGAGCCACCACCTCTCCTGCTCCTCAGAGAGCCGGGGCCCTTAGGGGCCCCACACAGACAGCAAGGATGTGTGATGGAGCTGTGAATACCTGAAGGACACACACAAAAAAGCTTCAGTTAAGCAGATAAAACAACCTTTTACCTCAAAACTCTTAAGAAACTTTTGATAAATAACTGCAGGCTGTGCGTCTGTCTTTTATATCACACGTCTGTGTAGGAGAGACTGTGTCAGTAGTTCATGGTGATCTACAGGGTAGACGCTCTGTAAGGTAGTGCGGGGTGTGCAGTGTCCTGGTGGGTCTGAATGGTTCAACATCAGGCTGGTCAGGGATGAACGCTCTCTGGATGATTCCACTGCCAAGCAGAGACACACCAGCACACATGATGTAATTATACCTGGAGGAAATGAACGATTTTCTGAGGGAAATCCACCTTTTAATGAAAGATAAGACTGCATGCTCAGGTTCACAGCGTAGGTCTACAAGGTTTAAATTAGGAAGTAAGATTCAATACTGTCTCTGTCTGGAAAAAAAAGCATGTAAACACACTTGAGTCTAAGACTGTTAAGTTTCCAATTTTGGACCCATTGTACGTAAGCAACGATTCCCTTATAATAGTTCAATTGAGCTGTCGACTCCCTCCGGAAGCAAGGGGTGCTATTTAAAGAAAGAGGCCCCATACTGATCTGAAGCTGGACCATCCAACAGAATTGTTCCCACCTGGATGGACCCCAGTCCTCTAAAATAGCTCCTCTGACAGATGGCAGGTTAGAGACCTGCCGTGATCACGCACTCTGCCTCGCAGTGGAAAACAGCCTGGACCCAGATCCAGACCCAGAGCCAGACCCAGAGCCAGACCCTGATCCAGACCCTCATCCAGACCCATTCTCCCTGTATGCAGTGCAGCCGGGGTTCGAACCAGGAACCTTCTGATTAACCAGCCCAACACCCTCCCCGCTCAGCCACCTGACTCCCCGGTCTGTGCTGCTGCTAAGTGAATAACGGTGAGCCTTGAGTTTTTACTGCTCACCATGGAGCAGTGAGCTATCGACAGGGAGCAGGGAAGCTGCCCTGAATTCTGATTACCACCACTTTGTGACCCTCTTGGGCACAGAGAAGGCTGCTTCTAAACCCACCATAAATATTCACAGCAACTTTATGGTGTGTGTGTGCTGAAGTGTCCATGTAAAGGATCTTAACACCATCCGACTTGTGACTTGGAACTCGTGTTTTTTGCCGCCCACTTTTGGCGTCGTCCTGCAGAAGCTGTGCTGAGGAAACTCACAAGAACACTTTGGCTTTTGGAGCTCTTTTCATGATCTCCCTCCCTCCCTCCCTCCCTCCCCCCCCCCCTCCCACCTTGGCCGTTCCATCCCTCTGAGACTGTCACTGTTGCCACGGCACTGTCAGCTTTAGTGTGGCCTCACCCCCCCCCCCCCTCACCCTTGTTCACTCCTCAGTGAGACCTCCCCCTGGTTTTATTGACTGTTTCACTAATTGCAGGCTACACAAACAAAGCATGGAGAGATGGGCTGCATGAAAAGCTTAGATTATTAGGAGGGTTTGGGGGGGGGATGTCTTCTGTGGACATTGATCTGATGGGTCGCTCTATAAAAGGGGGTCATGGGGGAGGCTCTCATAGGTCACTCCCCCCCCCCCACCCCCCAGCTCCCAATGGTGTGATCCGCTTCTTGGAATGACTAAGGTGCCAATTGATTCTGGATTTCAGGATTTGGCATTTTTGACCTAATAAACCATATCCAAGGATTTGTTTTGCATGTTTGTTCCTCGTTAAACCTGATGTTTGCTCAAGGACAGTGAAAAGGTACCATGTTGAGAGAGCTGTTTTCAGAGAACCTAACTTTACTCTGGTACAAGGATCTCTAACCCTGTTCCTGGAGAGCCATCTGCCTGTAGACTTCTCCAACCACACTCATACCTAACCCCTCAACACTAGTCATCCGATAAGCCAGCTAATTATTAGAATCAGGTGTGCTAGATTCATGTTGGAGTGAAAACCCTGCAGGCAGGTGTCTGTCCAGCAGGCGTCAGCTATTAAGATGTCCATGTGTCTGCCTGTGAACGAAGTCCCCTCAGTCACGATGTACCGCTTCCTCTCCTGTCCAGTTGACGACATGAAAGACCCCCTGCTGGGGGCTTGGAAGGGGGCCAGTGTTTGGCACGTGCCCAGCACATGTTGCCTGGCAGGGGGGACAAAGAGGAGGGAAGCAGGGGGGGGGGAGGTGGGACTGGAGCCCCCTGTGTGACCTTGGCCATGAGGGGACAGCAAAGAGGAGACAGCCATCTGGCTGGAAGGTGAGGAGGTGAGGAGAAGCCTTTGTTCAGTCTGAGAGGGGGTAAGCAGAGGTCAGGGGCCCCCACACAGCCAGGCCCCCCAAGCTGGGGGTCCGAAGGGAACCTGGAATACGTGTTATGGTAGCACCGAGGGTTAGAGAGAGAGAGAGAGGGAGAGAGAGAATAAGAGGGGGAGAGAGAGAGGGAGAGAGAGAATAAGAGGGGGAGAGAGAGAGAGGGAGAGAGAGAGGGAGAGAGAGAATAAGAGGGGGAGAGAGAGAGAGGGAGAGAGAGAGGGAGAGAGAGACTGCTGTTAAATAAAGAAAGAGAACCATAAATAACGCTCTTAAACCACCAGAGAAGCAGTTATGCACTCTATTATTTCCTGGGAGAGTGGAAAGGTGCGTAATGTTGCATCAGATGTTGTGTTCCCTGCTCTTCTGTTAGCGCTCGCTCTTCCTCCACTCCTGCTCTCCGTAATTGTCCTATCATTTTGACATTTCATAAAACCTCACCATTTAGTGTCCCGGTTTACTCAAAGTACTTCTGCCTTTAAAGGAGCAGAAGCAACTCTCTTCCTCTGCCTCCTTTCTCTCAGAGTTGAAGAGGTGGGTTAGACGTCCCAGTTTTCATAGACTTCTGGGGAAATAATAGCACCTTTAACCGACAGTTAACCTGCGATTTCGAAAGAGACAGAATCTCTGCAACGTCGTCGAGACCCAGTTTGAACGTCTGCGCTGCTTAATTCAGAGCAGCTAGCAGCAGAGTCGAGACGCTGAGGATTTCAACTCAATTTGCACAAGCGTCTGTCCCTGCGTCTGTCCCTGCCACACCCAGGGGAGGTCACCAGACAGGGGGGGATCACCGAGGGGACAGATCCAGCTCAGAACAGACGGTACCACCTGTACCCAGCGGCCCCCATCACCAGAGCGCCTCTCACAAAATAGCTGTCATCTGGATGAGAACAAGCCAGACTGTCATCATCCAGAGAGAGAGAGAGAGAGAGAGAGAGAAAGAGATAGAGAATGGGAGAGAGAGAGAGAGAGAGAGAGAGAGAGAGAGAGAGAGAGAGAGAGAGAGAGAGAGAGAGAGAGAGAGAGAGAGAGAGAGAGAGAGAGAGAGAGAGAGAGAGAGAGAGAGCGAAAGAGAGAGAGAGAGAGAGAGAGGAACACTGTCAATTCTTTCAGCTGGAGCACAAGGTCATCCCCTTTCCATCTGTAGCCTGAATCAGGGAGATGTTTGGTTTGTGACCCTCGTGACCCCTCAGCTTCACCTCAGACTTCTGGATCATCAGACCCCTGAACCTGACCCCTCCCTCACCTGCATCTGCTACTCTGGACAAATGAATAGACTGGCACTCATCGGTCACCACGGTTTTTAGCAATGAGTGAAGGAGCATCTTGAGATGAGCTAGCAGAGCTGGTCCAGAAGGCTTCAGTGATGTTGCAGAGAAGGTCTCAAGCCTCATTGGCTGAGAGGCTTTTTCGACGAATCGTGTTGTTTCGATCAGGACTTCAAAGCCTGTGTGTTTTGTTGTTGTAGTTTTTTTTCTTTTTCCAGGCATTCTGATTTCGGAGTAAAGCAGGTTTTATAGTTGATCTCGGTGTTCAAAGCAGAGCTGTGTGTTTCCTGAATGAGGTGTGTGTGTGTGTGTGTGTGTGTGTGTGTGTGGGGGGGGGGGGATCACAGCTCCTGGGGGGAATATGGCCATGTTGTCCTTGATGCCCAGATAAAGCAGTGAAGGAGTGTTGTGAGCCCTCGTAAAATCCTCCATAAAAGTGGTCTTTTACTGCTATGTGTGGTAGCTGACCCCCCCCCCCCCCCCTCTCTTCATTGTCATGATGCAGAGTGCTGGATAATACCAAGCACAGCTCAGAGCAGATGACAACAGCAGCATGGTTCAGCCTGCCTTTGGTCAGCAGTAATTCGGCCCCTGTTTGACCTAGCACACACAAACGCAGACACACATACATGCACACACAAACACAGACACACACACACACTCATATCCAACTGATTGTAGTGGAAAGCCTTTCCAGAGAGATGGAAAAAAAAGCAGTAGAGGGCTGTAGATGAGGTCATTACACTCATTCTTGGTAGCAGTCACATCACTTAAAACGCATGTGAAGATATTTCTGCAGTGAGTCAGCAACACATACATCTAAAACTGTAACAGGTTGGTGAGCTGGATAGAACAGCAGGCTGCTAGTCGGTCCTGCTTGTGGATTACTGACCTTTACATAGAAGGTGAACCTTGGTAGCTGCTCTAAACCCCCTTATACTATATATACTCTATACTCAGGAGCTACAGTATATAAAGATGGAGAGGCACATTGCTGTTGCACTTAATACCGTAGCAACAAAAATATTTATAGAGGTCCTGGACATGGGTCCACCAGGGAGAGGTTGTGGAGCCTGGGGCTGGGTGTCACCCCTTAAACGAGCCAGGAGGGTGAGGCCCAGGAGGGTGAGGCCCAGGAGGGTCAGGCACAGGAGGGTTTTCCCCCGTCAGAGATGTCTTGTCTGGCTGAGTCGACCGGGATCCTGTCACGCCTGTCAGATTGTGATGGAGGAATTCTGACCCCTCAACGCCGCTCACTCCAAATGATGTCATTATCACCCTCTCGTCATCTCAGACAGGCCCCCTCAGAACCCCCACTAAATCGTTTTGTCCCTCAATCCCATCCTTCTTGACCTGTGTGGGGGGGGGGGTGTCAACATGTTAGCTCCAGCCCCCTGATGGTCCAGAGACGTCCTCCTCACGGTCTCAGATGGATCGGAGAGGCTGTGCTGAACTCACTGAATTGTCCTCTAACACAAAAGACTGAACGCTGTCAGACAGCAGATAGATCGCTGTTATCACACAAAGACCACCTCAGAGAATATACTAGCAGAGCAAACATTAGGGAGAGTGCTCTGGCCTTTGTGAGAGAAATGCTGTATCCGTTTGTCACACTGCATAACTATTAGCCATGGTTGCTCTAATGTGTATTTTTTTTCCGTAGGCTGACTAGCAAAAGGCAGAAGTGCAAGACAAGGGGTTTTTCGAAAGGGGACTGATATTAATCTGGTTTATGTGGGATTTCAGCAGGTCCGACATCTTGTTTTCATCGATACTGTCAGCGCTTTAAGGTGGGAAGTTAGAGATTATTCCACTGCTGAAAGAAAGGATGGGGGGGGGGGGGGGGTATATAAGCACACGCTGCTTCAACACCTCTGTGATGTTCCACTGCTTCTCACAGTTTGATGAGTGTGAAATTGGGTGTGGTGAGCCCCCCCATACCCAGTCCCCCCCTCCTCCAGCACCTAGCCCTGTCTGGCCCCCGCTGATTTCAACGGGTCCATTACTTTGTAATCTCGACCACACTTGAGGGAGGGAATCTTACTGGTCTGGGATCTGCTCTCCGCCATCTTGTCTTTGTTTCAGGAGAAGAGAATGCTTTGTGGCAATGCTGCAGTGAGTTGAACGCTCCCACACCTGACCTGTGGTGTTTCTGACCTGTGGTGTTTCTGACCTGTGGTGTTTCTGACCTGTGGTGTTTCTGACCTGTGGTGTTTCTGACCTGTGGTGTTTCTGACCTGTGGTGAGTGTTTCTGACCTGTGGTGTTTCTGACCTGTAGTGTTTCTGACCTGTGGTGTTTCTGACCTGTGGTGAGTGTTTCTGACCTGTAGTGTTTCTGACCTGTGGTGAGTGTTTCTGACCTGTGGTGTTTCTGACCTGTGGTGTTTCTGACCTGTGGTGAGTGTTTCTGACCTGTGGTGTTTCTGACCTGTGGTGTTTCTGACCTATGGTGAGTGTTTCTGACCTGTGGTGTTTCTGACCTGTGGTGTTTCTGACCTGTAGTGTTTCTGACCTGTGGTGTTTCTGACCTGTGGTGTTTCTGACCTGTGGTGAGTGTTTCTGACCTGTGGTGTTTCTGACCTGTGGTGTTTCTGACCTATGGTGAGTGTTTCTGACCTGTGGTGTTTCTGACCTGTAGTGTTTCTGACCTGTGGTGTTTCTGACCTGTGGTGTTTCTGACCTGTGGTGTTTTTGACCTGTAGTGTTTCTGACCTGTGGTGTTTCTGACCTGTGGTGTTTCTGACCTGTGGTGTTTCTGACCTGTGGTGTTTCTGACCTGTAGTGTTTCTGACCTGTGGTGTTTCTGACCTGTAGTGTTTCTGACCTGTGGTGTTTCTGACCTGTGGTGTTTCTGACCTGTGGTGTTTCTGACCTGTGGTGTTTCTGAACTGTGGTGAGTGTTTCTGAACTGTGGTGAGATCGCAATCAAGATGTTCGTACCATCAAATATGCCCGGTGTCGCCACCTTCGTTCAGCTCATTTTTGCTGTGTCCTGAACTTTGACCTTTGAACCCTGGGCCGTCTCTTGACAGACGGGTCGTTGAACTTGGCAGGGCCCTCCTTGAGAGACGCTAGACAGACGGACAAACTGACCCTAGCTTTACACAGCCGTGATTGCTTGGTGCTCTTGCACCTGACATTGACCGATCTGGAACTTTCCAATGTGCCAAAGGCAATATGGGTGTTTGTGTGTGACTCTGTTGCCATGGACAATGGGACCTGTTTCGACCTGGTGACAGCGGGCACATTTATCCTCGGGACAAAGCTGAAAGCGTTCCAAGGGTCACTCAGTCACTTTGGTGTTCTGTGTTTTAATCTGTCTGAGTGAATAGTCAGAGTTTGACGTGGTCTGAGCTCGATGGGTTTCCAACATCTAGCAAATCCAATCTGTCTGTGGATTTAGAGAGAGTGAAAGAGAGGGAGGAGGGCTGCTTCCACACATGGAGGCTACACGAACGCACATTCCTGTCATAAAGTAGATCACAAAATGTGGAAATAGTAAATCCTTTTTGTGTGCATGTGTGTGTGTGTTGAATGGGGTTTCTGTATACTCTTGTTTTTTTGTGAGGCTTTGCGTTGCGTCTCTATGGAGCAAATAAAAAACAAAACATAAATCCTTCCAGTCATTCCAACCGTCCTGAACAGAAGTGAATCTGCCAGGAATCTGAAATGGAAACAGACAACAGAAACAAAGAATGAATGAATCATCTTTTCCCCTGGTCCAGCTCTCTATACCGAGTCAAAACTCAGGTCTACATTTCCAGATGGACAAATCTTCGACCTAAATCACTTCTAACACCACCTGCACCTTCATTGTTCCAGGACGGGATCACATACTGGCAGCGGTTTGATTTACTGCCAACATGCATCTGAAATTACAGTACAAGCCACCATCTCCCTGTATTTACAGAGCTGCTTGGCGTTGATACCTGGGAACTTGTGGAGGACTGGGGGTGGGGTGGGGGGGGGGGGGGGTAGTGTGTGGAGCGACAGACTGCAGGAAGACAGGCCAGGCTGATTTACGGTTCTGGCATAAAAAGAACCACCTTCTATATTCCCTGTAAAACACAAACTCTATGACATGTTCTCACAGCTACAGTATCTCTCTGTTGGGATACTCCCTCTGTGATTGTGTGTGTGTGTGTGTGTGTGTGTGTGTGTGATTGTGTGATTCTTTCAGAGCCTCCACAGTACATGTTCTTTGTTCTCAATAGGGAGGAGCATTTCCCCCGTTAGATAATTAGCTGGTTCAGATAAGGGCGGCTCTTACCGTAAAGCCAGTGGTGCAGAGAGGGAAAACAGCAGTTTGATGGAGTCCATCCCTCTAGCCCAGCGCCTCTGGTCTGGATGAGTTAGCAGGCTGTCTGTTCTCTGGGAGTGAGGCTATAACTGATGTGGCGATGGGAAAGAACACAGGCAGAACACTTCCAGATGTTCCGTAGAACCTGAGGTACATAACAGACACACACAACAACGCACACTCACCCACACATGTAAACAGACACACAACAACACACCCACTCACATAAACAGATACAAATACACAGACCCCACAAACGCACAAAAACCGCATACTCACACTCAAACACGACAACCCTCCGGGACCTGAGCAGCCATGGTTCTCAGGCTTTGTGTTCCAGGGTGCCTTCAGGACTTGTTCTTGGCCATGAGCCCCCTCACGCTGCATCACGGTGCCTGCCTGGGTGGTGCTCTGGGTGGGGCTGTCACTCACTGTCTTTATCTCTGCTCCCCCAGGAGTCAGGACAAGCAGAGGGCAGACTCCCAACACACCCAGATAGGATGTCTGTGTGTGGGCAGGCCTAGCCTGGACCCTGGGCCCTGGAGCCTGGATCCTGGGGCATGGAGCCTGGATCCTGGAGCCTGGGGCCTGGAGCCTGGATCCTGGGGCATGGAGCCTGGAGCCTGGATCCTGGAGCCTGGGGCATGGAGCCTGGATCCTGGAGCCTGGGGCCTGGAGCCTGGATCCTGGAGCCTGGAGCCTGGATCACAGCCTCTGCTGAAGCCTGATCTGCAGGCCTGAAGCTGCCTGAGGTCAGTCACTTTCTCCAGCAGGAAGAAACACAATGGTACATCAAGTGTGACGCAGAAACACATGTAAAAAACACACCAAAGAATAACAAAAACCACATACAGAGCTCTTTTCTCTCTCTCTCTCTGTCTCTCTCTCTCTGTCTCTCTCTCTCTTTAACATAATCTCTCTAACTTTATCTCTCTCCCAAGCCTTCCTAAACACACTCAACAAGGGCATGCTTTTCAGCTTTCCTAGCCGGAGGCATCAGCCATACCGTGAGTGACAGATCGTAAAGCTGCACAGCAATCAGGTTCATCTTCAACTAAACTGAGAGAAATGTTGTCAGCATGTTACTGCCAATCCCTCTGAAACCGAAACACACAGAGAGCAGAGTGGTTAAAGTCCAGCTATTTCTGTGGACAGATATCATATCCTCCACCAGAGAGACAGAGGCTGGAAACCTAGCCTTGTCTAATAGAGGTCTTGGCTGAGTAAACGAGGCCTTTCTTAAAACCACAGCTGCTCTGCTGCTGTGTGAAATCAACACGTCTTCAGCTAAGTGCTTTTCGTTTCGCTGCACATGTCACCAGACTGGAAGACGTCAGGTGACAGGATGTAGTGGGCATCTGTCCCATTTGGAGCCTCCAGTCCCACCATAATGACCAGAGGCTGGGAGACGGTGTGGATGTGACTGAACCTGGAGACGTTCCCCTTGGAAGCGAGTCTGCCACCCCCACCCTGCCCCCACCCCATCCCGCCCCCACCCTGCCCCCCCCGCCCCCCCCCCCCCATTCCCCCCCCCGGTCAAAGCTGTCTCCGGGGCTGCTCTGGGACAGGCGGTGGAGGTGTTGATGGGTTTTGACGCACACTCGACAGTTGACTGGTCGACCACAAACCCTCGCACAAAATCCGTGAATAGATTGTGCAAAATACTATTTACTTACAATACATATTCTAAGAGTGCAGTCCTGTCCCACAAAGCCCCCCTGAGCTCTCCTCCTCCCTCTGGTCTGAGAGCCTGTGAACTCAGCCTATCAGTCATTAGGCCCCATGCTGACCCAGGGGACTGGCTGGGGGTCAGGGGAGGGAGGCAGGGCCATGAGGACCCTGAGGAGGAGCGAGGCGGAGAGGGAGAGAAGGGATAATGACTACAATCACAGGATAGCCAAGGCGTTAGATTGAACGGCGATAGAATGAGAAGGTGTCAGTCTGTTCGCTGGCTAATGGATCCAGTGTGTTAGCCTTACTTCCAGAAAGCACGGCCCTCTCAAGTAGGGGATCCCCACTGAGATGTCAAGAGGAGGCCCTTAGTCCCCGGTCCCAGTGGAAGGTCTGGTGGAGGAGAGAATGCCTGTCTCATTATCAGGGATCTAGGCTGTCAGTAAAGACCTCACAGCAGCAACACAGGTGACATGTTGCTCCAATAGATCACATTCATAGTTCAGGACTATTAGGCACCTGGCTTGCAGAACATTTACATGTATTATTATTATTATTATTTATTATTTATTTAGCGAGACACTTTTATCCAAACATCCAGAATATTCAGGAGTCTCTCCAGTCTGTCTGCCAACCTGTCTGCCTGTCTGTCTGCCTGTCTGTCTGCAGTGGACTCGCATATAGTCTCTCTCTCTTTCTCTCTCTCCATCTTTACATTTTGATCTCTCCATGTGTTTTATCTTCTCTCTCTTCATGTTTCCCTCTCCTCCATCTCTCCTGCTGGAGACTGATCCCGTGCCTGTGTGGCAGTGAGGCCCAGGATCCAGCAGTTAAACCCCAGGACTCCTCTCCGCTGGAGGCCTCTTAATGATCTGCTGTTTGATAGCAGCTCCCCTCTCAGACACACCCTGTGCTGGGTGTCAGTCTGAGGCTGAGAAGGAGAGACGGTCCTATCAGCCCCCCAGTCTGAAGAGCCACTCCCCCACAGCAGACCAGGCTTGTTGATCTGTTCCTGAAGGATGTGATAGAGTCGCTACGTTCCAATGTAAGGTTGTACGACGCTGGACGTCTTCCACAGATTCAGTTGCTCGGTCAGTGAGTCATTGTAGACTTGCTGCAGTGCTTTTTTCCTCTCTCAGTTAAAACATGTGCGTTGCTTGGAACTATTAAACAGTCCAGCACCATCTGCACCATCACAGATGGGCCTTTAGTGATTGACTGGAACCTGCCTGTCAAAGAATTCTGGGATATATCACAGAGGATGGACTATACACACACACCTGCATGCCAATCAGGCTGTCAGGCTAACCCTTACACACACAGACACACAGACAAACACACACACACAGACACACACACACACGCGCACACACACACACACATAGATACACCGCAATCTGTCAGTGTCTCGCTTCCTGTAACCCACACCTGCCTCACACCACCCATATAACCACACACCAGCCCTGCCTCAGCCTCTGACTCAGCTGACTCTGTTAGAACGTTCTGCTGTTGACTCTGAGGAGGAGTTTATTCTGAACTAGTATCTTCCCCAGATTGTAGAAAAGGACTCTAGAACTAGAACTCTCCTGGACCAATGAGGGTGCTCATCCACTGACCTTCTGTCAACGTTAGCATGTGAGGACGCAATAACAGCGTACAGACTGCTGCTCTGGAAGGTTTCCTGACTGATTTACTCAGTGTGGGTGGGGGGAGGAGTGTGTGTGTGTGTGTAGCAGGCCATGTTATTTATCTGCTCTTCCTGCTGACATCTATGGAAATGTTTGTGTGTCGATGGAGGAATGGCATGAGTGTTTTGTCAGCTCTCAGTAAAAGGCGGTTGATTTACACACTGGGAGATGAGAAGAGCCCTTCTGCTCTGCTCGTGATCATGTGACGCGCGTGTGTGTGTGTTTCTGCTCATGGTCCATCGCGTGTGTGTGTGTGTGTGTGTGTGTGTGTGTGTGTGTGTGTGTGTGTGTGTGTGTGTGTGTGTGTGTGTGAGAGAGTGTATTATGGGATGCTGGCCTGGTTTTGTGGAAGAGAAGCTATCTTAGCCGTGGTGTCGGCATGGAGATCCGCGTTCACACAGAGCTCAAAGCTGTTTTCCCTAAGCCTGCTTCCCCCCCCCCCTCCCATCCTCGCCCCTCCCCTCCTCGCCCCGCCCCACCTGCCACCCCCCCCCCCCCCCCCTACACACCTAACAGGTGTCTGGTCTCAGATCAGCTTGTTGCAGCAGCAGTTTCCAGATATCCAACCTCATACGTCATCAACAAGCTTGAAAGACCTTCACGTGTCGATAGCAGGGGTGTTGTTTTCATTATAGATGAGTGGGACTTGTTCTTAACTACCCCCTCCGCCCCTCTCATCCACAGACACACTTTTAATGAGTAAAACACTATTTAACGTCTTTAGTTGGTAAAACAAATCAGCCCTACCCTTATTTTAAACCAACCTCGCTCCCCTGGGTTGAAGCACCTCCATGTACAGGTAGCCGTTGTCATCCTGGCCCTGCCAGGCTCTGTCCAGCTCCTCCTCAGCAGGCTGCCTTGGCCCGCTCCTCCAGAGAGGGATTAACCAGCGTGCTCGTGCCTGGCGTGGGCGCCATCCTGTCAGGGAGCCGGAGCGGCAGGAAGGACAGAAGGTCCAGACATGCCAAAACACGGGGGGCAGGCCGTGAGGACAGCAGGCCTCTGGCAGGGAGGATGGGAACGGGCAGGGGGGAGGGACGTGCTGGGGGAGGGGTGGAGGAGAGGAACAGGGAGAGGAACAGGGAGAGGAACAGGGAGAGGAACAGGGAGATGAACAGGGGCTCTTCAACAGTCAACATATTGATTTTGTTCTTTCCTTCACCTGCCTCTGGTTCTCTCCTTCCACCTTCCTCCCTCCTCTCTCCCAACCATCCTCCACTCTCCCCTCTCCTCCCTCCCCCACCCTCCTCTCTCCACCTACCTCCTTCCTTACCTATCCCCCCCCCCACCATCCTCTCCCCTCCACTCAGAAGCAGGTGGTCAGTCTCTTGTGATTAAACACGTAAAGATTGGGCCTCATTAGATGTGCTTGGACTGTGACTGAGTCTGTGTGTTAACAGACTTCCAGAGTTAAGGTTCCTCATCTCCCACTCTGGAGTCTCAGTGGGGGCAGACAACCTTGAGTGTTAAACCACTGCAATGTGGCTGCCCTGTCTGATTGGATGAATCAATATGAGATGGAGCTTTACCCCAGACAATCCACCTGGTCCCATTAACTATATATAACATTCAATATTTGTTACGGTTTAAAGTTTGGATATCTGTGTCTGCTCTGTTGGATGAAGATAAAAAGATGAAATACTTTCTGTTTCAAGTGGGTGGTGCGTTCTCCTAACCCAGGTTATCATGGCACAGATGTGCAGGTCTAACCCAGGTTATCATGACACAGATGTGCTCTCCTAACCCAGGTTATCATGACACAGATGTGCTCTCCTAACCCAGGTTATCATGACACAGATGTGCAGGCCTAACCCAGGTTATCAGTCTGTTTTATACTCTTAGTACAGCAGCTAAAGATAAACAGCTGAGTAAGGGTTTTTTCCGCTAATGTTATCTTGCTGAAATAGTGATTTATGATAGCTGAGTCTATTTTTGTGACCTGTCAATGTTTTTTTGGCTATGATTGCCACCTCCCCCCCTCCCCCACTCACTTCCTGTCTGGTTCCATGAAGTAGAAACGTGATTGCAAAAATTATCTCATTATAACAGACAAATACCATTATCCCAGTCTGCTTGTGTTTCCTGGTTAGCAGGCTTGTGCTGAAGTGGGCAGAAGACCACCTGGTAAATGTCACAGCCCAGTCAAGTGGCAGAGAGGAGGGGAGCTTTGTGTTTACATTGAATGGGCTGTAATTGGGATGTGATTGAGGCAGTGTAAGAGGCATTACACGCTAATTGTGGCTACATTCAGGCGCTAGCTACAGCATTATATCAGAGAACAACTTTACTCAAACTAGACAGCATATTTAGACAATTATTTGTATAATTGCTTGTTTATTCCGGTAATTGCAACCCGACTAACGAGGGGGGATGGGGGGGGGGGGGAGATGGGCGAGTGAAAAGGGTAAGCAAAAGGTTTTTTTAGGAGTCCGAAAAATCAACCGAGCAAATTAGAATAAAGATGGAGGAGGCTTTGTCCCTCATTTACCTCATGAAGCTGGTCAATAAACAATCTGCATAACTTTAGCGCATCAATATTTAATGTTCCTGCCTGAGGTCTCTGCTGGTCTCTGGCAGGCTGCAAGGTTTTCATGTTTACTGCTTTGAAATGTGCCACTGACAGCAGTCAGTCTCTGGGGTCTGAGTGTGTGTCTGTGTATGTGTGTGTGTATGTTCTTTGTGTGTTTAGCATGTTTGGAGTGTCTTGTAGATGTGTGGTGTGGTGTGTGTGTGTAATTGTGTGTGTTTCCATGCTCCACATCAGAAGCCTCAAAGCCTCTTCAAGCTCGCAGAATCAACCTGTTTGTTCAAATTGCTCACAGCCGGTCGACCAGTGGGGAAGGGGGAAAAGGAAAAAAAATGTGGGGCAGAATTTTGAACGACCAAAACAAATGAGCCAACACAGGCGCACAATTAGAGAGGAGTCAAAGCTACGTGTCGTCTTTAAATGAGCAACATGATGGCCTCTTTACCCCCGGCAGGGGCCAAAGCTTGTTCCCAGGAGACGGCTCATTAGGGCTGGGGAGGTCTGGGGAGGGTGGGGCGGGCGGGTGGGGGCTGACAGTCACATCGCTGACAGGGGGAGGGGGCAGGGGTTGGGGGGGGGTGTAGAGGGAAGAGGGGCTCCTGCCAGTCACAGTGGAGGGTCCTGGATGAACCCCCCTCTCACATCAAGGGCCGTTCCACGGAGGGCGTGCTCTCGGCGTGAGGCCGATGGCTGCTTAGTAACCCCTGGTGTCAGACACAAAGACCAGCAGCTGAGGACCCTGCTAGCTGGCAGCACTGCGGGCTGAGGGGGGGAATTAGACAGACGTGCTTTCGAAGCGAAGGGTTTGGTTTGGTCCGCTTTGATTTGAAAAGGAAATGAGGTTGCGGCGAACGTGCTGATGTCCTGCTGGTCAGTCAGGTCTGAGAATGACAGGTACAGATCTATCCACCTGAGCCACTGAACTAACCTGATGGAGGAGGAAGAGGGTTGTTATCATGGAAATTACCCCCCCCCCCACACCCCATCCCCCACCCCCCTAACCACCCCCGCACACAAATTTATAATATTATTAGAGGGAAATTAAGATTTATTCTAAAACCAAGATATCAGTTGAGATTAGGCATTTTCCTTTTCTTTTCTGATTTTTTTTTCTTCTTTATTAGCGGACTTAATGAAATCTTCCCCTGAATCGACGCCTAATGAATTCTAATGTGGAAGTGTCATTTAAAAGAGTTCATCCACATGGCTGGTAATCTTCTCAGCTGCTCACTGATTGATGAGAGGAGACCAGATATAAACAACACTGTACATGCGGTTTTATCCTTCCTTTTAATAACAATAATCTTTTTGTCCCAAGATAATCTGCCCTTTAGAATAACCCTTCAGTTTCTGATCGTGTTTGGGTGTCGTGCAATTTCCCCTCAGCAGTTGAGTTGATAATACAATACACATGAAAACTCACCTCACCAAAGCTTGTACTCTGCAGGTACATAGAGAGGAGAACTGTGCTGGTTAGTGTGTAAGACCTTGTCTGTAAGTACAGCCACTGGTATAACAGCATCTCCCTCCATATCCTTTGTTTGAATGGGCAGGGCAGCAGGCGGTGTGATGTGACTGTAGATAGACATGCGGTCGTCTCTACACAGCTGGAACAGTGCCACCACATGGTGACTAAGAGAAGTGTGACATCTCCTCTTATTCCTCCTCCCTCCCTCCCTCCCTCCCTCCCTCCCTCCCTCCCTCCCTCCCTCCCTCCCTCCCTCCCTCCCTCCCTCCCTCCCTCCCTCCCTCATGCTCCAGTCCTCCACCTCTCCTCCCTCCCTCCCTCCCTCCCTCCCTCCCTCCCTCCCTCCCTCCCTCCCTCCCTCCCTCCCTCCCTCCCTCATGCTCCAGTCCTCCACCTCTCCCTCCCTCCCTCCCTCCCTCCCTCCCTCCCTCCCTCCCTCCCTCCCTCCCTCCCTCCCTCCCTCCCTCCCTCCCTCCCTCCCTCCCTCACGCTCCAGTCCTCCACCTCTCCTCCTCCTCCCTCCCTCACGCTCCAGTCCTCCACCTCTCCTCCTCTCTCCTCTGGAGGAAGAGCGGGGGCCACATCGGGCGCGGAGGCAGGAAGCATGTTGGGGTTTTGGGGTTGTTGGTTTCCAGAGAAGCGTTACTCCTGAATCGGTCGTGCAAGTTAGAGTGCTGACTCCTCAAAGCTTCTCAAAGAATAGGAAATACATGGTATGCGTGTGAACACATTGTTGGCCATAATAATCTTGGGACAGACAGGAAGAATATTCTTTCTTCTCAGATCATCTGTGACTAATACGTTGTTGCTGACTGACTGACTGAAACCTTGTAAAAGCCAAACCCTCATTTACTGGCGCTTACAATCATTTGTTGAAGTTTCTCTTTGATATTGACCTCCATGGTCTCTTTCACTTTTGATCAAAGGACCCATGTGCAGAAACAGTCATTTGTTACCTGTTTACTCTGCTGAGTGACCCCGTCCAGCTGAATTCAAACATTAGCATTCAGAGTATTAGCTTTGGAACTAAACCGTGGCTTCTCACAAACAAGCTCACATAACTTTAATTAAGTAGCTAATTGGGAATCAAGTCAGCATTTCTAATCCGAGTTAAAAAAAAAGAGAAAGAAATAGTGCCCCCCCCCCCCACCCAATTAGTATTCAGATCCAAATTAATTAAAAGCCTAAACATGAGTGTGCTGAGAGGCAGGAGGCTGAGGTAACAATTACAGCAGCTTTGTAACCGCTGCTCAACTCCAGGACTCTCCGGTTTTCAGAAGGATTCCTAATGTACTGCAGCTAACAAAGTCACCATCTACCCGGGATATTGCCTCTAACCGTAATTAAAACCGAGTATTATTTATTGAGCATCATATAATGTACACGTGTCTCATCCAGATACATTTATCCTGTTTTAATTCTTCACTTTGAGTGTTTTTTTTCTTCATCTGTAACTCTGGCCTTTTGATGTTTGATCACTTCTCATCTCTCAGTCCTCGGTGAGTGTCGATGGGAGACAGTGTACTCATCACAAGACAATACCTGTGTGATTGTGCCTGCTTGTCTGTGCTTGGCTCATGTACTGGTGCTAGCTGGAAGCTTGATCTATACTCTGACCCCCACTGACAAGCACAGCTTCCTCCAAGACATGAGGATGTAGGGGTTTATTTGTTGGTTAAAAAGAAAAGAAAAGAGAGAAAGCATCTTAAATCCATTTGAGTTTCACTCCAACATGTCTCCTATCCCGGAGGGGGGGGGGGGGGGGGGGGACATGTCATTTCACTGCAGAGTGTTTTCTTTAACACGCGTGTCACATCCTTCACTCTCCCCTCTCTCTCAGACAAGGCCTGCTGGCCTCTTTCCAGGACACATGACTTTCTTCCCGCCGACACACAAAGTGCTTTGACCTTGGACAAAATGGCCGCCTTCTTCATCAATCAACATCTCACTCAGGAGGAAGACAAAGAGGGCTGGGCAGCCTCACCAGCATCACACCGCTTCCTCACCTCTCGTTCGCTCTGACAGATGACATCACTCAGGGGGAAAGAGGGGCTCTGCTTTGTGCTCTGCTCCACTTTAGAAATGATCAATGGCAGAGCTGTGGGTCTGCAGTTGCTGCGAGGACCCCCTGGCAGTACGGACCCCCTGGACATATTTGGACAGTTGTGTCTTATGGATCTGGAGTCTTGCCGTGACAAATAGTTTAAATCCCACAGATTAGTAGCTCAATTTCATTGATTTAAATCACTATATCAAAATATAAAAAAAGAAAGTGTGTGAAGTCCTCGCGGCACAGCTACCTTGTAGAAAGACTTGCTGAGTGTGTGTATCGTACAGTAGCTTGTCTCATATTCAGGTTACAGTAGCTTGTCTCATATTCAGGTTACAGTAGCTTGTCTCATATTCAGGTTACAGTAGCTTGTCTCATATTCAGGTTACAGTAGCTTGTCTCATATTCAGGTTACAGTAGCTTGTCTCATATTCAGTTTACAGTAGCTTGTCTCATATTCAGGTTACAGTAGCTTGTCTCATATTCAGGTTACAGTAGCTTGTCTCATATTCAGGTTACAGTAGCTTGTCTCATATTCAGGTTACAGTAGCTTGTCTCATATTCAGGTTACAGTAGCTTGTCTCATATTCAGGTTACAGTAGCTTGTCTCATATTCAGTTTACAGTAGCTTGTCTCATATTCAGGTTACAGTAGCTTGTCTCATATTCAGGTTACAGTAGCTTGTCTCATATTCAGGTTCCAGTAGCTTGTCTCATATTCAGGTTACAGTAGCTTGTCTCATATTCAGTTTACAGTAGCTTGTCTCATATTCAGGTTACAGTAGCTTGTCTCATATTCAGTTTACAGTAGCTTGTCTCATATTCAGGTTACAGTAGCTTGTCTCATATTCAGGTTACAGTAGCTTGTCTCATATTCAGGTTACAGTAGCTTGTCTCATATTCAGGTTACAGTAGCTTGTCTCATATTCAGGTTACAGTAGCTTGTCTCATATTCAGGTTACAGTAGCTTGTCTCATATTCAGGTTACAGTAGCTTGTCTCATATTCAGGTTAGAGTAGCTTGTCTCATATTCAGGTTCCAGTAGCTTGTCTCATATTCAGGTTAGAGTAGCTTGTCTCATGTGAGTCATCTTGTTCCATGTGCATGCGTGTCTGTACGTGTGTGGTTCATGCACAGAGTAAGGTGGGTTCTTATCACGGGCACCAGGCCTTCTCTTAAGCCCCTCCCACAAATGACTTCATTTGGGGGGTGGGGGGGGTGGGGGGGTGGCGGTGCCTGAAGGAGGGGCTTGGCGATGATTTACCGTTTTGAACTCGGTGGGAAGTCTGGCTGTGGCACAGTTAGGTTGGTGAGGCGGGGGAGGGTTCACCAAGCGTTCCTGGAAGAGGCGCGTACTCTCCTCCCTCCTCCCCCCTTCTCCCCTCTCTCCCTCTTTTTCCTCCCCCTCCTCTCTCTCCTCTTCTCCTCTTTCTCTCCTCCTCCCCCTTCTCCAGGACTGATGCCCCCCCCCACCCCCCCTCCCCCTCTTGGCCTGTCACACAAAGAAAATGCTTTTTTAATGTTTAGATTAATTATTGATCAAAGGCAGGGGCCCCTGCAGTGGGATTGTTCCATCAGGGGCGGCTGACAGGAAGTTGGAGGCGCGGCGCGTGTCTCGACAGGCGACGACACTCAGGAGGGGAACGGCACCCAATTCATCATCTTCTGCTGAGAGGCAGTGAGGGAATGGATTTACCTGGGGGTGGGGGGGGGAGGACACCCAGACAGAACCCCACACACCCCCCTCCCCACACACACACACACACACACACTCCCCTCCCCCTTCCCTTAAGGTCCCAGGAGGGGTTTCAATTAGCAGCCTGGGCATTGGGGACGTTTTAATCCCCTTCCTCTGGTTTATCTCCTGGGCCATACCTCTGGAGGCCTGGCTGTGAGGGAGATGATCCAGGAACGAAGCCTTCTCTTCACTCTCCTCTTTCCGTCTGGAGATTAGGAGGGTTACTGGGATTAACCTACCTATTCTGATGGTCTGGTTGCCCCATACCTCCACACACAGACGCTTACTATGCAGATTTGAAGCTGCCTCTTTGAAGCCTGGTGCTGTGTGAGCTGAGATGGAGGTTGTGTCTGTATGAGGTGATTCAGGGCCACAAAGGATCAGATTAGTGTTTCAGAAGGATGTTTCTGCCAATCTCAGATTGGGATGAACTTCTGCTGGTCTGTGGAAATGTCAGAACTCCATCTGGTCCTGATTTTTTTGGGGGGGGGGCATAAAAAATTCCCCAGAAACTTCCCAGCTTCTGTCAGTCAACCTTCTGTTGTCTGCACAGAAATACTTCACTTCAAGTCTTTTATTTCCTCAGGTCAGTGAGCTTTCTCTAGATTTTAATGGGGGTTTTATCTGTGAAGGGTTTTTCAGATGGTTCCCCTCAGGGTGATTGTGGGGTCTGAAAGTCACCCTCCAGAAACAGTGACAGGGCTTAAAGACACTTGATCAGCTTCCTCTCCTCCCTGGACAGCAGCTTAGCCATGTAGCAAGTTAGCCATGTTTAAACCGAACTCTCTTCTTTACCGTCGTTATCTACGCTCGTCCGTGACGACCGTGCTCGTGTGCGAAACAGCCGTAAAAGTATCGAA
Organism: Neosalanx taihuensis; assembly: GCA_030340665.1. Classification (NCBI taxonomy): domain Eukaryota; kingdom Metazoa; phylum Chordata; class Actinopteri; order Osmeriformes; family Salangidae; genus Neosalanx; species Neosalanx taihuensis. The sequence goes on along the minus strand of CM059296.1, from coordinate 14,556,228 downwards.
TGAACGACCTTTTGAAGTGAAGAATTAGGCAATAGATCTGTCCCAAGTAACAGCGTACACTAAGTTAGACTGGGGAGAGAAGGGAGGGGCGCTGATTCCGCACGTCTAACGCGATTGACTTAACAGCTCCTCTGTACCTTGGCTTTCTCTGACTAGGATGCAGATCCTGTCTAGAGTCGAGGCTCACTGTGATCTCCTGACGAACAGCCTGTTAATGGTCCATTGATTAGGCCTTAATGGGAGTATTGATCGGAGGCCTTTCAGATGTTAATTTTTCATCGTCCAGCAGATCGCCCCCCCCCCCCCCCCCCCCCGAGCGTGTGCAGGCAGGGGTCATGAGTTAATCGTACGTCATTAGAGTATATCTCTCCTCTCGTCCCTACTTCTTTTCTTTCCCTTCTGTTCAAAGCACCTTCTTCACCAGCCAGCCTCATGTGCAGGGGTGGAGGGGGAGGGGGTGTGTTCCTCCCTGCCCACAAGCTGCCCTCAGCTAGGTTTAGTATGCAGCGCTATAGTCTATAGTCAAACCGAACTAGAGGAAACCATGGGGTTCTGGAGACGATGCACGACATCGAGCACATGCGACTGGACCAGTTTGTGTATAATTACGTCATGTGATAACAGTCATCAGCGATTGTCCTCCACTGGTGCATTGTGGGGGTTTGCCCAAGTGATTTTCTAGGATGTTCTCCAGGCAGACGGAGGTCTGCAGAAAGGACGCCTGTCCACTGTAAAGGATGGGAGCGCCCCGGAGACTGAGGAAGTCATTACTCATCAGACGGTATTAGGGAAATGTAAGAGCTTAATATTGTGATTCCATTTGTTTGATAAAGACAGTGATTCAGTGTCATTAACGAGGGAGCCTGATGCCAAGATGAGAGATTCGATGCAATAATGCCCTTTTAAATGGAAACACGGAAATATTTATGAGCTTTCCTAGGCTAAAACGACTACATTTGTCTGTCGGTGCAGTATGAGGATTTAATTTGACTGGAGTTCTTAAAATAATGTGTGTGTCCCTCTCTTATCCAGAATGACTTACAACATGCCCAGGTAGATTCCCCCTGAGGAAAGTAGGGTGAAGTCCCTTGTCCAAGAACACAACATCATTTAGAATGGACGGGAATCAAACCAACAACCTTCTGATTGCCATGATGCTATATACTACGACGTTACCTGCTACCATGTTACATTCTGGGGGGTTTCTCTTGGCTGTGTGGGCGGGGGA
>CM059296.1:14152500-14547500 GCA_030340665.1 Neosalanx taihuensis | reverse complement strand
GTGAGGCTGAGCTGGGTGGCGCAGAAGGGGCAGGCAGCGTGGAAGGCGTGGGTGCCGTGGGGCAGAGGGATCTCCGCCCAGTACTTGGCCGACTTCTCCGTGCACACGTGTCCGCAGGGCACGAAGGCATGTGTGGGGGCCCCCGTGTCCACGTAGAAGGCCGGCTCGCAGCCCAGCCACAGGGCCACGTAGGGCCCCACTGTCCGGCACATGGGGCACTCCCGCTGGCCATTAGGCTCCTGCTCCGACCGGTGGCCCCAGTCGTGGTAGCCATGGACGTGGCCACACGCCAGGTAGACCCAGGGCTGCTTGTCCTCCAGGGAGGACAGGGCACGGCTGCGCTGCAGGCTGGGGAAGGCCAGCGTGTTCAGGCCTACGGGGCACTGGGGCCGCCCGGCGTTGATCTCCTGACGGAGGGCCTCCAGGTGCTTCTGGGTGGGGGTGTGGAAGAGCCCGTCGGCCGTGCGCCACAGCAGGGTGGCTCCACACAGGTCCACCAGGGAGCCGTCCAACAGCACGTTGCTCTCTGTCTCCACCTGCAGGGGAGCAGGCGCAGGTGCAGGCTGTTAGCAGAGTGCAGGAGAGGCTGGGGAGGGGGGAGCGAGCTAGAAGCTAGTCTGGGAAACAGGTTGGGAGTCAAGTGGAAAGCGAGTGGTTTGTTTTTGGAGAGGGTGTTTAACGCTGACGGCACAAATCCCCTCTGCTTAATATAATGCTGAGGATGTATGGAGGGTCTCCATGTTAGGGAACCACAGTGGAACTGCTGCAGACAGGAACCATCTGAAAGCTGTTATCTGGTACGGCGCCTCAGTTTAAAAACTTCAATAACAAACATGGGAAGTTTAAGTGTCTCTATTAGCTTTGATGATTGTTTTAAAAATAATGGATGCTGGATGAGTGAGAAAGGATGAGTGAGAGAGGATGAGTGAGAGAGAGGATGAGTGAGAGAGGATGAGTGAGAGAGGATGAGTGACAGAGAGGATGAGAGAGAGGATGAGTGAGAGAGGATGAGTGAGAGAGAGGATGAGTGAAAGAGAGGATGAGTGAGAGAGAGGATGAGTGAGAGAGAGGATGAGTGAGAGAGGATGAGTGAAAGAGAGGATGAGTGAGAGAGAGGATGAGTGAGAGAGAGGATGAGTGAGAGAGACTCACCAGCTTCCCCCTGGTCTGGGCGGAGCGCGTCTCTCTCAGGGTGTACACGTCTCCACACACTGAGATCTCCCTCCACACTCCAGGTTTGGACTCCTCCGTGAACCCGCCCCTCGGGTGCATCACCAGCACCCCATTGGTCGTCAGGCCGTCCATGTGACCGTCTGGGTTCTTCCACTTAGCTGCTTTCTCCTAGAAGGATTGGAGGGGGAAGTAAGAGCAACGTCACACAGGCAAACACACACACACACACAGGCAAACACACACACAGAGGCAAACAGACACACACACACACACACACAGGCAAACACACACACACACAGTGTTGTTGCATAACAGTGCTGCTAGTTGAAACTGTGTTTGCTAATCTTGTTTGCTCTGTGTGCTTAGCTGCATTCCAGCCATTCTGGGAGTGATGTGGTGTTCCAACTGGCAAAACACAGAACCAGCTTGTCTTTATATGAGCAGCTGACGACATCTACAAATCCCATTCACATCCATGAAGACATGGAGAGAGAACATGGAACATGGAGAAAGTTCCATGAAGACATGGAGAGAGAACATGGAACATGGAGAAAATTCCATGAAGACATAAAGAGTGTTCCATAGAACATGGAGACAGTTCCATGAACACAATGTTCCATGGACAATGCTCCCTCCCTCCCTCTCTCATCCCTCCCACCCTCTCTCCTCCTCCACCCCTCTCTCCTCCTCCACCCCTCCCTCCCTCTCCACCCCTCCACCCCTCCCTGCCCCTCCACCCCTCCCTCTCCCCCCCCCTCCGTACCCCCAGGAAGATGTTCTTGGAGGAGTCGAAGCCGGCAGCGTAGATGCGTGCAGTGAAGGGGGGGTTCCTCTCGCAGACCACCCTGCAGGCGAAGCGGGAGATGGTGCTCTGGGTGACAGGTGTGTCCTCGCCCTCCTGGCTGCCTGACATGGTGTCCGTCACCACGAAGTCGATGGGACTCTCTGTGGAGCGACCGATCTACAAGCAGCACAGTCACAACATCACTGAACAGGGTTACGTCATGACAGAAACACTTCATAACACACTTATGTCACAAGGTTGTGTCAAACTGAACACACAAACGTTGGTTTTTGTGTTTTTTACTGGTTTTGGTCGGTAACAGCTTTCGCGGGCTATTTAATTTCTTTTTATCATTTTGGGGTACATTTCTAAGATTTTTGGGAATGTTCCAGACTAGAAGACATGTGATTTGGTCAGGTGATCACACAGCACGCTATGTTAAAGCAGAACTATCATCCACGGATGAAAGATAAATATCATGTTTGCCACAGAGACAGAGCAGGTCATTTGTAGTGCAACTCAGATGATAATCTGACCTCAGAACAACTAAACAGGTTCATCTTCTCCTTTCACTTCCTCAATCTGCTCAGTCAGTCTGCATGAGCGGAGAGTTCTAGAACCAAGCTTCATCCATGTCACATGATCTTGTTTCAAAATGGCGTGGCCTGATAGGAGGTGTCTCACCTGGAACATGTCGGTGTCTTTGTCATGGCTGTACTCCACCACCACAGTGTGGTTCCTGGACAGGGTGTAGGAGATACTGTGCTGTCCTTTACAGTTCACCGCCTGCAACACAAACAGAGGGCTTCAGAGGATCTCTGGATCTGCAGTTCTCAAAACTGCAAAAAAATGACGTTAGAATATTCGAATATTCCTCACACATATATTCAAATATATTCAAGTTTCCCGGTTGCGCATTAGGCACGTCAATAACAGGACAAAATAATACAACGAGACATAACTACTTGTATGGGTAGAATATTTAAGTTAATTTAACAACATATTACCTACACAAAAATAAGTAGATGAACTAACGGCCCAGACCACAGACCTTGGCCTCTCGCTCGCACACACGCACTTTTTCTTTCTCTCTCTCCCGCACTGTCGCGCTCTCTGGGCATAGCGGTGTAAATGAACGACAACAATAAACAAATGCTGAGTGTTGATTAAAAGTTTTGTGCAAGAAATCTAAGGTAGCGATTCTTGTCCCAAATACAAACAGTCTTGCCTGCTGCCGCTGTTTTTTTTTTTTACATTCGAATATACATTTTCATTTTCGAAATTCGTTTTTTAAACACTATTCAAATATATATTCGAATATAGAATATTCGTTGACAGCCCTACAACACAGTGAAGTTCTTACTAAGTAATACTTAGCGACTGCACTTCATGTTGATCATGTCTGCTGCTGCCAACAGCCACAACAACAAACAGCCTCGTGCTTCCTGTTGATGGGGGCAGGAAGTTGGCCATGTGACTGTGTCAAAGTCCACAGCAGCTCAGCCTGAGGATCATCATGTGAGCATGCTCAGTATGGCATCAGGGCCGGGGGCAGGACTGGTGCAAATGCCCTTGCTCAGATGTCTCCACACTACAGGCCAGGGACTAAAGCACCGTGTGTGTGTGTGTGTGTGTGTGTGTGTGTGTGCGGTTGGGGGGGGGCAGTGTTGTGTTGGTTTTGTTCCTGTGAAGTAACACTCTCATGACAGCCACCCTTTAGTATCATCTGGACACTACTCATCAGATGCCAGCCTATCAGCTGAAGCTGCCTGGAGACCAAGAGGAGAGAGGAGCCAAACCAGCAGACACACAGCACAGACACGTCCATATCAACAACCAGCCAACCAGCCAGCCAGGCAAACACCCAACCAGCCAGACCCAGCCAGATTAAACAGTTATCTGGGGGGACTGTGCTGCTCGGGGGGGGGGGGGGGGGGGGGGGGACTAGACTGGTAGAGAAGGGGGATGTAGAAAATACACATAGGAGGGGGAGGAGGGAGAAAGGAACCTTTAGAAAGAGACTAAAGAAAGAATAAACATATTTAGAAAGAGGGGAAGTATTCAGGAGAAGGGACAGTGTGTACTAAAGACATAAGGAGGGAGGGAGGGAGAGAGAGAGAGAGAGAGAGAGAGAGAGAGAGAGAAAGAGAGAGAAAGAGAGAGAGAAAGAGAGAGATAGATAGAGAGACAGATAGAGAGACAGAGAGAGAGAGAGAGAGAGAGAGAGAGAGAGACAGAGAGAGTGTGAAGTGAATGCAGCAGACATTACTGCCTGGTCTGCAGCCTTGCTGCTGCTAGCTGGACAGAGCAGCTGGACTCCAGCATGTGAGCAGCTCTGGCTAAACAGGACCACCAATGAGGGGCTGGAACTCTGTGAAACACACTGCTATTCCTGTCCTGCTCCTCTGAAGGAACAGCTATTTCCAACAGCCTGAGTGTGTGTGTGGTCAACTTCCTCCAAACTTCACTCTGCTAGTCCAGGGCTGCTGTTGGCTGAGGCAGGGTGTCAGGGGGGAGGGGGGGGGGGTGAGGAAGGTCACACCAGCTGGAGGGCCTCTCCTCTTCTGTGAAGCGACGTCCTCGTGAGGAGGGATGTGGTCGCTCGTGAGGAAGCGGCGGGCGGAACCTTGTGAGAAACGTCTGCTAACCTTCATCAGATAGAGGCTAGCCCACATAGCTCCGCCCCAACCATAACCATCAACATGTTCCTCACACTGTGGGGAGAGAGAGAGGGGGAGAGAGAGGAAGGGAGGGAGAGAGAAAACTAAGTAAAGAGACAGACCGAGAGAGCCAGAGGGAGAGAGACAGTGGGAGAGAGCAAGAGAGAGAAAGAAATAAAGAGAGAGAGAGCGAGAGACAGACAGAGAAAGGACAGAGAGAGACAAACAAAGATAGAGAAACTGAGAGAGAGAGAGAGAGATAGAGAGAGAGAGAGAGAGAGAGAGAGAGAGAGAGTAACCCAACCCCATCAGGCCTTGGAGCCAGCAGAGTGTAGGGAGAACCAGGATGTGTGTTTTGAAGCGAGAGCTCCCTGGAGGAGGAGTGTCGACATCAGCACAGCCTCTGGCTTGTTTGGAAGTCTCTGCTAGGAGACCAGAGAGTGAGAGGTGTGTGAGAGGACAGACATGATGTCCTGGGACTCTGGAACTGGACGTTCCTGGCTAACACTCTCCCCAAGACCACAGCGACAAGGACAGGCTTCAGACCAGCAGCTCCTGTGCTCAGACCACCACACCCCCCCAACCCAGAGAAGACTCAATGCTCTGCCTTGACTTGAGATTCCTCCTTCAGGTGATTGCTTAAGCCAGACTTTGGCCAGGTGCTTGTATGAACAGCGGTCGGTGTTTACCTTGCTGGCGTGGGGAGTGGTGAGGATGTGGACGGTGCTGGGTTTAACACCGTTTGGCTTCGTCCTCCTGTACAGAGCAAACCTGCTTTTCCTTCGACCGCGGTCTCCATTGGGCAGGGCGCCATTATACCTGAGAGAAAGAGAGATGTATAGATACAGAGAGAGAGAGGGATAGAGAGAGAGAGAGATAGAGAGAGAGAGAGATGTATAGAGAGAGAGAGAGAGAGAGAGAGAGAGGAGAGAGAGAGAGAGGGATAGAGAGAGAGAGAGAGAGAGAGGGAGAGAGAGAGAGAGAGAGGGATAGAGAGAGAGAGCGAGAGGGATAGAGAGAGAGGGATAGAGAGAGAGAGAGAGAGAGAGAGAGGTCAAAAGGTTAGTCTCCAGTACAGTAGGAACTGTGTTCTATCACAGAGGATCACAGAGGATCACTGGGGACAAACAGCCAAACCAAACAGAGACCTGGCCTGGAGCCCCACATCCACTTTGGTCAAAGCCATCATCGCTACGGCAACCATCCATATTAGTCCCTTACAGCAAGCATCACCTTGGATTACTGCCATTACATAACAGCCTTTAATACTGGTTCCTGTGTGTGAGCTTCTGAAGCTCCAGCTGTTCCTGTCCTGGAGCAGAGGATGTGCGGCAGGAGGGCCAGGGCAGGAGGGCCAGGGCAGGAGGGCCTGGGCAGGAGGGCCTGGGTAGGAGGGCCAGGGCAGGAGGGCCAGGGCAGGAGGGCCAGGGCAGGAGGGCCAGGGCAGGAGGGCCTGGGTAGGAGGGCCAGGGCAGGAGGGCCAGGGCAGGAGGGCCTGGGCAGGAGGGCCTGGGCAGGGGGGCCAGGGCAGGAGGGCCTGGGCAGGAGGGCCAGGGCAGGAGGGCCTGGGTAGGAGGGCCAGGGCAGGAGGGCCAGGGCAGGAGGGCCAGGGCAGGAGGGCCTGGGCAGGGGGGCCTGGGCAGGCCAGCCCAGACAGGCTGCTACGCTGACTCACCCCCCCCCCCCCCCCCCCCCCCCCCCCCCCTCACCACCACTAGGGGCCAGGACAGGGCAGGGCTCTGTCCCCAACCAGGACTGGAACCCAAACAGACTCCATCCAAAATAACTCTCTGCAAAACATCTTCATTGTAACATCGTAATTCTGGCCTCTCTTCTCTGCCACCAGTGTTCCTGTGTGGTCTATGTTTAGGAGCCTTGTGATGGCCGGGCCGAAGAAAGATTCTCTAAAAATGCCTCCTTCCTCCACGGCGATGGACCGTCCTATCACAGCAGGGGGAGGAGCTAGCTTACTGGGTCGAGCACTTCAGAGCTGTAGAATAAGAAGCTGCCCTCTCTGAATACCAGTGAAAGATAGATGGAAATCTTCATACGTTGAAATATAGTCTGAGATCATCTTAAAAAGTTTTTCTGTTTAATGAAGTGAAACAAACTTGCCTTTGTCTGCCCTTCATGGTGAGTTTAAGAAGTAGCCTAGCTTCCAGTATAGTCAATACTAGTCTCTCTCTGTGTGTGTGTGTGTGTCCCTGAGTCTCTCTCTCCTTCTCTCTCTCTCTGTGTGTGTGTGTGTGTGTCCCTGAGTCTCTCTCTCCTTCTCTCTCTACCAGCTGGTCTCTACAGCTGAGTCACCCCATGCTCTGCTCCATCCAACACTCATGCCTTCTGTCATTCACACGCACGCACGCACGCACGCACGCACGCACGCACGCACACACACACACACACACACACACACACACACTATCTACTCCCTGCCCACACACACACACTCTACCCCCCCATACACACACACTTTACCCCCCCCCCCCATACACACATACACACACTACCCCCTGCCCACACACACACACACACACACACATTCTCTACCGCCACCCCCCACACACACATAGACACTACATTTCGCTAAGCAAACAATCAAATGTACCCAAAAACTAACAACTAGGAGCCCAGAACTGCCAATCTGGTGTAACGGCTATAAACACTGCCTCCCTCCTCCCCCCCACACCTCCTCCCCCCGCACCTCCTCCCCCCCACCCCCAGGCCACCTGTCCCCTCACTGTCAGGCCGGCTGGGGAACACCTGGTCCCCCTCAGCACAGAGCTCAGAGTTGGACTGCAGTGGGGACCCTCAGAGAAGAGGCAGGGGCCTCCCCAGAGCCCGGGAGGGGGCCTGGGAGAGCCCCAGCCCCCCGCCCCGTCCTCCCCCAGCCTCTAAAGGCTGGGCTGGGCTCTTCAGTCCACACCCCTCTGCTCCCCAGCCTGCAGCCTGGGCTACATGACCTCCTCTCCTAGTCTGATGTCAGTGGAGCTGAGGTGGATCAGTTCAACTCACACCTCAGTACAGTCCAGCTGAGCCAGTGAAAAAGCTCGCTTTCTAGTAACTATACTAGAGAGTCAGAATTTTCCAAGTTTGAATCCCGATGTGGGCGAAGCTGAGGTGGGACTACCCCCAGTACTCCCAGCATGCCTCAGCAGAGGCTCACCTCCACCTGGGGGTGATGTGACGTGCACCATGATGTCTCTGTGAAGGACAGGAAGTGGCGTTCACCTGAAGCTCGTTGTCAGGGCTCTTGCTAGAACAGCCTGTTTATTGCTGAGCGGCGGCTAATTGTAATCCCCCCCTTTCCCTTCTGACCTGTGACAGAGAAGGGAAAGGATTTAGACCAGGACTCAGCAGGATGGATTAGAGGCTTTCAACTGTCCTCTAGCTCTGCCACACACACACACAGAGACACACACACACACACACACACACACAGACACACTCTTAACATGAGCAGCATGTTAAAAGAGGTGAATGCAGGGAGATTTGTTAGCGATAGTCCTGCCTAGCAGCATGACTGACTGGGTCACAGACAGGTCATGTAGGAGCAGAGATGTCTAGAGCTGTTAGGCTTGCATCTCCTCTCTCAGTCTCTCTCTAGGTCTCTCTCTAGGTCTCTCTCTCTCCAAAATGACAGATTATAAAGGCGTATATATATGTATATGTGTATATATATATGTATATATATAAAAAGAGCCCATCTGTAATTACGAGGGCCTGGTGGAGCTCAGGGTGTCATGGCTGGTTTTAGCTGCGTGGCTACATCAGCTCTCTGCAGTCTTGGGTGTTCAGAGACGCTCAGCGGCAGGGTTCAGGGGCAGCGTTCAGGGGCAGGGTTCAGGGGCAGCCTCAGGGGCAGGGTTCAGGGGCAGCCTCAGGGGCAGCGTTCAGGGGCAGCGTTCAGGGGCAGCCTCAGGGGCAGGGTTCAGGGGCAGGGTTCAGGGGCAGCGTTCAGGGGCAGGGTTCAGGGGCAGCGCTCAGGGGCAGGGTTCAGGGGCAGCCTCAGGGGCAGCGTTCAGGGGCAGCATTCAGGGGCAGGGTTCAGGGGCAGCCTCAGGGGCAGTGTTCAGGGGCAGGGTTCAGGGGCAGCCTCAGGGGCAGTGTTCAGGGGCAGGGTTCAGGGGCAGCGCTCAGGGGCAGCGTTCAGGGGCAGCCTCAGGGGCAGGGTTCAGGGGCAGCCTCAGGGGCAGCGTTCAGGGGCAGCCTCAGGGGCAGCCTCAGGGGCAGCGTATCAGAGGACTGCTAGCTTCACCCACAGAAGAAGCCAGCCAGCCTGCATCTGCACAGTGAAGACACAGTGTCTCCTCAGCTGAAGAGGACCAGTCTGCCGGCAGGAACAATGGAGAGGGGGATGAAGAAGAGAGAGACGACAGGGTGGAGACACGGATCAATCCTTCCTTTCATTCCCCAGGACCCCCCCCAACACAGACACAGCCAGGGCCAGCAGCACCACACACAGCCTGGGGAGGTGGGCACACAGGGGCCTGGACTCCACCAGGACCAGGGCCCCAGCGGCCCTCAAGCCAGTGTCACTTCCAGACTCAAAGGGCAGTGTTTGTTCTCTGGAGGTATGAATGTATGAGCTCTAATGTGTCAGGATGTGGGTCTCTTGGGTGAGAGAGGGTGAGTGTGTGTGTGTGTGAGAGAGAGAGAGAGAGAGAGAGAGAGAGAGAGAGAGTGAGAGAGAGAGAGAGAGAGAGAGAGAGAGAGTGAATGGGTATTTAAGTAAAGAGGACAGAAACATTTGTGTAGGGCCTACATTAATCTTTCAAAAGCACCCGACCTAAAATGCTTTTAACAGACGCTTCATAGATGAAATTCTCAAAGCAGCTAACTTCAGAGAAATGACTGATGCATTATTTCATACCCTCCCCATTAATCTTTTATTTTTTTTTTTTAATAAAAAACACCTTACCATGAATGTAGAACAAGACTAACTATGTACCACAGGCTGGCTTAGCAGCCTAGCCTAAACATGACCCAGCGATTTAAACACTTGTGTTATTCTTTCATTAGAGGCTATTCAACCCAGAGTGTTATAGTGGGATAGTCATACAGCCTTGGTCTGGAGGAAACAGGGTTTCAGCTCAGCCTACCCTTTATAATTCAGTGAGTCTGGCGTGTAAATGATTAATAATATTCAAATATTACTTGGTAACGTGTCCTAAATACGGGAGGTCAATATTTTTGAACCAGCAGGGAAATGAAAACATGGCGTGTTGTGACCACAACCTTATTGTGTGTCCGTTCTACTTTAGTTGAATGTGAAGAAACTGTGTTTCCATGATCCAGCCAAATGTTTCTGAGAAACCTGGAGATAACCTCTCTACCTTAAAGGCTGGGGGGGGGACTGGGGGAGGACTAGGAGAGGACTGGGGGGGGACTAAGGGAGGACTGGGGGAGGACTAGGGGAGGACTGGGGGAGGACTGGGGATGGACTGGGGAAGGACTGGGGAAGGACTGGGGAAGGACTGGGGGAGGACTAGGGGAGGACTGGGGGAGGACTAGGGGAGGACTGGGGGAGGACTGGGGAAGGACTGGGGAAGGACTGGGGAAGGACTGGGGGAGGACTGGGGATGGACTGGGGGAGGACTGGGGAAGGACTGGGGGAGGGGACACGAACATTTCCGAATTCTTCAACCTGACTGCAGTTCCTGCCGCTGCTTGTGTTGAAACAGAGATCATGGCGCTGGAACTTTAGAGGAATTCCACATTTACACCAAAGCTGTTTCATGTTCTCCTCTCCCCCAGTCAACAGTTCCCCAATCCGGGTGTTCCAGTGTCTAATTCTGCGGGTGTAAAAACCCTCCAGTTGCTGTTTTTTAAAGACTTGGGGGGTTTGTGAATCTTCCTGATTACGCACGTGCCTGATTTTGTTGAGTAACGTGAGCACGTGAATTTGTCGGAGTGGCTCGAGCCATTCCAAGCTCTTGCCTGTGTAAACACATCAGTTAGTCCTGCGACATTGTTGACAGTAAAACCATCAATTAGCCTCATTAAGGTATTAAAAATACATTTTCAAACAAGGAAAACGAGCCAGCGGTTATAAGAACTGCAAACGAGTCTTACACCAACACAAACTTTTTTTACATGACTTCAAAATGTAAAATGTATTTCGTTAAAACAAGGATGTTGGTCGTAACATATGTATAATATGTATTTATATAATATATCATATATAAGTGATCTTACCCTAAAACCACCAGTTCTCCGTACTTCACTGGGTCCTTGGTCAGGGCGCAGTGCTCCTCCTGACTCGGGGAAAACATCAGCAAATCTCTAATAAGGAGACAGGAGTTCCCTTCAAAAAGCGTTAGAAGTGACCATTTTACACTACGAATCCCCGTCTAATGCGTCGCGTCATTAAGTTAAGTTAGTTTTGCTCTACGAATTGTGGAATTAAACTTTATTTTTAGATGAAATTAGACCTTCTGCTCGTCATTAACGTCATTCAGCGGTTTGATCGTCTGAGGCAGAAACAGCTCTGAGCAGGGTGGATCATACCATCAGCAACTACTTTACTTTTTCTGGGGGGAGAACATGCTGTACAAAATTCGCCAACAAACGTTTTTAGACTTCCAATATATTTTTACGCTCTCTTTAAATATACATTCATACATTTTGAACAAAAATTCAGTGAAGCACTCTATGTTGCTTCTTTGTTTTTGTTTTGTTTTGGTCAAATGATGTGAACGTATTTTAGCTAGACAACCCCCTTGCGTGTACAGCTTATGGTCGTGGCTGGATTTGAGGCGTCACCTTCTATTATGTAAACAAAGGCTGCAGTCTGGGACAGGCAGAATTCAGAATCATGGGCAGCATAGACACTAGACTTATTATTAACCATACATCTAAAGGAGCCCTTAAGAACTGTAACTGTCTAAGTTTATGAGAGAATTTGCATGAGGGACTCATTTTGTGACTTCAATAATGACAGACATGTCAAATTGAGTCAAATCGGATGCCAACATATGCCTGTAAACATCTGTTGTACCAGCGAGGACAACAACTAATTCAGCTGTTTTGAGAGTCATTGTTTAAACTCGCTGTCAGCAGTTTAGCCTCACACTAACACACAGACTACAGTAAACACATGGAGAGAGAGAGAGAAAAAACACAACGCCCTTTTTTCGCTGACCCTCTATAATGTATTGAGGGTCAGTTGGGGTCATGTTGCCAACCGCCACGAAATCATCTTGATGATGTAAGGTGGCTTTAGAAGGTCCACTGACCACGATCAGGTTCTGTTTTATCCTGTTGCTGTAATGTCTGGGCCAACACTTAACCAGCCACAATACTTTGTCCTAAACTCAATCAGGTTGGTTTGTGACCCTTTCAACCTCCAACCCCCACCCCCAGCTCAGGTCACTTTATGGCCCCATCCCCTGCCTGTGAAAACAAGCTGAGTGTCTCACTGTGTCTCTACTAGTCTTCCTTGTGAGCAGGACCATTAACATAACCCTTATTTTCTATTAAACCTTAACATGAACGTCTTGGAAGAAACATTTGACAACGATACGATCAATACATAAATGTAGACATTTGAAATTATTTTATCGAGAAAAACTAAAACCAAAATCACACACTGTTATTTGAACCCAGAGCATATGTCCAGAAACACCTCACACCTTTCTGATGGAACGAACGTGTTGCTTCTACACGTTAGTTTGACACCTTGACATCACTGCCCCTGTCACACTAAGATCAGTATTAGGAGGAGGGAGAATGACCCTGCACTTACTGTAAGTTGCTCTGGATAAGACTGTCTGATAGTGACTGAATGTAGATGTAGGAAGAGTGAAGACTGCAAAGTGCTTGACAACGTTCTAATCTTATCTGTCCATCTGGAAGGAATACAGACAGATTAAACCAGGACATTTATAGGCTCCTGTTCCTACGCGTTCACACGGCCCTGAATAGTAACCGGGAGTAACGGTGAGCATGATATGGTTGTGCTCAGGGATCAAGCTATACTTGCCATCAGCGTTTAACCAAACTGCAGACTAGGCCCTGAGCAAGCTGAAACAGCCCCCTGTTCTAATGAGGGTATACAGCCTGTGTCTGTGTGTGTGTGTGTGTGTGTGTGTGTCTGTGTGTGTGTCTGTGTGTGTGTCTGTGTGTATGTGTGTGTGCGTTCTCTTTCATCCACAGAGTATTGTCTCCTTAAAAGAACACTGTTCAGAGCCATTTCCATATAACTCCCTTCTCATGTCAGCCTCCACTCCCACACACACACACACACACACACACACACACACACACACACACACACACACACACACACACACACACACACATCGCAGTCATACACTCGCAGTCATACACACATGCATGCTCCTATACAAGGACACACACACACACACACTGGAGCAGGGGATCAAAGGTTCTGTAGCGCATACCACAGTGATAGATAGCAGATGGAGGGAGGGATCTACTATGGTGGCTGTGCGCGTGTGAGGTGTGTGTTTGAGGTGTGTGTTTGAGGTGTGTGTTTGAGGTGTGTGTGTGTGGATCTATGTTTAGGAGGAGGAGGCTGATGTTACTAGGCAGGATGTCTGAGCAACAGAGGCTCAACACAGTAACTGGATTGCACAATAGGGAGTAACCATTTAAGTCTGGATGGCACAGTGAAGACAAAACAGCATTTTACCCCCCCCCCCCAGATCTCCCACTCCCAGCCCCCCCATCTCCCAGCCCCCCATTCCCGGCCCCCACCTCCGAGGCCCCCTCCTCCCAGGAGTGGGTGAATCCGGGCAGCTGGAAGTGAACACTGAAAGGTCCTCAGGAGTTATGGGACTGAAGAAAGAGAAGGAGAGTGGGAGACTATTTTCCATGTGTTTACTGGAGCCTTTTGAGCCTTTCTTTCCCTCCAGAGTTCCACAGCTTCACATGGAGTTCATTTACTGGATTCTTTTCTCTAGATCAGTGTAGGAGTTTTCCGCAGTAACTGCCAGAGTGTCCTTTGCAGCGTCTTGACTGAGTAACATTTCACAAGAAAGGAAATGGCGCTCCTCTAAAAGCAGCAGCAAACCTCTCCCACTGGGTCTGTTTGAGGGAAAGTGCATCACTCTGCTCCAAATTCCTCAGTAAAAGCGAGCGACTGCAGCCAGTAAGGACCCCATTACGGCTCCAATTACGACGGGCGTAAATCTCACAAGCCACAAAAAAACACCATCAAAGACAATGCATTTCTTCCTTGTATATTAAAGTGTGTAAATCACATCCCAGCAGATCCAGGAAGTGTCAGCAGGAGAGGAACCCCAGCAGAGAGGTCAGAGTTCAGGTTCTGTTGCTCCATTGGTGACGCTACATCTCCCTGAGGGAGTGGAACTGGGCTCCAATCAGCTGACTGCAGCACGGTGGGGGGGCGGGTGGAGAATGGGAGGAATGTGTAGTCCCCCCCCCCCCCCCCACACACACACCCGTCCCCCACCCCTGCACGCACACACACACACACACACACACACACACACACACACACACACACACACACACACACACCCCTTCTAAACAACAGTTCTCTTGTTGCTGGCTTCTCCCCTCCCTCCTGGAGGACCACAAATGTTTCTCTAGGTGACTAACCGACCACAGAAGAAGAAATATCAACTTCATCATATAGGATCTTCCATCACAGTCGTCTCCCTCCTCCTGCTAGAGGATGTATCTCTCACATTCCTGCTCCAACCTGCCACAACAAAAGACTAAGAGGAAGTGGAAAATGTGGAAGTTTCCAGAACACTGACTGGAGGTCAGTTGTTAGTCATAAGTTGTTTTTACAGTTAGTGGCAGCTGCTTCTACTTCCTGTCCTGCCCACAGTGGTGGTGATGTTGAACACAGGGAGGAACGTCTGGCTCTCATAATGTTACACAAGACTTATATTCTGTTGACACCCCCCCCCCCCCCCCCACGCAAAAACATTGTGAAATACTGTACGATTTTAGATGTTGAAACAGAACATCTAAAAGTTGCTGAGTCACATTTTAAAGAATGTTCCACTGAGTCACAGTGATGTTCTCAAACATGCTACTTATTGGCTCAAGAGCAGGGGTGTCAGATCCTGGTCCTCAAGGGCCGCTGTCCTGAAGGTTCTAGATGTTTCCCTGCTCCAGCACACCTGATTCTAATGAACAGGTTGTTATCAAGCTCTGTGGAAGCCTCATAATGACCATTCATTAGCATCTGGTGTGCTGGAGCAGGGAAACATTCGTCATGGTCTCCTGACATGAGACTTGATACAGTGGCGCCTCCCAGTGGTGATAAATGAAAGAACGGCCCACATACAGCCTGCTGCCCATCATTTAAAGTTTAACTTCAGTTTGTACTATTTGATATTGTATAGTTGTCAGTATTTTGTTTGTATAACAAGAGAGCATAATAACACCGCGAATTCAGTCAGATTCATCAAGCATCCCTTTTATTAACGGTCACCTGTTACAAAAAGAATGAAATATTCAGTGTTAATGAAATCAGCAACAATATATAGCAAGTGTTGATTACAGATGATATGGGACATCTATCTCTAGAGTTGTTACAGTAGGATTAAAAACCTCTATACTGTAGGCCTGTCACTGCTGCTCCAACTACACAGGTCACATGACCACAGGGGGTCACATGACCACCTCTCTTACTGGAGCAGCATTTCAACACACGCATACACATCCTCTATGTATCTCCATGGTTACAGTTACTTAGTGACCCCTCGTTCATGCTGGGACACACCCTGACCCCCTCCCCTCCCCTCCCCCCCCCTCCCCTCCCACCCAAAACTCAGCCAACAGAATGCATGGAGCTATGACATCATGAGTGCTTCCACTGTGTGTGACTAGTCTGAATGTGAGCGAGGATGTCATCGACAATGAGGCCAGCAGGTCCTAACAGGTACGTTTAAACAATACATCATTTACTCTTTTTTTAACTTAAAAAAAGGTTGGAAAACCCCAAAAAAGTTCATTTTAGCGATTCCGGAAATTAATTTTCCCTCTCGACAAAGAAAACTACAGATGAAAACTAGCGCTGTATTCAAAGATGAATCCTTTTGCCAAAAGCAGGAGGATCATAGTAAAGGAGGCTGTCTGAGGGAGGCTGCTCTGGCTGTGCTTCAGGAGGGGGACAGGAGCGCTAAGTGGGGCCCCCTGTGGAGGCAGCCAGGGCTGGACTGGGGGTCCGGAGTGTTGGGGAGGAGGGGACCAGAAGTAGAGGTGAAGGGTCAACAAGTGGAGGCTGGGGGTTTGAGGTGTACAGTTGAAAGGTCGAGGGGGGGGGGGGGGTGTTGGGATGGAGAGCAAAAAGTGGGCAGCAGCAGGAGGGTGGGGTGTAGTGATGTGAAGGGGGGGGGGGGGGGTGTCCAGGGGGGGGCTCTGTGGGGGGCGGGGCACCCCTCCTATAACTCTGGAGAGTCTTTGTCGGTCTCCTGTAGAAGAAGGAAGAAAAGAAGAATCACCTTTACATGTCCAACACAAGATCCTCAGTATCACAGGTGTGTGTGTGTTCAGACTGTGCGTGTGTGTGTTCAGACTGTGTGTGTGTGTGCAGACTGTGTGTGTGTGTGCAGACTGTGTATGTGTGTGCAGACTGTGTGTGTGTGTGTGCAGACTGTGTGTGTGTGTGTTCAGACTGTGCGTGTGTGTGCAGACTGTGTGTGTGTGTGTGTGTGTGTGTGTGTGTGTGTGTGTGTGTGCAGACTCCTACCCCCTCCTGCCTCTTGGTGAGCTGTCTGTTGACAGACTGCAGCAGGTGCTGCAGGTCTCTGACTGTCTGGGTCAGACCTGCTGTCACCTTCTCCTTCCTGTCCATCTCCTCCTGGGGGCAGGCAGGAGCACAGCGTTTGTTTGGAAGTTAAGCAACAATGGCCAAAGCAACAATGGATTGTAATGATTACAGTAGGAGTAATGAAGTAGAGGAGGGAGGAAGAGGAGGGAGGAAGGAGATCCTACCGTCTGTGATGAGAAGTTGTCGTTCTCGATCAGGTCCTGTTGGCCCGCCTCTTTGAAGATCTCCTCCTGGATCAGGTCCAGAGACTGCTGGGCCTGGAGGGAGAGACCGTGAGAGAGACGGCCCTGTGTGTGTGTGTGTGTGTGTGTGGAGGAGACATCTGTGTGTGTGTGTGTGTGTGTGTGTGTGTGGAGGAGACATCTGTGTGTGTGTGTGTGCGTGTGTGTAGGAGACGTTCCTGTGTGTGTGTGTGTCTGTGTGGAGGAGACATCTCTCTGTGTGTGTCTGTGTGGAGGAGACATCTCTGTGTGTGTGTGTGTGTGTGTGTGTGTGGAGGAGACATCTGTGTGTGTGTGTGTGGAGGAGACATCTCTGTGTGTGTTTTACCTTATAAAGGTCTCCTGCCACTTTCTGCCTCTCGCTCTCTTCTGTCTCCAGCTTGGACAGAGTCTCCGTCAGCTGGGTCTTAAGCTGCGTGCGCGCACACACACACACACACACACACACCCTCTTTTAGACATTGGACACAACAGCCTCCTACTGACAGTTGACTCATAGGTGCTCGTCAAATGTCAGGAGAGGAGCTCTCATTTCCAAACTGGTTTTGTCTTGAAGATCAACAAACGTTGTGAGGCTGTAAACAGTCCAGCCTGCATTTGCTGTGTTTGACGGTAAATATGAAAACAAAACCCAGTGTTGTGTTTCTCTACAGGACATCAAGAGAGGTGGGACAGAGACGAGAGACAGACAGGTGTGTGTGAGCGTGTTAAAAGTGAGCGTGTGTGTGTGTGTGTACCAAGGGAGAGAAAAATCTATCCAAAGTGTGTTTCCAGGTGGAGGGCAGACTGGCTGAAGTGTACAGGAAGTGCACAAGCAGTGTACAGGAAGTGTATCCCCAGAGATGAGCACCATGATGCGGTCATAGGGGCAGCAGTGTGTTTTCAGAAAGCCTGTTAGCTGTGGAGGTGTTACAGATGTGACAGCTGTGCTTCAGCTCAGCCTTCGTTAGAATCATGTTTCAACACGTCAAACATCCACAACTCTAGATTCTGATCGAGTCTTGACAGGATCCCCCCCCCTCCCAAAAAAAGCTTTAGAATGCAGGAACGTTCCGGAGAAATCTCCTTAGTCCTGACTGTGTTGGTGTGTGGAGGTCTAGAGTTGTGGATGTTTGTTGCAGCGAGTGTTTTAGAGAGGCTGAGGACAGGGAGGCTGGAGTGAGCTCTACCTGAGGGGGGGGGGGAGAGGATAGGGGGAGGCTTACCAAGGTGAGCTCCTCATTCTGCCTGACAGCCTCTGTGTAAGAGCCATCAAGTTTGCTCTGCAATTCAGTCAACAGATCTTTGAGCTGAAATGAAGTTTGAGATGATGTTTACCACGGGAGTGTGTGTCTGAAACCAGGGAGATCGCTGGGTAGTAGAGGAGGGGAAATAACAGCAAGAATCCAGGTAGATAGGGGGGCAGTACTAGGGGGGGCAGTACTAGAGGGGGCAGTACTAGAGGGGGCAGTACTAGGGGGGGCAGTACTAGTGGGGACACAGCTAGAGGGGGCAGTACTAGTGGGGGCAGTACTAGTGGGGGCAGTACTAGTGGGGACACAGCTAGAGGGGGCAGTACTAGTGGGGGCAGTACTAGTGGGGACACAGCTAGAGGGGGCAGTACTAGTGGGGGCAGTACTAGTGGGGACACAGCTAGAGGGGGCAGTACTAGTGGGGGCAGTACTAGTGGGGGCACAGCTAGAGGGGGCAGTACTAGTGGGGGCAGTACTAGTGGGGGCACAGCTAGAGGGGGCACAGCTAGAGGGGGTTTTCCCTCTTGATGAATTCTAGTTAATATGTGCCTTGAAACAGAGAGTCTTATGGTTTAGTGTGTGTGTGTGTGTGTCATAAGTGTCATTATTATGCGTAGCGCATGTGTTGGTAAATAAGATGGTGCTGGTTCCTCTGAAGTGTAAAAACTGTCCACGCGATCGTAAAACGATCAGCTGAGATAAAATGTGAGATTGTTGTGTTCTTACGGTTCCATGTGGAAACACAAAGAAGACAAACACAAACACAAAGGCCACATACACAACATCACCATGACTACACCATTATGATGTCACTCACTATGACAACGGAGAAGCACTACGACTATGCCACCATGACATCGCAAAATCACTACAAATCATTATGATATCACTCACTGTGAAATCACAGAATCACTCCATCATTATGACATCACAGAATCACTACAAATCATTATGACATCACTGTGACCTCACAGAATCACTCCATCATTATGACATCACAGAGAGGGGTCAGCTCACCTCTCGGACCTCCGTCACGTAGGTGGCGCTCTCTCGCTCCGCCCGCTCCAGCTCCGCCTCCAGGTGCTGCTTGTCTCTTCTCAACTGAGGAAGAGGAAGAGGTATAAACACTACCTGCATCACAGAACTGTGTGTGTGTGTGTGTGTGTTTGTGTGTGTGTGTGTGTGTGTGTGTGTGTGTTGTGAGGACCTACATTTTCCAGCTCTCCAACATCGCTCAGTCTTTCCACTTCCTGTTCCAGTGTTGTGACTTTGATGGTCATCTGAGGGAGACAGGAAGTGTTAGAACCTGCTGCTGGATCAGTGGGGAACCAGCTTCACTCTCTGTGACCTCTGACCTCTTTAAGCTCCGCCTGGCCTAGCTCCATCTTGGCCTTCCAGCGGGTCTCTTCCTGCTCCACGCTGCTCTGCAGGCGCTGCAGGATGCCCTCCTGTGGACACAGCTGGTATTACACCTCTGTTCCCACGTCCATTATATTACATGACATTTAGTCATTTAACAGATGCTGATTCAGAGCGACTTACAGTAAGTACAGAGACATTCCCCCCTGAGGAGAGTAGGGTGAAGTGCCTTGCCAAAGGACACAACGTCAATGTTGGCACAGCCTTCCCCTCAGACACAACCCAGTCCCCATCCCCCCCACCCCCGTCTCACCGTCTCTGCCAAGACCTTCTTGTAGGTCTCACAGTCCTTCTGGAGAACCTTCTGAGCTTCCTCAGACTCCTTCAGCTTGTCAGCCAGAACCTGGAGGAGCCACAACACAGCAGAGGTGATGACATCATGGTGGAGAGACATCAAGAAGGAGGGAGGGGGGGGGGGGAGAGAGGAGCAGCTCGCTAGCTCACCGTGACCTCCTCTGCTGCAGGAGCAGGAGGTGCAGGGCTGGCCTCCTCTGCTTCAGGAGGAGTAAGAGGAGGTGCAGGGCTGATCTCCTCTGCTTCAGGAGGAGTAAGAGGAGGTGCAGGGCTAGCCTCCTCTGCTGCAGGAGCAGGAGGAGGTAGCTGGGCTGCGGCACTCTCAAACCTCTGGAGCCATTCCTGGTGGTCCTGGGAGGAGGAGGGGGAGAAAGAGACAGAGGGAGGAGGGGGAGAAAGAGACAGAGGGAGGAGGAGGGGGAGAAAGAGAGGATGAATAGTCACATTAGAGAGCGAGGAAGCAGAGGAGAAGGGAGGAGTGGGAGGGAGGAGCAGACGAGGGGAGGGGTGGAGGGAGGAGCAGGAGAAGGGATGGAGGAGCAGACGAGGGGAGGAGTGGGAGGGAGGGAGGAGCAGGAGAAGGGAGGGAGGAGCAGGAGAAGGGAGGGAGGAGGAGACGAGGGGAGCAGGAGAAGGGAGGGAGGAGCAGACGAGGGGAGCAGGAGAAGGGAGGGAGGAGCAGACGAGGGGAGCAGGAGAAGGGAGGGAGGAGCAGACGAGGGGAGCAGGAGAAGGGAGGGAGGAGCAGACGAGGGGAGCAGGAGAAGGGAGGGAGGAGCAGACGAGGGGAGCAGGAGAAGGGAGGGAGGAGCAGACGAGGGGAGCAGGAGAAGGGAGGGAGGAGCAGACGAGGGGAGCAGGAGAAGGGAGGGAGGAGCAGACGAGGGGAGCAGGTTTCTGGGAGGTCAGCTTGCCTGTTCGGTGGGCAGAGGGACATGAGGCAGCAGTCTGTGGAGAACATCTCTGCACTCTGCCTGGGCTGAATCCAGACCAGTCTGGCTCTCCTGTAGAGGGGAGGAGGAGGGGGGGAGGGAGGGAGGGAAGAGAGAAGGACCACAGGAGAGATTTAACACCACCTGACGCGGAGCACTCCCTCACTTCGGACATATGAAATCCCCTCAGATTCAGCCCTCCATCGTCAAGAGAGGCATCGGCAAGGCATCAGGAGAGCTTCAATAACAAGAGGGACAGAACAGTCCATCACTGTCATTTGAAGAAACTTCACCGATATCATCTCCCTCTTCAGGAGGACCACAGCCTAATGCATTACCCTGCTGCTGTCCCCCTGACCCACCTCCACTCCCAACCCAGCCTCCCAGCCCAGCCTCCCAGCCCCCTTGCCTCCCAGCCCAGGTTCCCAGCCCAGGCTCCCAGCCCAGCCTCCCAGCCCCCTAGCCCAGCCCCCTTGCCTCCCAGCCCAGCCTCGATTAGCATCCAGCTGTCACCTCCGTCTCTCTACACATTAACACAGTGGCACGTGTGTGTGTGTGTGTGTGTGTGAGTCTCTCAAAAAAGAAGCAGCTGGGACAGAGATCACACTGTACCCTTCTGTGTGTGTGTGTGTACCCTGCTCTGTATGTGTGTGTGTGTACCCTGCTCTGTATGTGTGTGTGTGTACCCTGCTGTGTGTGTGTGTGTGTATCTATGTTTGAAGACCACACAGCTCAGATCATTAGAACACAACACCATCAACAAGACCTGAACCCACTGACCATGATCAGCCCCTCGCAGTGACCTCTGACCCTGACTGATGGGTCAGAAAGGTCACCTCTCTAGACCAGGTGATAGTGAAGGGATTGAAGAGGGGGTATTGATCACAGCAGATGATGGTATGTTGATCACAAAGATGGGACGCATGCTAGATTTGACAACAGGTCATGTATGAAGTCACATGATGCGACGGGTCATGTATGAAGTCACATGATGTGACAGAGAGCCAAACATCTCATGAATCTCAAACTGACAATCTTGATGAAACAGGTCGAAGGTCAAATGTCACTCTGGGTTTAGAGAAAGCAGCAGGTGAATAAGGCTGGTATGAGGCTGGATTCCTCAGCTGTGTCTTAGCAAGCAGAACGCAAATAAAGCAGCGCTGCATTCCAATCCAAACTCATTAGTTATCTCCCCAGAGGGAGGGAGAGAGAGGGGGAGGGAGGATACTGTAACAGCTTCACAACCTGCCAAATGTTTAAAATACTGAGAATGAGGGTGGGGGGGGGGGGCAGAGAGGGTGAATGAGTATGCAGCACTTGTATGAAGAATGTAAGAATTTCACTGACTGATTATGGAAAGAGATTTTTTGAAAGGGGATGGGGGGGGGGGAAATGGATCAGATTGGAGTCTAGAGTGAGGTAGACTGGGGGAAGGGGGGTTGGGGGGGGGCAGGGGGGGTTTCGAACCTTGGCTGTCTTGCTGAGTTTCCCCTGCAGCATGGCCTCAGTGGCTGACAGAGCCTCCATAGCGCTCCAGTTTTTCTGCCGAAGCTCCTGCTTAGTTTCAGAGAGACATGACTGTGAGCCTCAGCGATGAAGAGCTACAGACACACTTCATCTGCTGTTCTCCATCAGCGATGAAGAGGAAGAGCTACAGACACACTTCATCTGCTGTTCTCCATCAGCGATGAAGAGGAAGAGCTACAGACACACTTCATCTGCTGTTCTCCATCAGCGATGAAGAGGAAAAAAAGTGGAAGCTTTTTTCTGATTGGTCAGATCAGGCACTACGTCTGCCGACCTGGACCACTAGCAGGGGGTCAACCAGGAGGAAGTGTTTACGATAAGAAGCCGGTTTTAAAACCAGCTTCAAATAAGGACCCACCTCGTCGACATGGAGGCCGTTTGAGGAAGACATGATTGCTGTTATGCCCAGAAGCTTCCACACGCACAGACATGCACGCTGGCACACATTCACAGGCAAGACTCCCTAAACAGACCGATTCACAACTGACTTCTTACAGTGTAACTGGCTCAATTAGGTCAAAGAACTATTAGAGACATCAGAGGTGCTTCTGAGTGTGAGAAACCATCCCTGACTGATCTGGAGGGAGGGAGGGCAGAAGGGAGGGAGAGTGTTGGTTTAAACCATCAGGGAGAGAGAGAGAGAGAGAGAGAGAGAGAGAGAGAGAGAGGGGGGGGGGGAGGAGGAAGAGTGAGGCAAAGGGAGGGAGAGAGAGGCAGAGGGATAGAGAGGTGGAGGCAGCGAGAGGCAGAGGGATAGAGAGGTGGAGGGAGAGAGAGGCTGGGATGAGGAGAAACCCAGGACGCCGGATGCACAGGGCGAGGCTACGGGTCAGGGATGAGGCTGGGGGGGTCAGGGGTTAGGGTTCGAAACTTCAGCCAGAGTTGTGGACGTACGTTGTTCTTCTTCCTGTGGAGCTCCAGGGAGTCTCTCAGCTCAGCCAGCTCCGCCTGCAGGACACACACCTGCTTCTGGCTCTCTGCCAGCCTGGAGAGGGGGGGGGGGCGGGGGGAGAGAGAGAGAGACCAGGTCAGGGAACTGCCAACACCCCCACAGGTACAGGACAACAAGGTGAGCCAGACCAGCTGAGGGAGGTGAACCTGTACTCACGCAGTCAGTAGCTCTGAGCTGGGAGCTGCAGTCTGGGACTCCTGCTTTGGGACGGGTCAAAGGTGAAACAAACACATGGATGGTATGGATGTTTCTCTGATCATGATGTTGAAGGGTGAAGCCTCTCTTACCTGCTGCTGCTCCTGCTGCTGCTCTTCCTTAAGGCTCAGCTCAGCAGCTCTGCTCTGCAGCTCAGCAGCTCTGCTCTCCAGCTCAGCCTGCAGATTCTGCACCTCCTGCTCCTTGGAGGCCAACCTGCAGGAGCACCAAGGCTCAGTAATGACAGCTCAGGGCTGGAGGAGGGAGGGAGGGAGGGTGTGTGTGTGTGTACTCACTGGGCCTGCAGTTCCAGGTCTCTGGAGGAGGTGGCGCTCTTCTCCTCAGCCTGCTGCTGTTTCAGCTGCTCTGCCTCTGACTGCAGGGCTGCAACCTGCTGCTCTAGAGCCTGGGACACACACACACCACACACACACCACACACACACCACACCACACACACACCACACCCATACCACACAACACACAAACACACAGCACATCTTATAATCCCATATTCCTTGATTTTGTGTGAGTGAAGCTGGGAGCTCCATCCAGGTGTGTCCAGGTGGAGCCTAGAGGGAGGGGAACACACCTGCATGGCCTGCTGCCTGGCAGAGCTGCTGTCCAGGGCTACCTGGAGACTGTCCTCCAACACCTGGATCTGCTCTTCCCTCTCCTGCATCCTGAAACACAACATCCTGTCAGCCCTCATCCTGAAACACAACATCCTGTCAGCCCTCATCCTGAAACACCACATCCTGTCAGCCCTCATCCTGAAACACAACATCCTGTCAGCCCTCATCCTGAAACACAACATCCTGTCAGCCCTCATCCTGAAACACCACATCCTGTCAGCCCTCATCCTGAAACACAACATCCTGTCAGCCCTCATCCTGAAACACCACATCCTGTCAGCCCTCATCCTGAAACACAACATCCTGTTAGCCCTCATCCTGAAACACCACATCCTGTTAGCCCTCATCCTGAAACACCACATCCTGTTAGCCCTCATCCTCACCAACCCCAACAGGCAGTTTTAGCAGCGAAGAACAGCTGTGTGCTGCAGCTCAGGAACTCACTTGTTCTGCAACTCCTCCACAACGGATTGAGACGAGGACTGGAAGAAGAGAAGAAGACAGAGGTGAAGGTGGCAGCACAGCTACACCACAAGGTCAGAGGTCAGGATGACAGGACGCAGCTCTCTCTAACCTGTTCAGGGATCTGAAGTCTCAGAGCCTCCAGTTCTTGTTTGAGAGCCTGGCTCTCCAGCCTCACAGCCTGTAACAACACAGCACTGTGAGCACTGCTGCCTGCAGACAGCTGATCTCAGTAAAGCTCTGCTGCAGCGTGGACGCTTTGTGACAGTCTGATTGGCATCCCTCTCTCTCCCCTTCCCTCTGCTCGGCCAATCCCGGCGATCCTCCTCACCTTAAGCTCCTCCTCCTTGTTGGCCACCTCGATCAGGCCGGCCTTCAGCAGGTCCTCCACAGTCTTGATGTTCTCCTCCCTCTCCTGAACACTGTGGGAGGGAGGGGGAGAGAATGTTTACAATGCTGACTCAAAGCAGCAGATCTCCCCTCCTCACCCTCCTCCTCCCTCGTTTCTGATGTGGCCCCTTCTCACTCACCTCTTCTGGAACTGGTCGAAAGCCAAATTAGAGGCAGCCTGGGAGGAGGGGGAGAGAGGAGGGAGAGGAGAGAGAGATAAAGAAGGAGTTACGAGATGTGCATTCTGAGGGGTCGATAGCTGAAGAGGTTGATGTTGAAAGCAGTTTCCACTCTGACCTGGTCAGAAATCTGAGCCTGCAGATTCTGAAGCTCTGCTTTCAGTGACAAGTTCTCATTGTGCATCGCCTGAGGAGAGGGAGGAGAGGTGAGGGGGGGAGAGGGAGGAGAGGTGAGGGAAAAGAAGGAGAAAAAAAAGCTTTTGAAGCTCACCATGACCCACAGAACATCAAGCTGGCATTTAAAACCACAAGAGAATCTCTGCTTTATGGAGGCTCTGCATGGCTCATTACAGCAGGAATGTGCTGCATGAGCAAAG
This sequence comes from Neosalanx taihuensis, assembly GCA_030340665.1. Lineage (NCBI taxonomy): Eukaryota > Metazoa > Chordata > Actinopteri > Osmeriformes > Salangidae > Neosalanx > Neosalanx taihuensis. The sequence goes on along the minus strand of CM059296.1, from coordinate 14,522,296 downwards.
GAGAGAGAGAGAGACAGAAAGAGAGGGAGAGACAGAGAGAAAGAGAGAGAGAGACTCCTGTTGTACAGGTAACGGTGTTCAGCAGGTGTGGTACCTGCATGTTGGTCTCTCTGCTCGCCCCGCTGCTCCTCTCAGCGTTCAGAGAATCCTCCAAACTCTTTCTCTGCTGCTCCTTCTCAGCTAGCCTGAACACACACACACAGACCAGGTGAGACCAGGCCAGGTGAGGCCAGGTGAGACCAGGCCAGGTGAGACCAGACCAGGTGAGACCAGGCCAGGTGAGACCAGGCCAGGTGAGACCAGGCCAGGTGAGAGAGCTGGTCTCAGAGAGGTTTCTACTTACAGCTTCTGGAGCTCTTCAAAGTGGGAGACGTGAGCAGTCTGCAGACAGAAGAGAACAGGAGTCATCCCCTCATACTACCCCCACCACCACCACACACCCCCCCCACACACACCTGGCTCTGCTCCACCTACCTGGGAGCTGACCTGGGCCTGCAAGGCCTCCACCTGGACCTGGAGTCCCTTGTTTTCACTGAGGAGCTCCTGTCATGAATGAAAATCAAAATCTGGAATCAACAGGTGGCTGAGCAGTAAGGGAGTCAGGCTAGTAATCAGACGGTTCGGTCCTAGTTTAAGAGAGGGTCCCCTGTGCCACACCCGCCTCTCCTGGGCCACGCCCCCTCTCCTGCCCACCTGGAGCTGTGCCTGCAGGCCGTCGTCAGGGAGGCTGTGCTGGGACACCTCCAGCAGCTGCAGGACCTTCTGCTCCATCTGCTCCTTGGACACCATGGTGTCTGTCAGGCTGCTGTGCAGAGTCTGGATCTCCTGGTTCTTGTTGTTCATCTCCGTCTCCACGGCCAGAAGCTGGTTCTGCAACTCTGGGAACACATACGGGCGGAGGTGAGGGTGGAGGAGGTGAGGGTGAAGGTGAGGATGGAGGAGGTGAGGGTGGAGGAGGTGAGGGTGAAGGTGAGGATGGAGGAGGTGAGGTTGGAGGAGGTGAGGGTGAAGGAGGTGAGGGTGGAAGTGGTGAGGATGGAGGAGGTGAGGATGGAGGGTGGAGGTGAGGATGGAGCCTGCCTCACCTTGCTTGGCAGCCTGCAGTGCCTGCTTGTCTGAGTTGACTCCATGGAGGTAGTTCTGCAGCTCGTCCCAGCGACGCTTCGTATCCTGCAGCTGAGCCTGAACACCAGGAAGCACACGGTCACCGTACAGCACCTGATCTCACCCCTCCCCTCACCCCTGCCCACACCCAGCCCTCCCCTCACCCAGCCCTGCCCTCCCCCATCCACAAATACCCTCTCCCTCCCTCCTTCCCTCCCTCCCTCCCTGCCATGAATATCCATAACAAGCAGCAGTGTTCTAACAGGAAGCAGTGCCGGTCCTGACCTCCAGCTGTTTGTAGTTGACCTCCAGGGACTTCCTCTGGTGTTCTTCCTGCTGCAGCTTGCTGGAGCTCTCAGCCAGCTCCTTCATCAGGCTTGAGTACTCAGAGCGCAGACTGTTCAGCTCCGCAGACTGCCTGTCAAGACCACCACACAGCCGTTACTCACCAACCACACCTGCTTACACCGACATGGGGGGGATTTGAACCTGCCAGCTCTTACTGTGTGGTCAGAGGCTCTAGACAGGTGGTTTAATGTGATAGGGAGGGTCATGTGACTCACTTGTTCTCCATCTGATTGGTTGCTGAGCTCACAGCGTCTCTCAGGATTTTGTTTTCCTGCTGCAGACGGCTGATCTGACTGTCCAGCTGCTCACGAACCTGCTGGAACTACACACACACACACACACACACACACAGGCAGGCAGACACACACACACGCACGCACGCACGCACGCAGGCAGGCAGGCAGGCAGGCAGGCAGACACACACACACACACAGTCAGCCTCTCCAAGTCGACAGCGCTGCAGGCGTTGTGTCCTGGCCTCTCCTCAGAGCTAAGACAGGAGGTCACCTTGATCTGCATGTCCTGGTAGCTGCCCTGGGCCTTGGCCTGCATGACGGACATCTCCTTCTCCAGGGCCCCGCGGTGCTCCCTCACCAGGGCCTCGGCCCGGCCCGTCTTCTGCTTCTCCAGCTGCAGCTCCTGACAGGGACAGTCACGGCCGGACGGTCAGCCAGTCTCAGCACACACACACGGGGCTCAGCCCAGTCCTGGACTACAACATCTCCATGGAGAACCTCTTACTTCAAGACCAGGTTTCATCCATGTCTGGGGGTGACTGGGCCTTTAAGGCTGGGAGAACTGACTGTGTGGTGTGGGTGGGTAGTAAGGAAGAGGAGGGGGGGGTGAAGGAGGAGAAGGGGAGGATGTGGAGGCGGAGGAGGAGAGAAATGTGGAGGGGTGGAGGAGGGGGAGGTGAAGGAGGAGAAAAGGAGGATGTGGAGGAGGAGGAGGGGGGGAGGTGAAGGAGGAGGGATGCTGTACCTGGCTGAGCTGCTTGACCTTGTCCTTGGCTATGGAGGCCTCTTCCTGGAGGGTGCTGAGCAGTCTGTCCTTCTCCTGGGCTGAAGGGTCGGCCTTGACAGCAGACTGAGAAACACAGAGGAGGACAGTGTGATAACTGCAGGGAGGATGTGAGTCTGTCCTCTCCCTGGCCCCTGGGGGCCCCTGGGGGTCCCTGTCCTACCTTGTGCCAGGCCTCCACAGCATTGGGGCTCTTCTCTCGGAGCACAGCCACCACACTGACCACCTCAGCCTCCGTCAGACCCCCCAACCCAGCCAGAAGCTCCTTCAGCTTCACCTCCGAGTTCTCTGTAGGGAGAAAACACACACACACAGATACACACAGAGGTACACACATAAACACACACACACACACACACACACACAGTGACAAGTTAGAGAAGAGTTAGGAAACAAGCCTTCCTGCCAAGCTGTGGAATGACAAGGCCGTGATGTAGGACGATAACATGTCTCACCTTTATCAGCCTCCAGCTTCTGCTTCCTGCCACTCCCCTTGGAGGGGGCGTCGTCGTTGTGTCCTGCTTGGTGATTGGCTGGGGCAGCAGCGTCAGTCAGGGTATCATCAACAGGGGCTGGAGGAGGCATGAGTCAGTTAACAACACCGCCTCTCTCTACTGCCTCACCAGCCAACAGCTGCACACACACACCTACACACCTACACACCTACACACCTACACACCTACACACACACACACACACACACACACACACACACACACACACACACACACACACACACACACACACACACACACACACACACACACACAGACACACACAGACACACACAGACACACACAGACACACACAGACACACACACACACACACACACACACACACAGACACACACACACACACACACACACACAGACACACACACTCTCTCTCTCTCTCTTCTCACCATGTTCTGTCTTCTGCTTCTTAGAGTTCTTCTTCCTGCCTGTGCTGGGTGGTGGGGCGGCACCATCCTGGATCTTGGTCTCAGCCACAATTGGAGCCTCCTTCTTGGCCGGGGCAGGGGCCGGGGCTGGGGCAGGGGCTGGGTCTGCCTTAGTCTCAGGCTGGCTCTCCTCCACTGGACAGGAGCAGGTGGGAGAGAAGTTTACTACTGATGATGCAGACTTCTTATTGGCTCCTTTCTCTCATGACACACACACACAAACAAACAAACACACACACTCACTCACTCACACAAACAAACACACACACAGACACACACACTTACCAGCCTCAGCTTTTTGTTTCTTCTTGTCCTTCTTCCTCCCAGAGGGCTGGGGGGGTGGTGGTGTCTGGGGCTGTTCATCAGGCTGGGGAGGGGGGGGGCTGTGCTGCTTGCTAACAGACACCGGCGTCTCCGCCCGTCGACCTGCAGCCTTCGACCCGTTAACCTCCGGCTCCTCAGGGAGGCTGGCGGCGGCGGCGTTAGCGGCGGTGTTAGCGGTGGTGTTAGCGGTGGTGTTAGCGGTGGTGTTAGCGGTGGTGTTAGCGGCGGTGTTAGCGGTGGTGTTAGCAGTGGCGGCTGCTGCCTTGGCAGCCTGGTGTTTCTTCTCCTTCTTCTTCCTCTCCCTCAGCCCTGCGGGGGGGGGCTCCACGGGGGCGGCCAGGGGGGCGGGGGCTGGGGTGGGCGGGGCCAAGGGTGCCGGCTCCTCCTCCTCCTCTAGAGCGGAGCCATTGGCGGTGTCAACCGCATCGAAGTCCCTCAGGTCCTCCTCCTCCTCCTCTCCTCCTCCCCCTCCTCCCCCTCCTCCGCTAGCCTCCCTCTTCTTGCTCTTCTTCTTGTCTCCCTTCTTGCGGGTGTCGGGTCTGGAGGGCGGCAGCTTGAGGTCGCGTTTCTGCCGGGCGAGCACCTCGTCGTATGACGTCTCCTTCATGAAGAGCCAGAAGAACAGGAACATGAGAGCGATGACCAGCGAGGGGGCCAGGACCAGCAGGTACTGAGAGTCATACAGGTCCAGCGCCATTCTGCAGCAAGGAGAGAGAAAGAGAGAGAAGGTCACTGTAGAGGCACAGCAGGAAATCACAAATCAAGTTCAATTACTGTTCTGTTAAGACCCCCGGCAGGTCTGCCACAGACCCCCCTCAGCAGACCCCCCCCCCCCCAGCCTGGCAGTACAGTGAAGGGAATCACACAAAGCCATTTCTAAGATGTAGAGCTCTGCTTCAGTCTTAATGAGTCAGACATGAACACCTGTGTTACCAGAGAGAAGATCACACAGCCCTGGGTCTCTCTCAGCGCTCAGGCCCCCCCGCCCCCTGGCCCCCTGGCCCCAAACTAGAGCAACACTTACCCTTACCAGCAGAGGGAGCCTGTCTATCTTTTCTCCTCCCTCCCTCTCAGTGGATTAACCTGGCAGATTCAGGACAGCTCTGTCCTCCCTCCTCCCCTCCCTCCCTCTTCTCTGTGTATGAACCTCTTACCCTCCAGCACCCTGGATACAGAGTAAGGCCCCCTGTACAAAGCCCTGGGCTAGCCTAGCCTAGCGCACCACACCCTGCTAAAGAATGAGTACAACATCCGGTAAACCAGCACTACAGGACATCCCCTCCCCCCCACCCAACCCCACCCTCCCCCCCACTCATCCTCCTGGTCTGACAAGCTCCTGAAAAATCACCCCCCCAACCCCCCCCCCCCCCCCCCCCCCCCCCTCTCAGGGTGCCATGACATTCTAAACTCAAACTGGGGGGCTTTGCGAGGGGCAAAAATACACCCAGGTGTTAATGTCACCCTGTGCTGCAGCCTCACATTCACCCAGGCCTGGGGGTGAAGAGATCTGAGGAGAGGACCACAGCCTCCTGCCTCCATCAGAGGGCTCCTCCTGCCCTGAGTCCTGCCCCGTCAGTCCACCAGCACCCTGAACCCTACACCCACCTGCCCCACCTGCCCGCCCGTCTTACCACTGGGCGTGGAGCTTCAGATAAGCTCGTCAGCGCGCGTCAGTCACTGTAAGGAATATTCCTGTGTGACCCCATCCTTCCTGTGGGCCTCCCAGTCCCTGAACAGGGCCAGGTTAGTAGAACTGGACTACAGACAGAATTAGCAGCGTCCATCAGCCAAACGCTGCTCAAACATGCAAGTGGATAGTAAGACATCTACGCTCACCAATCAAAACAGCAACGGCAACATCCACTGAGCGACAGATCACATCTGAACATAGTCTAACCATGTGAGCACCCAGAGACCCTTAATCACCATGTCTGATCTGATCTCACTGATCTTTATTAAACAAATGTTTGCTGGGTGTTGGGTCGGTGTAGTTCCGGGTCATTGTGACCAGGCTGCTTGGTACGCCACCACGCTGCTGTTGACCCGGCTGATAATAGCCTTCAGCTCTGCAGTCCTAGTGATGTAATCTGCAGCAGAGCAGCCTCCTATAGCAGGCCTCACAGGTAATTTGGATTAAGCAGATTACCCATGATAATACATTTAAGAATAACTTTCTACTGCAGTGCCTCGCTCTCTCTCCACTGCCGCCCCCTTCCTCTCTCCCTCCCTTCCTCCCTCTCTCTCACCCACCCTACATCCCTCCCTCTCTCTCTCTCCCTGGTCAAACAGGCTTGGTCCCACAATTTAAAAAAGGCCTCATAAACACCTCATTACTTCAGGTCTGAAACACACCCAACATACATGCATGGTTTGTGTGCACACACACACACACACTTCAGGGAGAAAGTAGACAGAATGTATCGATTACAAGTCAAAGCATTAGCTCACTAGCAAATTGTGAGAAATAACATAGAAGATTTAGAAATTCCAGCCTGACAAAAAGCTCTTCCTCTAAACAACAAGAGAACGTCCTTGCAGAGAAAGCAAACACTCTGAGCTTTTGTCAAGAAGAAAAATGGAAGTCATTCCACATCGTCCAGAGTTGTCTAATCTTTCCTATCTTACCTCTCTTCTTAAAGCCCTACCCACGCCCCAAAGGCTACTCTTCCAGGGCCCGTCACACGGAGCATTCCTAAGGGTGCTGAGCATTAGGGGGCGTGAGATCGTTGCAAGCAGCAAATAAGAGAACAGACTGTCCTCTTAGCTGGAATAAAACATGCATCTTTCCATAGAGTGACACAGTAATAACACGTGTCTAAGTTTACTAACGTTTGCTGCCTGGCTGTAGGTGTGTGTGTGTGTGTGTCAGCTCTGGTTACAACAGCAGCGAAAAGATAAACTATACAGTGAACTCTGAATAACACGGAGAGCGAAGTTGTGACATGACTGTTTGGCGAGGCCACACCCACACCCACACCCACACCCACACCCACACCCACACCCACACCCACACCCACACCCACACCCACACCCACACCCACACCCACACCCACACCCACACCCACACCCACACACCCACACACACACACACACACACACACACACACACACACACACACACACACACACACACACACACACACACACACAGAGAGCGGAGAGGTTAGATTCGACAGAGAACACAAGGCTGCAGACCCAAAACAACCATAAAACACACACACACACAGAGTGGAGAGGTTAGATTTAACACAAGGCTGCAGACACAAAACAACCATAACACACACACACACACACACAGAGTGGAGAGGTTAGATTCGACACAAGGCTGCAGACACAAAGCAACCATAACACACACACACACACACACACACACACACACACACGTCTACACAGACAATCGTAAAAGCAAACACGGATTAGTGAACGGTCACCAGCCCAGTGCTCTCAGCGAAACGACCCAGAGACAGAGGAGCCTTCCTGGGCTGGAGAAGGCAGGACCTTGGGTAAGAACAGAGAGGTCCGTGTTGGACAGGATGGGTGGGGTGGATTGTGTCACTCCCCCGCTATGCTGCTTTATACCTTCCGAAGGGAAGGCCGTTTCCAGATAGTCTGGTCCCACCATTGAAAGCAGACTGAGGGACAAAGCTCTCTCGGCCCACTGGCTGCTCGGAATCTGAGCCACTTGGCTGGCCCGGCTCTCATGCTTTGGCTGGGAACACAAGCAGGGAACCCTGGGTATTTTTTTGTGGGAGTTTGTTTTTAAACACCTATCGGTTTTACATTTACATGTATTCATTTAGCAGACGCTTTTATCCTAAAGACAAGTGAAAGCTTGGTGTGAGATCCACCTGTGTTGGGGGCAACAGGTGAAGTGAAAGAGGAGTACGTATCCATGACATGTAGATATGGAAGTGAGAGTATCCTTGTGAATGAGTTAAGACATTCAGAAACAAGCAGAGTCACAAGTCATAACTAGCCAATGAGGGGGGAGAGAGAGACACACACAGAGACAGAGACAGAGAGAGACAGAGAGAGAGAGAGAGAGAGAGAGAGAGAGAGAGAGAGAGAGAGAGAGAGAGAGAGAGAAGCGGGTCACACTGATAAGAAACAGCTATTTGAACTCCCTTCAATATCCAGGTTGAGCTGCTCAGTAAACTGCTGCATGGGAGTTAATGATATCTCAAACTGCTTCTCTGAGCTGCTGCAGGCTGGTTCACAGGGGCTCAGCCCAGTGTGGATAATATACTCAAATAGATCCTCCTCCTCCCACACCTCCTCCCACACCTCCTCACTCACACCCTCCCTCACACTCTACCTACAGGCCTCACACAGCAGCTGAGCTGACCGCTGGCGCTGTTCTCAAATTGATCAAAAGAAACTATGTACGCAATAACGTCTGCATTGATTAACCAACTCGTTCAGCCCAGGTCCTAGGCTGTTTGTCTGTCTGAAGGTGTATGGAAGGAGGGTCCATTCTGAAGGAAAGACGGCATCAATTCTAATCGTAGGCATGAGCTCATTCCACAGTATTGCTTGTGCCAACCGTGAGAACCAGGGTTCTCTGTCATGTACCGTTCAGACGGTGTTCTCCTGCCACGGAGCAGGGAGGAGAACCGAGGAACCGAGGTTCTGCTTTGGGGGAAATGACTTCAGTCTGAGGATGATCTTTGTCACAGATTTTACTCTGATGAACAATAGAACACCATCTTCCAATCACCTTGTTAAAAAGTGACAGATGACAGCTGCTGAGGGTTCAAAGTTGAATAAAAGCTGCTATAGAAACTAGTTAAGACAAGGAACATGTTGCAAACTGTGTCTGTCATCATGCTGCAAAAATGTTTGCCTTTTCCGAAGCACGTTATTTGGGAGATTGCCTACTAACGCACTAGTACACATTTAAAAACAAAACAGTTATTTTCATAACATGCATGTCAGAGTTGTTACTAATGCTGTTAATAATCGCTACCTAGACATAGATGTCAAATGTTTAAATGCATATTTAAAAGGTGCACGTCGATAACTTACTAGCCAACCTGCAGGTTTATCAGATATATATTATAGTGAACTTAACAAAAAAGTCAAACTTCAGGAACTTTTGCTGGATGGCCTAGCTGTACCAAGGCCATTTACCAAGTAAAACAAGATAGTTAGACAGTCAATTTAGGTAAATATAATTGTTCAACTTCTAGCTGCCTTATACTACACTGTGTACAGTTAACATAAGCAGGCTAACCTGTACAGAAAGATAAACTAAGAAAGCTCCTCCTTACCACTGACCAAGTTCATCATGGATGATTTACAAGCTCAGATAGCTGTCAGTGAGCTGTTACCACTGACACATGTTACCACTGACATGTTACCACTGACACATGTTACCACTGACATGTTACCACTGACACATGTTACCACTGACATGTTACCACTGACACATGTTACCACTGACACACGTTACCACTGACACATGTTTCCACTGACACGTTACCACTGACATGTTACCACTGACACATGTTACCACTGACATGTTACCACTGACACACTGACATGTTACCACTGACACATGCTTTAATGACAGACACGAGCCCCCATTTTGCAGGCATGAGAAAGCATGCGTTCTGTTGCTAATGGTAACTGTGATATTCAAGACAGTAAACGTCTCATGAAAGAAGGAACTTTATATTGAACAAAAAGCACAACGAAATATCTGACTGAACAGAGAATGACCCAGCCCCTGTTCTCCTCCCTTTAAATCCGTTTTACGGTCTGATTTTCCGGCATGGCCTTGAGTGTGCCAGGCCTAGCTAGCTTAGCTTAGCTACATGAATGGCTTAGAAAATACTCCAAATTATTATCAAACATATTTAATTTATCTACATTTAAACTGTCACATTTGTCACTAATCCACCTACCTGACTGTCTTTTGTCGTCGCGGTTAGCTTTGTTAGCTACCGAGGGAATTTAAAAAGAAGACGTTTCCTCCGCTACAGGCTCAAGTTCCCAGGTCTGCTCCTCCAGCCTCCTGCTATGGCCGTCTGATCCAGGCGAGGCGGGGGCGGGCCGGGGAGGGGGGAGGGAGGGGAGGGAGGGAGGAGGGGACTGAGCCGGGGGAGGAGGGGACTGAGGAGAGGGAGGGGACTGAGAGGAGGGAGGGGAGGAGGGGAGGGAGGGAACTGTGAGGAGGGGGAGGGAGGGGGCTGAGGGGAGGGAGGGAGGGGTGGAGGAAGAGAGGGTGTTCCTGGTCCACAGGGCCACACCCATAAAATAATTATTTTTATAGAACATAATTTTTCAAATAATACAAATCACAAAAAACATCCTTATAATAATGTTTGAAAATGTACACTACGAAAAAAGAAACTTGAATAGTTGTAACAAAATACAATACAACTGAGTTTTTTTTTTTTATTGACTTTTACTGTCAAACACTTTAAAAGGGCAACATAACCTTTATTAAATACCCCCCCCCAAAAATCTGACAGTTTATTCTGAAAAGACATTCCATGGCCCCTTCCTCCTCAACCCCCTCTGGCATCCAATCGCTTTCCAATGAGTCATTCCTCCTCCGTCTCCATGGACACAGCCTCTCTCATGACCTGAAGCTCTGCTTCATAGCGTCTCTTCAGGCCTTTCAGATAGATTCTCAGGCTGTGTGGATCCAGTCTGGAGTTCCTGGCTGTCTGCAGGAGACGCGTGGCCAGGTGGTACACTGCTCTCTGGGAAAGAGCTTCTGGATTGGTCTGCTGCTTGGTCTGGAAGAGAGGAGGGTGGGTGTTCAGTGGGGTTGGGGTGTGTGTGGGGGGTGTGGGGGGGGAGAGGGCAGGGGGGGGGGTGTATTAAGGAAAAACATGAGCTGACATGTTTGTTGTCGCTTGACAGAAAAGCAGGTTTAGAAGAGGAAGCCGTACTGATAGCTGCTTGCTGACTCGGGAAGCGATCGTCTTCGCTTCTTGAATGACAGAATGAGGCAGAGCAGTCATCTCAGCTGTCCTTAGACCTGAACACAGGGAGGGGGGAGGGGGGGGGGGTGTTAACCTTTTCATGAGACAGAGTTCATCATCGTTGCCCCTAGTTCAGGGGTTAAAATCCTGGCCACTGTCCTGAAAGTTTGAGATGTTTCTCTGCTCCAGCACACCTGATTCTACTGAAGGGTCATTATGAGGCTTCCACAGAGCTTGATAATGACCATTAGGAAACATCTAAACATCTAAGTGTCCCTTGAGGACCAGGACTGGACACCCCTAGTCCCCCTACCGTAGTTCCTCTCCTCAGAGCAGCCTTGCTTCAGTAGGTAGGTGTAGATCAGGCTCTCTGTCCCTGCCTCAGCACATCGACTCTGCTGGACCTCCATGTGTTGGTTCTCAACGTTAGGATACAACGTCTCCAGGTGGCACAGTTCCAGGAAGTGTGTAGCAAACAAGGTGAAGGCCTGGGGGCCCAAACAGGAGAGCAAAGAACACACAACACACACACACACCTAAACGGGATGTTGGCTCGCGTGACCGACCCAGTGTTTACAGACACATCTTGTTCAGTTGGCGAGAAGCCATTCGGGTACGGAACAGCCAACAGAGAGTTAGAAAAGCAAACAGACCAGCCGCAACACGACTTCCTGATTAGATTTCAGCTCCAGTAACACAAAGCATCTTTAGACTTATCAGTACAGGTCTGTGATCAAGGCCTGGGAGGTTCTTATGGAATCGTCAGGGTGGTTTGGATGTGTCATGTTAACAGTGTTTCCATCAGGCAGGTGTAGAGAGCAGAGCTGGGCGGGGTCGGCACACCTTGAGGTGGAGGAGGAACTCACAGATGGCGTGGCAGAGACCCACCCCCTCCTCAGCGCTGGTGCCACGTCCCAGCTCATCTATGATGATGAGGGATCTGTCACTCACGTTGTGGATTATGTAGGAGATCTTCAGAGCACGAAGGCACTCGATTAAACCCTTTTATTTGACACTGTTGTGGAGTATAAAATATATAAAATACAATGATCACAAGTTTTTTGTACCTCTTTCATTTCCACCATGAATGTGGACGAGCTGGTCTCAAAATCGTCGTCCACCCCGATCCTGGTGAAGATCTGGTCAGCGATCCGTACCGAGGCATATTCAGCCGGGACGTAGGACCCTGGGGGGGGGGGGAGACGTCAGACCGTTCACCAGCAGAGGACAGACCCTCTTCCTGTGCATACAGGATGACCTCATCCTGAGGCTTCCAGCTGGGCTGGATGTTCGGTACAATCAGAATCACAATCACTATCTATTTGAATCGCTATGGAAGACATACAAACACAGAATTCACTATGGCAGAAACATAGAACATATATGTGACATAATAATAAAACAGGATAAAGATTAAAAAAGAAGGGGGGCACATCACTGTCAGAGCCCTGGGATCGAACCTGCCACCCCCAACTCTGTAAACCCCAACCAGCGACAGTACCAGTCAAAAGGACACCCTGTTCTATTCATTTGAATGGGAGGGTGTGTCCAAACTTTTGACTAGTAGTGTAGGCTAACAGAAAGCTAGCAGTTGATGCTGGTGTCCTGTTTAAACGTATCTGAGGAACAGACACTCAGTCCACTCACCTATCTGAGCCATGATCTGGCACAGCGCCACCTGCTTCAGGTAGATGGACTTCCCGCTCATGTTGGGTCCTGTGATGATGATGAAGTTGCTGCCCTCAGAGATGAAGCTGTTATTGGAGACGGGCGGCTGGCCAGCGATGCGCTCCAGGATGGGGTGACGACCCTGCTTGATGGCCAGGGTGTCGGTGAATTCTGGACGCACTGGAAGAGCAGACAGCTGATCTGAGGCACAGAGCAGTCAGATGAAACAAGCTCTGCTGTTAAAGGTTAAAGTGTTTTCTGAAGGTTTGAATAAAGAGGTTCGGTTAGTGTTAGGTTTGGCCTCTCGCTCGCACACACACACTTATTCTTTCTCTCTCTCCCGCACTGTCGCGCTCTCTGCGCATAGCGGTTTAAATGAACGACAACAATAAACAAATGCTGTTTTTTTTACTATTCGAATATATATTTGAACGTTGAATATTCGTTGACAGCCCTAGTTTGAATACAGTGTTGGTTACATAACCATGGTAATGTGAGAGGGGGGTGCAGCCTGTCCTGGGGGGGGGGCAGACGATCAGCACGTGTCCTGGGAGAGATCCTTCCAGACAGCTGAGGAGGGCTGTGCACTACCCCTGTCCCTGACAGGGAGGGGTGGAAGGAGGGTGGGGGTGAGAGGAGGGTGGGGCAGGAGGAGGGTGGGGCAGGAGGAGGGTGGGGGTGAGGGTTCTGGACAACAGTCCACCACTGGGAAAAAAACAACTTTTCTTTTAGAGAAGACAACAGCGTCTTTGTTTGATAGCACAGGGTTCTGCTGCTGACACACTGGAGCTGCTGTCACTGCTGGGAGCCAGGAGAGATCCAGGAGGGAGGGGGGGGGGGGGGGGGGGGGGGGGGGGCGGAACAAGCAGGAGACGAGACCAAGTGCGTTTGGAGGGGCTGGGGGGGGTTGAGGGTGGCAGGGGGGCGGCAGGGGGGCGGCAGGGGGGCGAGGGACTGGTGGGGGTATAGGATGAAAGTGAGAACTTGATACAGTGTGAACGATCTGATTGATAGTTTTTAAATACCTCTATCCATATATAACTATTGCCTAGTTTACATTTTTTATCTTTATTTATTTGTTTTGCGCCATCCTGCCAAAGTAAATTCCGTGTTTGTGTCACTTGCATGGCGAATAAAAAAAAACATTCAAATTCAGATTGTGGGACGTGGACTCACCATAGTCTGAGATGGTACAGGCGTTAGCTAAAGACAGCAGCATGTCCAGCATGGACACTGCATCAGACAGCTTGTACAGGCAGTGGACGTGCTCATGGACAGTAGCCAGCAGCTGGCAGACCACCCTGGAGGCAGACAGGTGACAAAGATCAGAGAGAACGCCACTTAGTAGCAGCCACCTAAACAAACAGCTCCATCTACTGGTAGAGAACGGGAGTCCATCTGACGTCACTGCTGTGTGTGTACTGGAGCGGCCATTCCTGACAGTGTCCACTGTCCCGGCCACTCAATACATCCGTTCACTAACTATGAGCCAATCACACATGTTTAACTACCGGAATCGAACCGGCAACCTTCTGAGTACTAGCCTGCCTCCCTTACCTCCCTGGTGAGGTGTGTGTGGTGTCAGAGGTCACTCACACGTAGGACATGTGGAAGATCTCTCTGAGAGCCTCTTCACAGCGGTCGTTCATCTTCATCAGGTCAGCTGTGGTGAAGCTGTAGTTGTTCTTCTGCTTTGTGACCTGAGAGGAACAACACAAACATCCCAGAGAGTCCAGATAAGGCAAGATAAGGAAACGCACGGCCAACCGTCCAGTAACTAAGTTGGTGTAGATCAGGGGTCTCCAACCCTGCTCCTCAGGGGCTCACAGTCCTGACAGTGTGAGATGTTTCAGTGCTCTGGCACTCCTGAATCCTCTCTGAAAGCTTTTCTGAAGCTGTCGCAGTAATCGTCACCTTGATGAACTCTGCAGGGAGGATCCCATCTGGTAAGGCCACGCCTTCCATCTTCATCTGCATGAAGAACCCTCTGGAGGAGCTGAAGCTGGTGCGTGTCGGCAGGCTGTACTTCTCCCCCACCTGGTCCACCAGGCCTGGGAACCAGAGGAACACTCACACCTCCAATGTGGTTCCAATCTGTCAAAACTCCCCCCACCCCAGAAACAGACTTAGAACGTCCCCGCTTCTTGTCCGGTCCTCACCTGCGATGTCGTCGACTATCTCAGTGTAGGCTCGCCGGGCGATGTCCAGGAACTCGTTGATATCGGGGCGAACAGCGTAACATTTCTGAGTGCGCATGGTCAGACTGCCCTTAGAGTAGCTTGTGTCGTCATTTATGACCGTCTTGATCTGCTCCAGGATCAGGTCAAATCTGAAGTCCACATTAAGAACATGAAGACATGGGAGTGTTTAGTACAGGTGTACCTGAACACCCAGACAGTTTACACTATACACAGGTCAAATCCTGGTCCTCAGGGGCCACACTGTCCTGAAGGTTTTAGATGTTTCCCTGCTCCAGCACACCTGATTCAAATGAAGGGACATTATCAGGCTTCCACAGAGCTTGATAACAACTAATTTGAGGGAAACATCTAAGACTGTCAGGACAGTGGGACCCTGAGGACCAGGGTTGAAGAGGTCAAAGGTCAGACCTGTTGTCTTCTAGCGAGCTGCTGTACGCCTTGAGCAGAGCCGTGTCACAGTTCTGCAACACCATCTGTTCACATGATACAGGGAAGTCGTATGGTTAAGGTAGAGTTTGGAGGCAGTGTTTGGAGGTAGTGTTTGGAGGTTTGGAGGTAGTGTTTGGAGGTTTGGAGGCAGTGTTTGGAGGTAGTGTTTGGAGGTTTGGAGGTAGTGTTTGGAGGTTTGGAGGCAGTGTTTGGAGGCAGTGTTTGGAGGTAGTGTTTGGAGGTAGTGTTTGGAGGTTTGGAGGCAGTGTTCGGAGACAGTGTTTGGAGGTAGTGATTGGAGGTTTGGAGGTAGTGTTTGGAGGTTTGGAGGTAGTGTTTGGAGGTTTGGAGGCAGTGTTTGGAGACAGTGTTTGGAGGCAGTGTTGGGAGACAGCCCCTGGTCCTCACCCTGAGAGCAGGGATCAGTTCCAGTGTGTGCTTCAGCTGGATCACATGTGTGATCTTGGACTCGGCCACTTGAACCTTCACACAGAGTCAGAGAGTCCAGGGTCCATTATGATGCTTTGACTCAGACTTCCCGTAATCAGAAGAAAAAATGATAACAGACGAAACTGAACTGTTTTTAAATCATGAATGAATTTTAAACATGAGCGGTAATCTAAACTCAATATTTACTGTTTCCTGTTTGGGGATCTGGACAAGAACAGAGAGGAGTTGGTCCGTATCCAGAAAATGTCCGATAGCTTTAGAAAGACACAGCAAAGTTAACATAACATGTAAATACAGTCAAACGAGCCTTATGAGGTCATGGTGACTCAGGTGGCTGAGCGGTGAGGGAACTGGGCTGGTAATCTGAATGTTGCCAATTCCCGGCTACGCAAAATGATGTTGTGTCCTGGGGCAAGGCACTTCACCCTACTTGTCTCAGAGGGAATGTCCCTGTACTTGCTGTAAGTCGCTCTGGATAAGAGCTTCTGCTAAATGACTACATGTACATCATATAATAATATAAATGTAAATATGAGAGCGTCCACCCAGTAGAGGCTGATCCTGACCGTTCTTCAGGCCGTAGAACAGGTCCTCGTTCTGGAGCAGCTCCTGAATGGTGTCCAGGCGGGTGTTTAAGGTGTCCACATCCAGCAGAGGCTCCAGGATGTTGGAGCGCAGCCGTCTGCCTCCGCCAGGGGTCTTAGTGTAGTTCAGCACGCCCAGCAGAGTGTGGTCACTCCTACAGACACACACACACACACAGACACACACACAGACAGACACAGACACACACACACACACAGACACAGACACACACACACACAGACACATGCACACACACAGACACACACACAGACAGACACACACACACACAGACACACACACAGACAGACACACACACAGACACACACACAGACACACACACACAGAGACACACACACACACACCTCGAACAACTCTATACAAGTCCAAATAAACTAAATCCTACACAGCTATTGAACCCAGAGTTCCTTGCGTAGTGAGTGAGTCTAGCCTTAGTACCTGTGGTCCCTGTTATTAACCACCAGCTCCAGGTTGGAGGCAGAGGCAGAGTCGACCATGGCCGTCTGCTCGCTGCCTGTGAAGATCACTTTGAGGGACTTGGGGGCGTAGATGGAGTTCTGAATGAACTCAAAGTATTTCAGCAGAGCTGCTGCAGCAGCCAGACAGTAGTACCTAAAACACAGAGAAGAACTGTCAAAGAAGTGAACTCTGATTAAAACTGTAAAATTGTATTTAGCAGCCTCATCCTGTCATTAAAGCAGGCCCACCCACATTAGAGGACAGCTGGATGGAGAACGTACTTGGCCTGCACCTCCATGAGCACAGTGCTGAACTCTGGAGCACACAGCTGCTGAATGTACTCCAAACCCTTTCTCTCGTTGAAATATTTCCTCTGGATCGCCGTGAAAGCTACCGCCTGAAAAGCAAACAGGGGGAGGCGCAGTCTGACGCGTGGAAACCTTTCGTGTGGAACCTTCGTGTGGAACCTTCATGTAGAACCTTCGTGTGGAACATTCATGTGGAAACTTTGTGTGGAAAGATCGTTTAGAATGTTTGTGTGGAAGGTTCGTTTGGAATGTTCGTGCGGAACTTTCATGTGGAACCTTTGTGTGGAACCTTTATGTGGAAGGTTTGTGTGGAGGGTTCCTGTGGAATCTTTGTGTGGAACCTCTGTGGAAGGTTTGTGTGGAGGGTTCCTGTGGAATCTTTGTGTGGAACCTCTGTGGAAGGTTTGTGTGGAGGGTTCCTGTGGAATCTTTGTGTGGAACCTTCGTGTGGAACCTTCTATCAGCCCCGACATTTGAATGCCATTGGTACCTGGAAGTTCTCTGTGATCAGGCTGTACAGCTTGGTTCCTTTCCCCTTCTCGCTGGCCGTGTCTGGCATGAGGAGTTCCAGAGGAAGCAGGATATGGAGCTTGGTGATGACCTGGGCAGGGGGGCAGCAGACGTTTATATTACCTCTTACAGACAGAAAGTACATCAAGGATTACAGGACTACTGTCTTCTAGTCGAGCTGATAAGTTCATCACGTTCTACCTTGGCGTAGGTTCCTGTGTCTGCAAACTGAGACAGGATGAGTTCTGGGCATTTGAGGTTGATGCTAGCCATGCCTATCTCTCCTCTGGCCAGCCCTCGTCCCTCCACCACAGCCACAATCACAGAGGCCCCTGCAGCTGAGGTGGCAGAGGAGCAGGTGGCCACTGCAGAGAGGGACAGTCAGATTATTAAATGCAAGTTGGGCCTATGAACAAACTTATTTAACTTTTCAATTGCTATGTTGAAAAAAAAATGATACTTTTTACAACTATATATGTTTTTGTTGTAGTTTTTGTCACTTGTGTTTTGTGATATATTAGGATATTGTTTTCCAGTTATATACAGTAAATATATATATATATATATATATATATATATATATATATATATATATATATATATATATATATATATATGACTGTGTGTTTTGTTGACCTCCAGAGAGTTCAGCCTGGGGGGTCCTGGCGGGGTGACCCGCTGTCCTCAGTCTGGGGGTGGAGGAACTGCTGAAGCCGGACGAAGGGGCGGATTTAACCGTCCGACCCTGCCTGAAGCTCCGATTCACTTGACCTGAGAGTCAATGCGGATAGGTCATGATCTGAGGGTTTTATTATTGTATTTTTTAAACGAATTATTCTTCCATCATAAGGTCATCTGCTAATAGACCACACACAATAGTAGATATTTAGCTAGCAAGCCACTTGCTTCTATGGAAGTGACCATGACCATGAAGTGACAACATGACCTTACTGGAGAGGACTGATGTGAGGCCTGGTTCTCCCGCAGCGGTCCCTGGGTGAAGGGTCCCTGGCTGAGCGGCAGCAGGACAGGGGGGGTTTGAGCTGGAGCTGACAGCATCAGGAGACACTGAGGAGGTTGTTTCACAGCCATGGCCGCCATGAGAAGAAGCTTGTCCGAAAGGAGACACGAAGCTTCCTGAGCTGGATCCAGGTGTCACCTCATCTGTGCTGCTTCTCAACATTTTTTTATTCCTCTTTGGTTCAATCTTAAGTTTTATGAAAGGATATATAGTTACGTGCTAAGTTATAAGATATGTTATCATGGATATATTATAAAATAACTTTATTTCACTGTGTAGTTTCCCGCCACATTATATTTGAGAAGTGCACGCGGATAAAGCAACGCTTGTTTCACGCGACAGATATGCCGGAAAGTTTATAAAATATATATTTTTTTTAAGTATAAAATATTTTTGATTGTATAGTTATGTATTTTATAATGGCTGTAGGTAATTACATTTTAAGATGTTAAGTCTGGAAAATGTAACAACTTCACCGGTAGGGGCTTCCTGAAGACGCTCGATTCAAGATGGCGGAGCACGCAGTGGAAGACGAGAACTATTTTGTAAGAGAAATTGAGAAAAATGACGGATCTATCCTGAAGATAAAGCAGTGTTTTAAAGGAGATGTAGGATGTGTGGTGTGGGATGCTGCAATTGTGCTTTCAAAATATCTGGAAACGAAAGATTTTTATGATCCTAAAACGGGTGTAAACAGATGGGTTCATCAAAGTGTTGTGGAGTTGGGAGCAGGTACAGGAGTGGTGGGTCTGATGGCAGCAACGTTAGGGTGAGTTACAACACTAAACTATCATGTTTTAGCGAAAATGTATAATAGTTATACATTTATAGTAGTTATAAAGTCATTATATACTAACACTAGCTAGACAGTAGATCTAACCAACCAGCATCCCAGGTAACATGACCCACACGTGTGTTTAGAGCTGAAGTCACCCTGACTGACCTGGAAGATCTGCAGTTTCTACTCCAAGTGAACATCAGTGACAACAAGGCCCTCATCAACAGTGGATCCATCACAGCCAAGGTATTAAAATGGTTTGTACTTTTAGCTGCTTAAAGCCCATTCATTCTTTACATAGCTCCAGTTAATGAAAGCAAGCTGTCGAAAGTAATTCTCAGTATCACCTTGCAGCTACTGCAATGTGCCTTAATCTAGGATATAACAATAACTAACTCATTACAATAACTAATTACTGAACTAACTACAGACTACAATAACTACCGTACAGTAATTGACTGAATTGCTGACCAATCATGACAAAGTCCTGTGATAAACCATATTTCCTGTCTGTACAGGGGTGAGAATGTGTCAGACTTCCTGCCTCATCCTCATTTCATCCTGATGGCAGACTGCATCTACTACGAACAGGTGCTGTGCAACTCCTTACAACACACTATTACTGCTGCTGCATACCTGGTTCCTTTGTAAATTATGCTTTGAGACACCCCCCCCCCATGTGACCCTGGTGCATGACGGGATCTGTTATCCCCCACAGTCTGTGGAGCCTCTGGTGGAAACGCTGAAGATCCTGGCAGGCCCAGACACCTGCATCATCTGTTGCTACGAGCAACGCACCGTCGGCATCAACCCTGAAGTGGAGAAACGTTTTTTCAAGGTGGTTTTGTTGTTGCATAACAGTTCATTTGACTAAAGCTGTACAAATATGCACGTGCGTTCAACCATTCAGCTTGAACTGTTGGCTCAACAGGTTTTCTGACGTTCTTCTTCAGATGATTTAGATTAGATTGAGCAAATGTCTGTTTTGTAACTGTAGGAGGGACGGCTGTAGTTTCCTCTGTAACAACGTGCCTCTCTCCTCTGTTTCTGATCGTCTAGCTGCTGCACAGGGATTTTCAGTGTGAAGAGGTCCCTTCGGAAAGGCAGGACCCAGAGTTCAACAGTCCAGATATCCGTATCTTGCTCTTAAGGCTAGCAGCCTGAACTGTGTGTGTGTGTTGGTGTGTGTTTGTGTGTGTGTGTGTGTGTGTGTGTGTGTGTGTGTGTGTGCGAAGCTAATGGAAGGAATTGAATTTACTGTAAGCAATAAGCAGTATCAGATATACGGAAAATTCGGCAGACTTTCTCTGAACTAGGATGTCATCTATGATGTCGCCTCACCCAGAATGAGCTGTGATGAGGTCATCTCTGCAGTTCTCTGTCTGCGCCAAGGTTTATTTTTATACCCCTGTACCCAGATCTCGGACCTATGCTGTACAAAATACACAATGACAAACAAGTTATATAATAATAAAAGATAAAGCAGTACATCATGTATAAATATCCAGTGGTTTCCATTGATTGCATTGCCTAAGTCATGCAGAGGAGCAGGGTAGTTTCCTACACACGGGGGGGGGGGGGGGGTTGACAGTGGCTTCTGAGATCAGCACGCTGCACACATAGCTCAGGACGCGTGTAGAAAGTCCAGCTCTCACACACCAGCGAACAGCATGGAGCGCTGAACAATAAAAGCCGCTCTTGCGCAAGGTCCCCCCTGCTCGATCCATTGTGCGAGATAAGAGGATTACTGAGCCACACGGGGGTGGGAGGCGGCTACCTGGCCTGGAGGAGAGGGTCTGGAGGACAAGGGAAGGTGCTGGCTCATCTCCTGTGACCTGCTCCCAGGATTAACGCCTGCTGCTGGCCTTATGGCACAGACAGATGGGCCCTCACCTCACAACAACACTCAGGGTGTCAGCTGAAGCTGTAGGTCAGCTGACTGCGCCCAAGTCTTAGTAGTAGTAGGCGGAAAGACCCTGAGTTTAGCTGTTTTTGCAACACGTTTTTGTGACGCGTAGAGTGAACGATATATCCTGAAGGCTAAAGTCTGTATGTTTAACGTTTTGTCACCAGGGGGCAATAGTCGATCACGATTGAAATCCTGGGTTGAATTGCTATTTGGAAAACAGGATCACTGATCACTGCATTTTAATATAGTATGTTTTGATCTGAGCTGTTATTGAGATTAATTCTACGGAAGACAAGTGATCCTTGCTCACACGTTGAACACCTCATTTCCTCATTCCTGTACCATCCAACTGTGCTGAAGCGCTCTGTTGATCATGATCCCCAGGAGGACCCAACAGACAGCCAGCCATCAGTTATCTGGCTCTCCATGCCCAGGGGGAATTCCACCTCAAGCCCCAGATTAGTGGGCAGATTACGGACCTTTCTAAAGCGTAACCCATGAAGCACGCCCGTCCTCCCACAGGCATGCAGGGGCCTCCCAGTCCTTCATGCAGAGCTGTGTTTACACAGCAGAGCTGCACAGCACCAAGCAGGACTGGCCTCCCCTACGCTCACTTTAATTGGTCGACTCGACAGAAGACTGAGACCATCATTGGGGGCCGTGTCAACATAGTAGGATTCAGTGTCAATGGGTGTAATGTAGATAGTTTAAGAATGAGAGACATAACATCATAATACCAGCATCAGAATGATAAGATCATTAGCGTGAATAGTGGCCCTCACTTTGCAGGGTGGCAGGAGGGAGGGAACATCTAAACAGGTAGAGTTCATTCCTGCTCAAAATGCACTAAGACTGGACAGACCATCTGGGATGCTCCATACATCAGCCTACTACTGTGTTAAACTCACCTCACTGGCAGTTTGGTGATTTAGGGATAGTAAAAAAAAAACATGGTAACAGTGACAAATAACCATATTTTAATGATTAACCTAATATTATGCCAACAGATTCATATCAAGGGGGGGTTACAGAATAAGCAGCTGTAATCTCATTGTGAATGATTAAACCCTAGACTCCCTGAGAACATGTTTAAGCCTTTTTGGCTTGGATTCCCAGGGGCGCTTCCATGTCTGAATTGAATTAACCACTTAAAACAGCTCTGAAAGCACTGTTAGAACGGCTTCATGGTTATTGTTGTCTCTCTAGCTCGTGGTCCCAGTCTCTCACACAAACACACACATTTTATCCCTTCTGCTGTCTGTTATGACAACTATACCCACGAGACCAATTCTTGGTGATTGACTATAAATCACACAGCAACATTCCCTCCCTAGAAACCCTTCTGTTATTTCTAACTGATAATAGCCGTGACCTCCAAGTCCACCCCACTCGACAGGAAATGGCAAGAAGGATGGAACAATTGCATGCACAAGATTAATTGCCGTTTGTTGCCATGGCTATAAATAACCACAACAGATAATTTGAGATAATTACTCTTGAGTTCTTCTCCTGCATTCTCAGCCCAAGTGGAGCTGGACTGAGCAAATCAAAGCAGCAGAGCTTCCTATTCTGTTCTTCTGTTCCCTCCTCTGTCTTGGATCTGTTTAACCTAATTACTTTGACACAGAGCTGGAATAGAGTACCCAGCCCACAGGGGGGTGGTGGTGGGGGGGGAGCAGGGGTGGAGGACAGGACACAAGGGAGACACAAAACACAGGATCAGCATTTTAGACCAACCCTCTCCCTCACCATCTTCCATGCCCTTTCTGAACCTGCTCGTTTGCTCAGTTTGGGAAAGGTAAATCTCTCTGTCAACATACAGAAGTCCATTACCTTTGTTACCTTTGACCTGTACAGTGACCTCAGTGTAGGTTCTGACCCGTACACACAGAACGTTTCAGGACAAACTCAAAGTTTCACTCAAGAACATTTTGAGAAAGTAAACTTTCGTCTCAGTTGGTGTCACTGATTGAAGGGCTGTCATTTCCTGTTTCTCTGGTATGCCGCTTTTCTGGAATGTTCCTTGTATTTCAAAGGTGCTGTGTATGTGGTTTTGCACCGGCCCTGTTTAAGTTTGCCAACATCACACTTTAAGTGTTCCAACCTGATAACCCAAACCAGCTCCACCCTGTCCACACCTCTGCACACGCTCCCATCATGCTCTCCTCCCCTTAGGACCTTACAAATATGGCAACATTAAAGTGACCTCGCCCAAACTGCACTGGTGCAAGGAAGAGGGGGAATAAGAGGAAGAGGAGGAGGAGAGGGAAGGAGGAAAGGAAGGAAGAGATTGAGAGAAAAGGGAAGGGGGGCGGAGGCAGGGGAGAGAGGAGAGGGGAAGAAGAGTGGGGAGGAGAGGAAGGAGAGGGGGGAGAAGGAGGAAGGGGGTAAAGGAGGAGGAGGAGAAAGGAGGGAGGAGAGAGCCTGCCCCCAGCAGGGCCTGTGTTCTGCTCTGTGCTGAAGTCAGTCCAGCAGCACAGAGAAGTCTTTGTGTGGTCGTCATCACGTTGCCGGGGGAGCCAGGAGACA
This sequence comes from Neosalanx taihuensis, assembly GCA_030340665.1. Classification (NCBI taxonomy): domain Eukaryota; kingdom Metazoa; phylum Chordata; class Actinopteri; order Osmeriformes; family Salangidae; genus Neosalanx; species Neosalanx taihuensis. The sequence continues at coordinate 14,498,759 of CM059296.1, read as the reverse complement.
CTGCTCCAGAAAAGAACACTCATTTTCTCGCCCACTTGAACAAGAGGCTCAAGAATAGAAATCCAAAATGGGGTGATTAAAAATAGAATCAGCCAAAGTGTGACTCCTCGGGAAATTACCAAAGTCCTCACAGAGAATTCACCTCCTCCATCTCCTCCTCCATCTCCACCTCCTCCACTTCCTCCTGCACCTTATCTTTCCTACTGACAGACACATCTCCTCAGTCTCCCTAGCGTCCACGAGGACCCTGGAAAACTCCTGAAAACAACAGCAGATGTTGCGTTCTAAATCCAGCCCACGTTAAAATAGCACGCCAATCTATCTGGACTCATAACTGCTGTTCAAATGAAGAAGCAGCAGGTTTGCTGCACTCTGTGCTGTAGGGAGGAGATGGTACAGTGCCAATGAAGCAGAGCCCAACAGCACAGCTAGCCAACAGAGCCTCAATGCTGACTCCACCCTCTGCACAGCCACATGGGGAGGGGGGGGGGGGAGGGGGGGAGGGAGGGATGTTAGGACAGCTGGGCTGCAGATGAGGGGACAAGCATGACAAGCATCTAGCACAACAGGAACACACAACTCAGGCTCCACAAACAACACTCCCGCTCTTCTCTCTCTCTCCTCTTCCTCATGATGTCTCTTCTCTCTCTCTCCTCTTCCTCATGCTGTCTCTTCTCTCTCTCTCCTCTTCCTCATGCTGCCTCTTCTCTCTCTCCTCTTCCTCATGCTGTCTCTTCTCTCTCTCTCCTCTTCCTCATGCTGCCTCTTCTCTCTCTCTCCTCTTCCTCATGCTGCCTCTTCTCTCTCTCTCCTCTTCCTCATGCTGCCCTCTGTCTCAGTGCCAGCCGGGCCCTGGTCACTGTCCTCATCCAGCTACTAACAGCCACAAAGCGGCTGACATTTAGGAGGAATTTCAACACACACGATGATTAAGCAGCGCCTTTCCTGTGCTTTGGTGACAGGAAGTGATCAGGATGTGGGATCCATGGAAACGGCTGCGTGATCGGGAGAAACGCACGCTGTCGAATGAAGCGGCGTGGAAGATCACATGACAGCGACTGCTGGCCCTCTGGCCCTGTGGTGACGCCGTGTTAGTCATCAAATAAGTAGGGTGCTGCTGCTGACACCAGGGGGAGGTTTAAGGAGTGTGTGTCTGTGTGTGTGTGTCTGTGTGTGTGTGTGTGAGTCTGTGTGTGTGTCTGTGTGTGTGAGTGTGTGTCTGTGTGTGTGTGTGTGAGTCTGCAGAATGTTTTCCTGAGTCATTATCCCTGACCAGGATTTGGTTTTCCTGTGTTCTGGTGGTGTGGTGTGTGTGTGGATTACTCCACTCCTGTGGTAGAGGTTGTTGTGGGCATGTGGGCTCACTCTGTCACTGTGAATCCTGACACTGCTGTAATTATAGAGATCCAGTCAGACAGTCAGTCATGAGGTGACAGTGTGGTGGAGATCTGATAATGTCAAACACATTCCCTCATGTCATCTGGATCCTGGTTCACATCCGTACATCAGTCAGCAGTGCATTGCTCAGAAAGAAATGACTGTTTAACCTGTTGGTGGAAAAAAAGAAGAAGAAGAGAACTTTGGTTTGTAAACATTAGTGCGTGCTGTGCTAAGAAGTTGCGTAACACAAATGAGAATCTATAGGATTCTATTTAAATGGCCGTTTCTGTGTGGAGATATGGCATGGGAGAGGTCATTCCTGTGTACTTACTGACTGACTCAACCGAACAAAGATCCAGAGCAAACAAGATCTGCCCTCTGACTCACAAACCTGATACTGAGAAAGAGGGAGGGGAGGGAGGGGGGAGGGGAGGGAGGGGGGAGGCAGTGAGGGAGGGAGGGAAAGAGGGATGAAGGGAGAGAGAGAGACAGAGAGAGAAACGGAGAAACGGACAAAGAAGGAGACGCAGGAAGCTAAATGAAGACAATGTGAAAGTGATTGGAGTCTCTAGAATAGGGAACTATATTCAGTACCTAAGGCTGAGACAGAGAATCTTCAGAAACTCCCACATGCACCCCCCTCCCCCACTTCCTCCCCCACTCCCTACCTCAGTACTGTACTGTCTCATACTGTACCGTATGTGTGATGGCATGAAGCTGAGAAATAAGTACATCTCCAGCCTCTCTGTCCCACACAGCTGGCCAAACACTGCTCTCACCGCACAACAGGGGCCAGAACAGTGAGACTTGGATTTGAATCATCTCTTTCTCTGTGTTCACTCTCTCACACAGCTGTGATAGACACACTGCGAGACCCCCAGGGGCCCGAGAACAAAACTTCAGACTTTCACATAATGGGATATAAATAGAGACCGCTCGGTGGCACTGGAAGAAGAGAGAGTATGAATGTAACTCATAAAGGATCGCTGTTCAAACGGAACAACCGGACGATGACGGGTCAACACACACTATTCTACAGCTGCCATCTAGACTGTGAGCAGCACTGGGCCGTTGGTCAGTCCACTCATGGTTCAGTTCTAATCCTTAGATCAGTGGTCCCCAACCCTGGTCCTCATGGACCCACTGTCCTGCATGTTTTAGATGTTTCCCTGCTCCAAAACACCTGATTCTAATGAATGGGTCATTATGAAGCTTAACAGAAGCCTGATAATGACGCTTTATTTGAGTTGGAGAAGGGAAACATCTAAAACAAGCAGGACAGTGGGTCCTGAGGGTTGGGGACCGCTACATTAGAGAGCAGAGAGACAAGCCTTTCCAGTACCCACCAGTACGTATGAATTCATCCAGTGAAAGACTTCCTCCACACGCCTGCTCCCCCCTCACAGAATATAACCTTGGGTCTGAGATATGGAAGGAATGCTTCCTGGACCAGGGCCTAACGGTCACCTAGGACTCAGCTGAACCCCCAACGCAGCCTCCACCAGGACTGTGAACAAGCTCAAGCCTGCCTCCCTTCATACGCAGAACACACTCCGATCATTTGAACACCCCCTGAGGAAAGTCCCAGAATCCAATGCAGCCAGCAGCAGATGTATTCGTATCCTCCCTCAGACATGCCTGGCCTGCTGCAAGAATCACAACAACTTTTTTTCGGCAGGAAACCCCTTAACCCAACCCATAACCACTTCCTGCCTAGCAGCAAGAGCTGTGAGTCTGACAGTGTAGCATTAGAGCTAGAGAGCAGAGGTTAGCACAGGGGAGAAGTTGACATTGAGTCATTTTAACAGACGCTCTTATCCAGAGGAACTTTTAGAAGTTCCCTTTCTAAAAAGTATAATGGATGTTTTACTGTCCTTGAGGGACAGCTTAGTGGAGTGAGGTTTTGAATAGGTCTACCTCTTCTGTAATCTGCTTTAATAACAGTGTATGTGATTGTAGGCGTGTGTTTGTGTGTGTGTGTTTACACTCATACAGTTATTATCTCTCTCTGGGTGTGGCAGCTGAACTTATATTGAGCCATCTCTTTGGCTGCTATCTCAGTACACTTATGTTCAGGGCTGAGAGCAGAGCTGAAAAGTGTACAGATGAACAACAGTCCTGACCCACAACCGTCCCTGGTAGACCACAAGGGGAATTACATCTGGAGTAGAAGAGATTCTTACTCCTTAAAAAAAAAAAGAGAATTGAGTTTGAGAGTTGAACTATTTGTAAAAAGCAAAGTGTGACGGGTAAAAAGGTGAACTTAGTTGTGTGTGGCTTAGAAGACTGACTCATTCAAACATGCTTCAGAGTTGTGAATCTGTTTCGTTCATGTCTTAAACACAAACAAATGCTTCCTCTTTCTCTGAAACCAGGGAGGAACTCCGAAAGCCAGCAGTTTCAACAGAATGACCTCAGCGTGGCTAAAAAACCATCCCAGTGGGCCGTTGCCGTGGTTTCCATCTAACAAACAGGACTTTCTGAATGCCCGACGAATTTGTCTTTGCACATTCCAAAGAAAACCCCAGTGATAGGGTGTGTAAGAGCTGCGGCTTCTGAAATGAGCAACACTCGGTTACAACAGTCACCATACAGGGCAGCTCAGTTCTGGGAGGTGCAGGTAGAGATGCCTTCTCTGGCAGACGGCCAGAGACATGCCTTGGAAACGTTAGTCCTGTTTCACAACCTTGGCTTTTTCTTCCACCCTGTGACATTTTCGTTATTAGTAGCTCGATGTAATAAAAAAAAAAAGAAGGAAAAAAAGGGTATTCACAACCCCCTGTTAGATAATATATCATCTACCAGCAAGCGAACAACCATCTCCAGAATAGCGTGAAGCCCTTTACCATCTATTCCAGCCAGGAAGTCAGAGCCAAAGCTATGGGGAGTTAACCAGGGAGGCCTTGCCTGGCCAGAGGAAGGGCAACTGACCCGAGGGAGTTACTGTTCCCAAACAGTAGCAAGCTTTAGTTAGCTGCTGGGCTAAGTTACCAAGCGTTATAGACCTACTCTTTGAAATGATACTTGTCAGTGTTACTTGCTCGCTTTCGAATTGTTACAATCAGAAGCTGGGGGGGCGGGGGGGGAGGGGACTGGAATGTTGGAGTAACATAATTTGGGACGGTACAGCCAGCTTCCTGCCTGACTCCTGTCCTTAGACATGCATCTGTAACGAAGGTCAGGAGGGTCGTTTAGCGTGAGAGCAAAGTGGCCAAAACGGTCCAGTTAAACTGCATTCAGAAGCTGCTGGAAGCTCCTTCCCAAACTGCTGCTGGGAGAAAGTTCATACAAACTATACGTTCACACAAGCCGTCACACAGTCATTCATTCAAGGAAACACACATTTAAAAAAGGCAGTGTAAACCGTGTGTCTGTGTACTCAGATGGTATTCTGTACCAGTTCAATAAATCAGGTTTGCTTGTGGTGTGTGTGTGTGTGTGGTTTGTGTGTCACATATCTCCTGAACGCCGGCGTCGACTGTGTCAAAGTCACCTGACCAGTCTGACGGAAACACTAACATCCTGAGGCCACAACGAAAGCTTCGCTTCGACTTTTCACACAGAAAACGACTCTTTGACCTGCAGGGCTGCATGGATGAGGAAAGAGATACATCTTCTTCCTGTCTTTAGTAGCTGCATGTGTTCACACGTCTCCAGTCCAACTGTTCACAGCCAGAAGGAGTGTGCGCCCGCATGCTGCTCATAAAGCAACACTCCTTATCCACCTATGTTACAGGGGCACCTGGATCCTGAACAAATCAGTGTTTCTGATGCCATTTTATGGTGTTTTGTTGTCTTTCTAGTGTTTCTCTGTCACATACTTCTGAATCAGCAGAATGAAGGACACAGTGTCCTCTGCTTTGCCGGAAAGAAAAGCCCTTAAATCCGATGAATAAAACAAACCAATCTTCTGTTGCCCAAAACACAGGAACAGTCCACATCTAACACCATCAATTCTCTGTCAGTACTGTAAACACAGTCTTTGACTGTCCTCCATCCGCCACAATGGAACACTTATTAAGGCAAATGTTCCTCCACAGCAGTGTCTGCATCTGTCTCTTAATCTGGAACATAAAACTAACTAACTAACTAACTAACTAACTAACTAACTGTCATGTGGTTGTAAGGTTAGGGACACAGGCTAGTAATCAGAAGGTACCTGACAGAAATGTTACGTTAAAGTAATCGGCAGTTAACCAGAATACAGTTACAGAATATCTACAATATATACAGTTTACACAAACAAGATGGCGTGGAGGTTAAACACACTAGAAGACAGGAAGACACAGATGTGGAAATGCAGACAGCTATAGCATCTGGTGTCCTCTGTATCGAGCAGCTCGCTGGGTGGGGGTGGGGGGGGGGCGGTGGGGGTGGACGACAAGACCAAACAGTCTCCCATCTAACCACTGCAGTTAAGAACAGTGATCGATGAATACCTCAGGAGAGAGACTCCCTTATCTCCCTCTGAGGAGCTGCCAGGTATTGACTCTGCGGGATGCTGCTGGAACTCTGTCCTTCACCGACCAGCTGCAGAGATCACACTTGTACTCATTATGGAGCGAGACACACACACACACACACACACACACACACACACACACACACACACACACACTCACACACCTAACATACATACATACACACACACATACCTTACACGCACCTTACACACACATACGCACATACACCTAACACACACACATATATATACACAAACGCACACACATAAAAAACCACACCTAACACACACAAGTACACACACACACACCAGGAGGAGAGGCTATGGCCTCCTCATCCATCAAGATGTAACCCTGTCTCTAGCTGAGGACGTGATACTTTCTCCCAGGGGATCTTACTCATTGTAAACCTCTGTAATCTATTCTGTTGTGGTCTGTTACACTACGATCCTTTTCAGGCCAAAGACCCTCATCTTCTTCCAGTCATTACCTTAGTAACGACCATGCTATTTTTAAAGTAGGAAACAACTCAACATCCACGATCTGTGTACAAACTGACCTTTCTCCAAATCTAACTCTTACGGATCTCAAAATGAAGCGGTTCTTTGGTAGGATGACCTTAAAATGCCCCCCCCCCCTCGGATGGTGTCACCTCCTAGTGTCTTCCTCTAAATCCACTATGGGCCTTCCTTTCAAAATAAAAGATGGGCTTGACATTTAGGTTCCAGGGCAGAGCGAACTCTGCTGCTCTGCAGGTCTCACTCTGCATGCTTGTGAAGGGGAACCTGGAAGCCACATGAATAATGACATTCTGCACATGCTTGGCAGTCTGGTCACCTTTCTCTGCACCGTCTAAAGAGAAGCTCGGAGGAGAGCTGTGATGTGAGGAGGCTCCGATCCTGGACGAGATATCAAAGCAGGAAGACTAAACATGGAGCTACTCATCCAGAGTCAGGTGGCTGAGCGGTTAGGGATTGAGGCTAGTCATTAGAAGGTTGCCGGTTTGATTCCTGTCCTTGCCAAATTACATGGTGTCCTTGGGCAAGGCACTTGACTGTAAATCGCTCCAGATAGGAGCGTCTGCTAAATGACTCAAATGGTAAAATGTACTCAAGCTTACTGATTCAGAGGAGCAAGTGAAACAAAAGTTCACTCGTACAGATACAGTCTCAACTAAAAAAACAGCTTCATGTTGTTCTGGGGTTGCGACATATAAACTGATAAAGGCTCTCCACAAACATGCAGCCTTTTTTGCGGGGGGGTGGGGGGGGAGATGAAATGCAAAGATGGTAAGTTACAGCACTAGCTCAATATTATACAAGCAGAAAACAGCTGTGTCGTTTTAACATTAGTGCAGCAAAGCCACTCGCCCCAACCCCCAACACAGACAATCATGTGGCTGTGGTTCTTCCATTCAGACCAGCACTTGGACTTCCTGTTTTGTACATTTTTCCCTTTCAACAGTGGCACTTGGGTGCCAGTCAAACAATACTGAGAAGATTCAGTTTCAACTAACAAGTCCTCAAAACTCTCAATATGCGAAAGCAATTAATTCTCAATAACTTGAACTTCAAACGGATTGGTATTAACCATTTGATTTCTTTCTTACAACTCAAAATCAAACATTGATAGGATTGCAAGACAGGAACAACACCAACACTTTTTTTTTTAAAGAGTTGGGATTAAATCAAGAACTGACAACATTTTAAAATTACTTTTTTAATAAGACATTACAATGACATTGTTCTGTACATGGTCCTCCAAATCAACACAGGAGTTAAAGAGTTGCCCTGGAAGATGACTTCATCATTTAGCCAGTAAGCAGCGCTGACTGCCAGAGATCATTCCTGTGTTCCTGTGTGTCTGTGCTCATGCTACAGGTAAAGGCTATCATAATGTCTCTTTTTTTTCTTTTCTGAGACTCCTCAATGGGGATAGAAGGTTTGGAAGAGCTCAGTGCTGAATGACATTCCTTTGGAAATATAAGGAATCCTTTGACCGTGTGACTATGAATGACACCCATGTCTGCCAGGGTTCTGACAAGCTTGTTTGACTGTAAACCTGTGTTCCATAGGCCTACTTCTGAAACAACATCACCAACACGCAGCGACCAAAACTAAAATGTCAATTAGCTCAACATGTCACCCAGCATTGGGGTGATACTTAACTGCTAATGGATTCAAACAGCTGATGAACAGAACATTAGACATTAGTCTTCCACGTCTTTCTTTTGATTATGTCCGGTGTGATGAGATGTAGGACAACTCTTCAAATCTTGCAGTAGCATCTTTAGTATGAATACTTAAGGGTTCATCTCAGATATGATTCAAGTGTTGCTGTTCCTCAAACTACTGACATACACAGATCTTAACTTAAATGGGGGGGGGGGGGATAAATCAATACAGACCCATACACATTAGCAAACCAAGTCCAAGTGAAAAGATAAAACTTAAGCTTTGTTAGAAAAATATATATAAAAAGAAAAGAAAAAAATGGGACAAAGGACAGGAAAAGGCAGTGGTTTCTGGAGCTAAGCTTTAAAGAACAGTTTTAACTGATATTCATCAAGCCAAAATGAATGAATTAATGTTGATATAGACCTGCTACAGAGAAGCGGCTAACTGAAAGCTAGCAAACCCAGTTGAAGATAAATTAGTTATGAGGAGGGGTCAACATTGTAGTCAAAATAAATGAAGATAATCAAAGGGTTTCTTTATTATATTCATTTCAGAGGTTATTTGTTACTTGCCTCAACTTTTTTTGTTGTTGTAGATCTGACTTAAAACAGTCATCACATCAATCATTAAGATTTGTAGTTTGATGTTAGCCAGGTTAGTCCCTCGTATAATCCATCACCAGTGGTCGCACAGGATGGTTGAACATACCAATTTCTATCTCGGATGCGGGTCAAGCCTAACTTCTCCTGGATTTCGTGCGGTTTCATGGCGTCCGGTAGATCTTGCTTATTGGCAAAAATCAAGATGATGGCGTCCCTCATCTCCCGGTCATTAATGATGCGATGAAGTTCCTGTCTGGCTTCATCGATGCGATCTCTGTCCGCGCAATCCACAACGAAGATTAACCCCTGGGTGCCGGTGTAGTAGTGTCGCCATAATGGCCTTATCTTATCTTGGCCGCCAACATCCCACACGTTGAACTTGACGTTTTTGTAAGTGACCGTCTCTACGTTGAATCCCACGGTGGGTATCGTGGTGACAGACTGTCCCAGTTTAAGTTTGTATAAGATGGTTGTCTTTCCAGCAGCATCAAGTCCAAGCATCAATATTCTCATCTCTTTGTTGCCAAATATTTTTGATAGCATTTTCCCCATCTTGAACACTGCATATATATATTCCTTTCCTACTGTAAAAAAAAGGAGAAAGAAAAATCCTTTCGTCACGCAAAACCTTTCAATTTGATGCGGGCCTATTTCCTCAACAGTGGAAGCATTACTCAACTAGGACCAAGCCTTCATTACATTATAACTGACAGCTATGGTTGAAACTACCCTTCAAACCTGCCATTGAATCTGCTCCACAATGTTTGGGACACAGGGGTGTTACTGTGTAATACTATGCAGTAATCTTCCAAGTTCAAATGGGGGAATTAAAAGTATTGCTGGACTAAAACGTGGACTAAAAGTGGTCAGCTATTGAGCTGCATTAATCAAAGAGGCTGTGGGTCGATCCAGTATAAGCAGAGGAGGAAGAGTAAGAGGAAGGGTGGTGGATGAAGAGGAAGGGTGGTGGATGAACCGAGGCCCTCTTACAGCCTCTTGGTAGACGGTGTCTCACGGTGCTTCTTCTTATTATTACCGGAGGACAGATTGAAATGTCTGCAGCTGGTCCATGAAGCGTCGTGCTGCAGGGCAACACGGGTGTTCTCACGGGTTAATTTCTCCCAAATGTTCGGTCGTTAGACGGGGCATTCATTCACTCACCCAAAATCGCCTCCATGTTCCTCTGAAACAGAAGGTTTGAGAGGGGAGTCAGACTACCTCAACCTGGCTAAGCTAACTAGCTAGCATGCTAACATTAGCTAGCTAGGCAGCTATTTCAAGCAGTAATTCTTACGAAACGAAATTCACAAATGTCCGTTAGCACCAATCCGTTCGTTTCTAGTCCCTTAAACATTTGTCAAAATAAAATAAAAACGTATTTTACCAGCGGGTTTTCCTCCTCGTTCTCCTGGTATTTTCGGCTTTTTCTCCCCTTCGTCTTTTTCAGTCGACTTGCAGCTTCACCGGAAAGGTGTGGAGCTTCATCACCCGCCACTTCCTGTCTCGAGACTTCAGCTCGCTTGGTCAACTGCTGCTCGCGCAGAAGCATTCACAGCGCGCGCTCACGCACTGGAGACAATGTATCACGCCACACTATGTGGATCAAAGGATTAAACTGACATCGCATGCAATGTCCAAATGTGGACAACCTTTTTTTTAAAGATATTTAGTGGGGTGAAAAAACCCAGAATAACTTTAACCGTACAGCATAACTGTAACAGTTGAAATGTTGGTGTGCCTTAGCGGATGCAAGGTTCGGCTCGTGGTGCAACAAGGAACACCAGCTCGAGCTGTATTTTTTTGGGGGGGTTAAATCCTTAATTAACCCACCTATTTAGTTTGATAGTGAAAATGTTTTGTCTAATAACATAATGATGCTGCACTAAAGATATCTATAAGTTATCAGTGATTGACGACTAAGTCCAAATATTCGCTTGAACTTGATCCCACACCAAACCTAATAAAATTATGACTGGCTAGCTTCATGAAGAGAGATCCAAAAGGTGATGGCGCCACCGTGTGGTATGAACAGGAAGGTTCTCAATTCTGTTCATATACATATACTGTATATGTTACAGCTGATATTTTCCCGCACCAATATTTAAGTTCAGAACTTGTGTTATGATTTATTCATCTCTTGAATATTTTTTTCCGTTCAAGACTTTGTGCGGACGCATTTGAAACGAAAACTTTTCTCAGTCCGTAATTGGTAAAAGGTCTTGCTGTATTACTGTTGTAAGGATCCTGTTGACCACAGCTAGACTTTCGAGCGAGACCATTATTCGATAAAAGCACGTGCTGCCATTTCCTGAAAGGCTCCATCGTTTGAATCATCAGCACGTGCTTTTGTCTTAAATCCGCAAACGTCAAGGTAGCCCATGTAAGAGGTTGTCTCCACCAAACTTTAGTCATCACTGCATTAGATGAATTGTGAAAGTCTGAACTCGGGCTGCTGGTACCAGAGAACAATTCTGCTTCTTCAGAACTCATGCTGGCCATCCTCCCATCCTCCAGGAGGCAGCAGCTGACTGCCTGGACCCCGGCCTGCCTGGGCAGAGTGGACCTGCTGGGGTCCTGTCTTCTCCCAGAGCCCAGAGATGAAACACTGGAGCTGCAGCGAAGTCTCTCCAGAGCTCTGCTGTATCGTCTCTGCTGCTGCTCAATGTCTTTCATGCGGTACCTCTGTTCCAGGTCCAGTCTGAGCAGCAGCTGTTTATGCTGCTGGACCTGGTACCTGTGCAGTCCCTGCATGGTGTCTCTCTGCAGTCCCTGCATGGTGTCTCTCTTCAGCTCCTGCATGGTGTCTCTCTGCAGCTTCTGCATGGTGTCTCTCTGCAGTCCCTGCATGGTGTCTCTCTTCAGCTCCTGCATGGTGTCTCTCTGCAGTCCCTGCATGGTGTCTCTCTTCAGCTCCTGCATGGTGTCTCTCTTCAGCTCCTGCATGGTGTCTTTCTGCAGTCCCTGCATGGTGTCTCTCTGCAGCTCCTGCATGGTGTCTCTCTGCAGCTCCTGCATGGTGTCTCTCTTCAGCTCCTGCATGGTGTCTCTCTGCAGCTTCTGCATGGTGTCTCTCTGCAGTCCCTGCATGGTGTCTCTCTTCAGCTCATGCATGGTGTCTTTCTGCAGTCCCTGCATGGTGTCTCTCTGCAGTCCCTGCATGGTGTCTCTCTGCAGCTCTGGTGTCTCTGTCCTTTTACAGAAGAGAAAACTCCACATATCAATCTGTCAGTAGCCTGATTGAAATGAAAGAACACCTTTTTTAATCGCAAAAAAAGTTCAATATCTTAATATAATCCCAACCCAAACAATATTCAAGCAAGTACATTAGTTAGTGATGATCACAATCCTGGCCTAATATCACACAGAGAATCTTGATGGATTTGGCAAATCAGTAACAAATCATATATAGTAATTGGTCAAATACCCGTTGACCAATATTGATGTTTTAAGAGCAGACAAAATATGTTTACAATAATAACAACACTTACTTGAAGATCTAATCAACTTCGATAGAAGTTAGAATAATCTCCTGTAGTTTTGTTGCTTAAAGCAGAAAGAGGAAAGGTTTGGTCTCTCTCTGTTGGTCTCTGAGGTGGTCTCTCTCTCCCATGATGTCACACAATACGCCAGGCAAGGTGCATGTTTCTGGTCATGTGTCTGCATGTCCTCCCCGTGTTACCGTGGGTTCTCTCCGGGCACTCTGGCTTCCTCCCACCGTTAAAGACATGCATGTGCTAGGCTAATTGGACATTGTGACAACAGATTTGTCCCTAGTGTACAGAAAAAAGTAGGACTAAAAAAAAAATACAAAAACATTTTTTTTCTGGTCATGTGATCTCTTGAGTAACTTTATTTACAGCACTCCAGAGAACAAAGACAAACAAGTGAATCCCTGCTAACCATCAGATGACAGGTATGAATATACACTGAAGATGGAATCAATCAAGAAACATCCTGTGCAGAAATAGAGTTTTAAATGTGAGTCTGATTTCTTTGCTAGCTCTGCTGTTGCGGGGGGGGGGGGGGGGGGGGGGGGGAGTGGCAGGGGGCTATACAAATGGGGCAGGGTGAGTTGTTGTGATGCAATAAAGAGACAATGCGAGACTTTTGGCCATGAAATATTCACAGCAGAGTTCAGATGACTACAACCACTGTGTAGAAGGCACAATGATCGGCCAATCATTAATGTTTCACTAACAGTGTTCCATTTACTAGCCTCCTTGAACTGTCTTTAATTATAGAAACAGTCTACAAAATGCCACCATTTGTCAGTTTGTTTTCTTTTAAAATTTATGTCAAGAGAGCAAGTAAAGTAATTCTCCAAACTTTGGAAGACAATATCTAGTATAAACTGCAGCAAAGACACAAGTGTACAACACTGATGATTTGCCAGAGGTTTTGTTGAGATCTGGAGAAAAACCTTGACACCCAAGTAGGAGAAGATTATGTTCTTAAATGATTCCCAACCTGTGATCTGCAGCACAGCAGCACTAACTCCTCCCGTGGTGTTCAGTCACATGAAATAGCACCAATTATATTAACTGAGATTGGATGTCTGCTAAAATATTTGAGCAGTTAAATTGGCGGATAAGTGGAAAAGGTCAGGAATGGTTTTAAATTACATCGATTTTGTGAAAAGTTGAGTCATAGCTTGACCAATACTGTGTACAGTGTGAGAGGAGATAAGTCATCAATATGAAATGTCCACAGTGAGTTAATCCTTGAACAATGTTCCAGATGCTTTAACCATTAAGATATCCTGATCCCCTGAAGAATGGTCTCCTATTTCAGAAGGTGGTCTCTAATAATGTCACCCAATTCATCAACCAAGATGGACGTTTCAGCTCATGTAATTGTTGGATAAACTTTATTTCAAGAACAGTGGAGTTACAGACAATGAAAAATGCTAGAAAGATACAATGATATAATTTTGGCCATTACATGGTAACAGTGTTGAAGGCCATTAGGGTCTATTAAGGATGGAAAGGGGATGTATATATAAATAAAAATCAACAGCCAGGGCATCAACAAATTAAGTTGATCAGTTTTAATTGTGTAATTGTGTGTGGAAATAGTCTAAATATAAGTTCGAAGTTTTAGATGACCGCTTCTATTTTTTAATTTGGAATGTCAAATTATGTAATGGAAGTTATCTACTGCAGAATTGATTCATTAATGAATCTTAAGTAAAGCTCTCTCATGGAAGTCGCTTTGGATAAAAAGCTGCTCAATGAATAAAGGTAAAATGTAAATGTAATGAGTATTGGTTTAGTCGATGTGTTTATTCAAAGTAACCTACAGATCCAACCTCTTAGGGTGGTCTTTAGTCCAGAGACAACATGAACTGGGGGTGGAACAGACGGTCTGGACGAGCCCATAAGGATCAGCTTCACCATTTCCCCTGCTGCCAGAAAGGAGTAACACATTAATACAGCTTTTAAACTCATATTAATCTGCAGTTAAAGTATCATTAAGGAGGAGCTCTTATCTGCATTACTGCTTTCCCGCCGCTTGAAGCACAAAAACAACCCGAGTAGAGGGAGTCATCATGGCGGAGAGGAAGAGGGCTGTTTCTAACCCCGGCTCAGACACAGATATGACTTCTCTGGCCAGAGCCTTGTCCTTTTCTGGCTCCTGCCAGACGGATCTGAACGACGTCTTTCACTCCCAGACGAGTCTTCGTCGAGGCAGTGCTCCTCATCTGGGGAGGAAGAGGAAGGTGCTGGACTGTCCTAACGCGGTGTTCTCTGGTGAAGAAGCGTGTGTTCTGGTCATCAACACTGGAGGAACCATTGGGATGACTCTGAGGGATGACGGTAAGGGGAGTTTCCTCAATCGTCCAGTCCTATTCGCACCATGATCACTGCCGGTTAGACTATTAATAAGAATCACGTTCAGGTTTGTTTTTATTCTCCATGCAAGTTACATAAACACGGAATTTACTGTGGCGGGATGGAGTAAAACACAGAACATATATGGAACTTAAATAAGAGTAAGATAAAGATCAAATAGAATCAAAATGCGGAGAAAATAAAAAATACAAAGTGGGCACTAGCTGTACATACTCATACAGCTATCAAAACTACAATTAATTCTGATAATAGTGGTACCTCATTCTCTAATACATGCAGTGATACCAGAAATTAATCGACATTGTGCACTCAAAAAGGTACTTTAAAAACTAACTACATCAACAACACACACACACATATACACACACACACCTCTTTAATCAATAAGTAACCAGAAGGTGGGGTACAAGACTAGGAAAACAATGTCCATAAAGTCCAATTCAGTCCTTTCATTGAATCTTTCAAATGTGATGCTTATGAATGTTTTATTTAGTTGAGTGATTTAGTGCAGTTGGTTAGGGCGTCAGGCAGGTAGTATGAAGGTTCCCGGTTCAAACCCTGGCTGTGTCAACATGACTGTGTCCTTGGGCAAGGCACTTCATCTGCTTGCTGTAAGTCACAGGAGAGTGTCTGCTAAATGACTAAATATAGATGTAGTTGAAAGCACTGCCAGCTCAAACCAGACCAGTTTAGGTAACAGTTACCTTCTGAAGATATTAAACAGTAGCTTTGTGTGTAGTTTGAACCTTGTTGCTAAATCACTGGGCCAAATAAATAAAAAATACCAACTTGTTCTGACATTTAACAAGAAGGCGCCTCAGTTAACCACTAGAGGGCAGTATACAGCAAGAGACGAAGATGTGGAGTCTATTAACTATTTTATTGACCACATATCGCTAACGGTTTGGTTTTCAGCCTTTCTTTTTTCATTACTGAGGATTGCACACCTTAAATGGATTTCTACATTCTAGCGTTATTTTTGACTTCACATGCTGGAAAAACCACCTCCCTGTCCAGGATGGCCGGTCCCTGTGTCTCTTCAGTGGAACAGTTTACTGCTAGCCTGACCTGTGTGTGTGTCTGACCCCCAGTTTTGGCTCCGGAGCCGAACGCCTTTGTGAAGTACCTCAGGAAGCTCATCCTGTTCCATGATGAAGAATACGCCCAGAAGACGAAACTGTACGAAAACTACGACCTTCCAGAGAGCACGCTGGTCCTGCCGTGAGTTCCCTGTCTCACCCTCCTCTCCTCCCCTCCTCACCCCCTCCTCCCTTCTCTCTGGAATACACCACATCTCATGTTTTCAAACATGCATTTCATTTATTTATTTACTGTTGGATGTTGGATTTTTTTATTTTTATAGTTGGATGTTTTCTTTACTATGTACTTCCTCTTCATTTAACACAAGATAACGTAAGATAAGACACAATAACATAAGATAAGATAAGGATTATCTTAATAAGATAAGATAAGGATAAGGTAAATATAAGATAAGAAAAGATAAGGATTATCTTATCTTCTAAAAATGACCATCTTTATCTTGATAGTAACATTTCCCCCTGGTTCAGCCTGGGCCTTCACAGAAACATGTTGCCAGACATGTGTTGCCAGACTGTGTTCCCAAAAACCCCCTTTTCCTGACAGGTGAACACATCCATCTAAACTGTGTTTGTGTTGCCTTAACAGGATGCCAACTCGTCATGCAGACCAGCTATTTCAAGGGTGCTGTAGATCTGGTAGCATAGTATCTGCCTGTGTTGCATTTGAGCCTGGTTAAAATCCTGTCTGTCCTATAGAGCATGGGTCTGTCTGCCTGCATGTCTGCCTGTCTGTAGCCCTGCCAGGTGAGAGCTCACAGCAGCGCTTGTCTCTCTGTCAGGGCAGGTTGACGGGGAGACTTGCTATTGGTTCTCCAGATGGATGTTGATCCAGAGCCACGGTTCTCCGCCTGGGCCCCCGTTCTTCCCCCTAGCCTCCCTCCGGTGGCCCAGAGCCCCTCAGCATGCGTGGCCTCTGGCCCTGGCAGCACACCTGGTCCCCCCTCCAACACACCTTCACAGGAACGGCTCGTTATCACGCTCAGCAGAAGCCGGGGAAACGACCCATTCGTTTAAACGAGGTGTGCTGGAGCAGAGAAGCATGTGAAACATGCAGGGCAGGCAGGGGGTCCAGAGGACCACAGGCTGGGAACCTCCAGGCTAATCTCACACAGACACACGGCCCATTCAGACCCTGCCTCAGTCCCACAGCAGGAAGGGGACATGGGGGGGAGGGAGGTTGGTTTAAAGATAAGAGGGATCTCTTCAAACACACAACCTATTTAGATACTGCTTGTGTTTTTGTGTGAGAGTGTGTGTGTGTGTGTGTGTGAGTGTGTGTGTGTGTGTTTGATACCTCCTTGTAGTTATCTTCCTGGATGGCTGCCATATGTTACATCTCAAGCCACGCCCATCACTCGTTGCCATGGTCCCACAGGATTTTGTCCCCCCCCCCACAGACCTGCACCCTACCAGTATAATCTATTCCTCCCCAGAGCTCATTAAATGTGTTTATTTATATTTGTTCAGTCTCTCGAGGTCCGTCGTTGTGTTTGGAGTTGTAGTGTTTTCATGTGCAATTGTGCGATTTAAATAACCTTGTCTTGCTAAAATAGTAGCCTAACGAATGCATTAGCATGTGAGAGCATCGTTGTTTGTGTGTGTGTGTGTGTGTGTGTGTGTGAGTGTTGCATTTGTATTCCTCTGATTACGTTTGGCATGAAGCTGCATTTGGACTAATTGCTCTGCGCAGAGAAGGAAGCGCCATGTGGAGAAATCTCACTTGACTAAAAATAATAACGCTGCCAAGGTCCTTCATTATGCAGAGGAGGGATCTGGTTTATTGATTTATTGAAAAGCTGTAGTTAGGAGATGTTGGAAGACAAGCCTTCAGTCCCACCCTGACCTCCCTCCCCACCTCTCCCCCATCAGCAGACTACGAGCCCTGCATCCCCCACGAGCCCTGCATCCCCCATCAGCCCCCCCCTGCCCTGAAATGAATAATTGGCGATTTGAATATTGTTTCTAGCGGCACTATGGCGTTAAGATGATCAACAACATATGCTGGAGGTTCTTGTGTGGAGTTTGAGCTAATTAGGAGAGTACCTATGGAGGTCTGTCTTGGTAGCAGAGGCCTGATTGGTTGGACAACCCCCCCCCCCTCTCTCCCCACTGTTCCTTTCAGCCTAGCCTCCAGGTTTGGGGGCTCCCCTATGGTAATTCGGGGGGCTGTAGGGTCTCGTCTCAGGCCTTAAGAAGAGAGATTAAAAGGGGGATCTTTTCATTGCTGCTTAGCCGGGCGCGCTCTCTTGTTAGTGGGGGGAGAGGCGGGGCCAGCTTAGGAGCGAACTTCACCTCTTCTTAAGGGGAGTATTAATATGCATGTGAGTTCAGGGTGAACTGGCTCTGTCTAATGAGAACAACCACCGCTACACAGGGTCTCTGTGACCTCTGACCTGGCCCCTGTCTGATGGAGACACGGTTATTTGGCTGTCTCTCTGTCACACACAACACACACATAAAACACACACAACAGACACACAATACACACAGAACGCACACACAACACACGTGCAACACACACACACATACACGCAACGCAAACACAACACACACAATGCACACGCAACGCACACACAGCGCACACACACAAAAACAAGGCTTTTCTCCTCACAACATTAGGAACTTCATACAGCCTTGAAGCCTGGAGAAGATGGAGGATCATCCCACCTTTGATGAGGACCCCACCCCCCATAACATGAGCTAATCCTGGCCTCTGTCTCATCAGACTGTCATCCTTCTCCTTCCACGCTCTGGAAACTGGTTCTGGCACCCTGCTGTTGAAACAGGAGGCCCAAGCAAATAGACCTTGGTCAGGCTTCATAAACGGGGCGAGGTCCTCTATTCTTCCACACCTGATTCCCTCAGTTTCACATTTAAAACACAACCAGGTTGAAACCATCCAAGTAAAGAGCAAAAAAAAACAACAAAGTAGATAATGTCACTGATCTCGTTGTTTCCTTCTTGTTTTAATTTTTCCTCCCTACAGATTTAATCAAGCTAATTCTCTTAACCAGCCCTAATCGAGCTCACGCTCGTGTTTCAGTCACTCGCACGCTCGGCGGTCTTGCGTGCCTGAAACTGAGCTGAGAGCTTCATTTTAACTGAGCTGAGAGCTTCATTTTAACTGAGCTGAAAGCTTCATTTTAACTGAGCTGAAAGCTTCATTTTAACTGAGCTGAAACTGAGCTGAGAGCTTCATTTTAACTGAGCTGAAAGCTTCATTGTGATTTAAATTCATGGCTCCAACTTCTCTTCCTGTTCAGAATGTGTAAAGATAACAAGAGGATTGTGTACACCGTCTTAGAGTACTGCCCCCTGCTGGACTCATCTAACATGACCCCAGAAGACTGGGGGAAGATAGGGAAGGACATCGAGGTACTGGAGCCTAAAACACTCACCACAGCTTGTCTCTGTGTTGTCTCACTCTCTAACTTTGCACGCACCTAACTGACTAACTTTACTAAACTTTCCTTCTTGACAGAATCTGTAGATTCACAGAACAGACAGTGCTGTGTGTGTAGCTCAGAACAGACGGTGCTGTGTGTGTTGCTGTCCTTGTGTTGATCTACTTCACTGTCGTTTATGTCTCTGGGTTAGAAATACTACGAGAAGTACGATGGCTTCGTGGTTCTCCACGGGACAGACACCCTGGCATACACAGCTTCCGCTCTGTCCTTTATGTGTGAACACCAGGGCAAGCCTGTGATCGTCACCGGCTCCCAGGTAACCTGCCTCCAGGTCCTCTACCCTGCCTCCACCCTGCCTCCACCCTGCCTCCACCCTGCCCCTCTACCCTGCCTCCACCCTGCCCCTCCACCCTGCCCCTCTACCCTGCCTCCACCCTGCCTCCACCCTGCCCCTCCACCCTGCCTCCACCCTGCCCCTCTACCCTGCCTCCACCCTGCCTCCACCCTGCCTCCACCCTGACTTAGCTTAGTGGTTAGAGATCAGTTTCTGTCAGCTGATGTTATGATGCTTCTGAACTGCTGACTCTGCGTCGGTGGTTTCAGGTGCCGATCTACGAGATGAGGAATGACGGCAGAGATAACTTCCTGGGGGCCCTGATGATCGCTGGGCAGTTCTACATCCCAGAGGTGAGGGGACATGCCTGTA
This sequence comes from Neosalanx taihuensis, assembly GCA_030340665.1. NCBI lineage: Eukaryota > Metazoa > Chordata > Actinopteri > Osmeriformes > Salangidae > Neosalanx > Neosalanx taihuensis. The sequence goes on along the minus strand of CM059296.1, from coordinate 14,479,075 downwards.
CCGCAGCCTGGGGGGTGTGTGGAGGGGGTGGGGGGTGTGTGTGTGTGTGTGTGTGTGTGTGTGTGTGTGTGTGTGTAGGGGTTGAGTCTGTGTGTGTTTGTGCGGGGTGGGTGGTGTGTGTGTGGAGGTTGTGGTTGAGTGTGTGTGGGCACGGGGGTGAGTGTGTGTGGAGGGGGTGGGTGAGTGTGTGTGTGGGGGCTGGGTTAGTGTGAGCAGGGGTGTGTGAGAGAGCGATTGCGAGTGTTTTCAATCCTAACTGTGTCATTCCAGAATGTTCTGTGACAGTTTCGGTTACAGAATCAGTCACACAGCTCAGATGATAAGACTTCTCCCTTTCAGTCTTTCGCTTCTTTCGGTCGACCGCAAGTGATAAGTCTTGTGAAATGAATTTCTTTAAACGTTTATTGTTTGAGATTGTATCGTTTGTGAACTGTTCCGCCACGTTTGCACACACAGGGCTAAACACACCAAAAGCTCTTTAAACCGCCCGTCAAACTAGACTGTTCAGTACAGCACAATGCTGCAGTGTGTCGCAATACCGAGAGAAAGGACTTCCTCAAACATCGAGAGGAAACAGCTAATTGGAATCAAACAGCGTTTGATAAAATAAGCAGAAGAGAAACCAGCTTTGTGTTTTAATTCTCTAAAATCCGCATCCAATCAAAGGTTCAGTGGATGAGGAGAGGCTTAAAGAGGCCTGTTAGTTCCACAGTCCCTCTAAAGTCTAAACCATGAACTGACATTGTGTGTTTTGTCCATGACATCTTCAAGACAACCTCAAGTTATGTCGGGAGTGTCATTGTTGAAGGGAATCGCCACCGTGTTGTAATAAAGTTGTGTGTTTTTGACCGTTTCCCTTTCCCAGGTGTGTCTGTACTTCAGAAACAAGCTGTATAGAGGGAACCGGGTCACCAAGATCGACAACGGCAGCTTCAACGCTTTCTGCTCTCCCAACCTGGCACCTCTGGCCAACGCTGAAGTGGACATCACAAGTAAACAAGCAGAGACGGGGGGGTCGAGCCTCTGGTGGTGCCCCAGATCTGGTCCCTGTCCTCCAGGGAGCGTCTAGTGTGCGATGTGTTCTAACCTGCTGACCTTCTCTCGTCTGCAGTTAACTGGGACACGGTGTGGAGGGCCAACACCACTGAGCGCTTCCGGGTCAGCACGGAGGTCAACCGCAACGTGGGTCTTCTCAGGCTGTTTCCTGGCATCACCACCCAGACCGTGAGTGCTTCCTGGCAGAAGATTAGGACGAGTCTAAGGGCCCCTGGTGAGACAGGGAGCCAGACCACAGATTGTTGGGGAGTTGGGTCTTGGACCCTGGACTATAAATGAGCCAGGGGACCCCAGAATCCCTAGCAGGGGCCCGGCCCTGCCTCTGGGCCAGCAGCCACAAATGTTACCAGGAAGAAATCCCCGGCGAAAGCCTTTTAAAGCGAAGGCGTTTAATCGATTTGGTTCCCCAGTGTGTGATGCTCTTTATCTCTGAGCTCTGACTGGCAGATCCTCATCTGTGGGGGTTTGTTCTTGGGCCAGCCAGATAGAGGGGGAGTCGACATGGTGCCCACACCGCTGGAAAGGGGCCCCACGCTCCCAGAAGCACCCAGCCCAGCCCAGAGCCCAAAGACCCAGGCTTGGCACGGGCCTTTTAGCCCTGAGCTCTGCTTTCCCTTCAGCAGCCAGGGAGAAGCAGAGGGCTGGGTTTACTGTGACAGCCTGGAGGCCCCCCTGGTGGCCCCCCTGGTGGTCCCTTGCCCAGGATGCTGTCGTAACTCTAGCTGGGTTTATGATAACTCATAAATCCCCTCATCTGCCTTGCACTGTTTCTCCTTTCCCTTGGCTTTATGGGAAATCTGTGTGTCGTTGGCCAGAGGGTCTCGTTCCAAAAACTGATGATCCCCCCACTGTCCCTGTTGCCTTATTATAGCAGGCTGTGTCTGAACAGGGAAAGGATGGCTCTGAACACCTGGAGCGCTAATGGCATTCTGCCTATGGCTTCCTCAGCTCCAGATGCCAGGGCAGGGGGAGGAGGGTGCTGGGGCAGGGGGAGGGGGGTGCTGGGGCAGGGAGAGGGGGGTGCTGGGGCAGGGGGGTGCTGGGGGCAGGGGTGCTGGGGGCAGGGGGAGGGGGGTGCTGGGGGCAGGGGGAGGGGGGTGCTGGGGGCAGGGGGAGGGGGTGCTGGGGGCTCTCTCAGTGCCAGGCAGCCACCCTGAGACACCAGGGCCAGGACAGGGGGCACCAGATGGGCATTAGGGTGGTCGAGGCTGGGCTGTGTAGAGCAGGTCAGGTTCTGGATGGGTGTCAACATGAGTTCTAGCTTCCTAATCTGCTCTAGTCGTCTAGTCGCGAGTGTCTAGCATGTGGCTAGCGTGTGGCTAGTGTGTGACTAGCGTGTGGCGTGGGCAGTAACGCTTGCTGTGCTCGCCTGCAGGTCATCGCCTTCCTGCAGCCGCCCCTAGAGGGCGCCGTCCTGGAGACGTACGGCAGTGGGAACGCCCCTGATAACCGTCCGGACCTGCTGGAGGAGCTGACCAAGGCCACCAGGAGGGGGGTCATCATCATCAACTGCACCCAGTGCCTGGTGGGCTCCGTGTCAACGTCTTACGCTACCGGCAAGGTACAACCATGACCCCTGTGTGTGTGTGTGTTTTGATCTTTGTGTGCATGTTTGTTGATCTTTGCGTGTGTGTGTGTGTTGATCTTTGTGTGTGCATGTGTGTTGATGTTTGCATGTGTGTTGATCTTTGCGTGTGTGTGTTGATGTTTGTGTGTGTGTTGATCTTTGTGTGTGTGTGTTGATCCTTGTGTGTGTGTGTTTATCCTTGCTTGTGTGTGTTAATCTTTGTGTGTGTGTGTGTTGATGTTTGCGTGTTTGTGTGTGTGTGTTGATCTTGTGGTGCTCCTGCAGGTCCTGATGGATGCCGGTCTGATCCCTGGTCGGGACATGACCCCAGAGGCTGCTCTCTCTAAGCTGTCCTATGTGCTGGCCAGAGCAGAGCTCAGTCTGGAGGACAAGAAGAAGGTGAGCTGGTGCAGCACAGAGAGGACCAGCCACCTGGACACACTGGGCACATACTTAACCTGGGTGTGTGTCTCTGTGTGTGTGTCTCTCTGTGTGTGTGTGTGTGTGTCTGTCTGTCTCTGTGTGTGTGTCTGTGTGTGTGTGTGTGTCTGTGTGTGTGTCTGTCTCTGTGTGTGTGTCTGTCTGTCTCTGTGTGTGTGTGTGTGTGTGTCTGTCTGTGTGTGTGTCTCTGTGTGTGTGTCTGTCTGTGTGTGTCACTGTGTGTGTGTGTGTCTGTCTCTGTGTGTGTGTCTGTGTGTGTGTGTGTGCAGTTGATGAGAAAGAACCTGCGTGGGGAGATGAGTGCTGACATAGCCGGAGCCAAACTCTCTCTTAGTGACAGTCGCTTCATCCAGGTCATCGCTAAGACTCTGAGTATCAGCTGCAAGGAGGTGAGGCGTCTGGACACACACACACTCACACACACTGACACATGCACTCAGACACACACACACACACACACACACACGTCAACACACACTCTCAGACACACACACACACACACACACACACACACACACGTCAACACACACTCTCAGACACACACACACACACACACACAATGTCAACACACACACACTCCTAGCTCCCACAGTCCTCTGGTCTCCTTGTCTCCAGGAGCTGGAAGCCATCCGTGATGCCCTCACCCCCCCCTTAGCCTGCGCTGCCTCCAAGATCGGAGACATCGACGCCTTGGAGGCTGTCCGAGAAATGGTGAGCGAGCCTCCTCCCCTACCGCCGCCCAATCCACAGCGATCCTCCTTCTTCACTGCTGTACTGTACCCCACTGCGGGACAAAGTTCAGCTGGTGTTTGAACCCGTGTTCATAACACGGATGACGGAGGCGTGACTGTAGCGTGTCAACGACCTGACGGCCAGGGACGTTTCTAGGATTGAAAGAAAGGGGGGGCTTAGCCCCTGGCATTTTCTGTTGACGGGGGGGGGGGGGCAGTGATTCCCCCATAAAACAGAGCTTCAGCCCCCCTAAAACGGGGCTAACGACGCCCCTGCTGACGGTGTCTGTCACGAGGAGGTGATTGGCTGCAGGGCGATGGTTTCCCCGGCAGAAAACGTCCACTTTTAGCCTTTAACCTCCGCAAGAAAGGACTTTTAACAGTGATGCTTTAACATAGATTAGAACGACAGGCATGGCTGATGTTGTAACACAGGACTGTCAGGATGGTTTGAGTGAAACTCCTGCCTCGTCTCAGGGCAGTAACCTGAGTCTGGCGGATTATGACGGGCGCACCCCGCTGCACGTGGCGGCCTGTGAGGGTCACCTGGAGGTGGTGCAGTACCTGCTGGGCCACGGAGCCACCGTGCACGCCAAGGACCGCTTCGGGGACACGCCCCTCCGCAACGCCGTGCACTTCAGGTAGGATGACGGCAAGGGCGGGGCTTCTGAGAGGGCGGTCTATCTTGGTAGACCTGTTTTGATGGGAGGAGGGGGAGGGGGTGTTCAGGAAACGCCCTGTCGGATTCAAACCCAGGCCCTTTAGTGGTAGAATTAGACAGGTTAGATGCCAGTGGGAAATACTGGATGGAGGGATGGATAGATGGAGGGATGGAGGGAGTGCAGAAGGATGAATGGAGGGATGGAGGGAGTGCAAAAGGATGGATGGAGGGAGTGCAGAAGGATAGATGGAGGGAGGGATGGAGGGAGTGCAGAAGGATGAATGGAGGGATGGAGGGAGTGCAAAAGGATGGATGGAGGGAGTGCAGAAGGATGGATGGAGGGAGGGATGGAGGGAGTGCAGAAGGATGAATGGAGGGATGGAGGGAGTGCAGAAGGATGGATGGAGGGATGGAGGGAGTGCAAAAGGATGGATGGAGGGATGGAGGGAGTGCAGAAGGATGTTTGTTCATCCAGTAATGCCATCATGTTAAGTGGTGCATTTCAAATCCCACACTGGCCGTTACCAATCTCTCCATCCCTGTCTTTGGTGTGCAAACAGCAGGCGAGGAGGAGAGCTGCCAGGCTTATTAAGGCAGTCCTGGTAGGGGGCTGGAGGCTGGGGGCTGGGGATGGGGCCTGGAGGGTGGGGGCTGAGGCTGGAGGGTGGGGGCTGAGGCTGGGGATGGGGCTGGAGGGTGGGGCCTGGAGAAAGGACTGACTGTTAGATGAGGAACCAGAGGAGTAATTCTTAATGAAGTTTAGAGGCCACCACAATAATTACCTCCTAAATAGGCTAATTGCCATCCGCCAATAGCTACAGTGTTTATTTTGATCTAGATTGTTTTTATATTTATGTTGTTTGTCATTAATTGACATTGTGCATGATACTGTGCTGAGAATAACTGGCCCAAGGCCTCATTTTATACCCACTGTGCACCCTGCAGGGGGGAGTGTGTGTGTGTGTGTGTGCCTGTGTGTGTGTGTGTGTCATTTAGAGCGTAAGAGAGTAGAATTGTCTTTTGTCCTTGAACGGTTGGCAGGACAAGTTTCAGCTTGTCACCTCCCTGCTGCATGACAAAGAAATGCCCCACCTGCTACTGTGGTCTGCATATCATTAACCTGCCCTCACACACACCTGTCTGTCTGTGTGTGTGTGTGTGTGTGTGTCTGTCTGTGTGTGTGTGTAGCGGGGGTATCTGGACTAGACGTTGAGGAACGAGTCTTTCAGTCACATCTTCCTTCCTTATGCCCATATAAGGACGGGGAGGGGATGTGAGTTGAGAGACGTGCAGAGAGAGACAGGAGGCTGTTCTGAACCTGACATACCAGCCAGACTCCTGACATCCACTCAAACTGCACTGTGTGTGTGTGTGTGTGTGTGAGTGGGTGTGTGTGCTGGTGCTGTGTCAGTCCCAGTTGAGATGCGGGGGTGGTTTACTGGGAAACAGACAGCATGTCCACACAGGCCCTGCTGGAGGACAGCCTCAGTTTCAGCACACTAACATTTACATTTACTCATTTAGCAGACGCTTTTATCCAAAGCGACTTACAAGAGAGAGCTTTTACAAAGAGCATCAGTCACTGAGCATAGCAACGTGATAGACCCCGAACACAGTGGGCTTTTTAGATCGTGAATCATACATCATGAGAACCAATAAGTGCCAAGGGACATGTGGCTCCGCCCCTCACAGAGGTCACATTCAGTGAACCTGGTGTCACTAAGCATGGCCCTGTGTGTGTGTGGGGGGGGGTCACTTCCTGCAGGAGCAAGCTGCACCTTCTGTGGGCCTGTGGGCTGCTGAAACTGCAGAGGGGGTAACACTGCACTGTGTGTGTGTGGGTGTGTGTGTGGGTGTGTGGGTGTGTGTGTTTGTGGGTGTGTGGGTGTGTGTGTGGGTGTGTGGGTGTGTGGGTGTGTGGGTGCGGGTGTGTGGGTGTGTGTGTGTGGGTGTGTGGGTGTGTGTGTCACCCAGACACAAGGAGGTGGTGAAGCTGTTAAGGAGGACAGGGGCTCACCTCTCTACTGCTGAACTGAAGGAAGCTGGAACAGAACTGTGCAGGTACGACACACACACACACACACACACACACACACACACACACACACACACACACACACACACACACACACACACACACACTGGCTCCCAGCCCTCCTCAGAGATCCAGGACCAGTTGGCCAGGTCTTACCTGCGCAGGTGGAATGCTCCCCAGCAGCATAGCTGCAGCAGTGCTTTGCTTCACATAGCCAGGAGCCTGTTCATGTCAGCACGACAGCTCTGGCTGCTCAGCAGTGTTTCTGTATATCAAAATGACAAAACAAACCCTGTACATGCAGTAGAACACATTCTAAACCCTGTCTGTGTGCAGTAGCTCTCTGTCTGTCTGTGTGTATGTCTGGCTCTCTGTCTGTCTGCCTGCCTCTGTCAGTCTGTCTGTGTGTCTGTGTGCAGTAGCTCTCTGTCCGCCTGCCTCTGTCTGTCTCTCTGTCTGTCTGTGTGTCCAGCAGTGGTAAACAGCAGCACTGGTGTGTTTGTGTTTCAGCCTGGCTGTCAGTGGAGACCTGGAGGGGCTGGAGATGTGGCTCCTGGCCGGGGTGGACCCCTGCATGCCGGGCTATGACGGCCAGACGGCCATGAGTGTGGTGAGTGGGAAACCTCAGGGGAGTCAGGTGGCTGAGTGGTTAAGGGCGTCAGACTGGCGATCATCAGTTTGATTCCCGGTTGAGGCAACATGACGTTGTGTTCTTGGGTAAGGCTCTTCACCCTACTTGCCTCAGGGGGAATGTCCCTGCATTTGCTGTAAGTCGCTCTGGATAAGAGCGTCTGATAAATGAAATGTAACCAGGCCTGATATGACGTCTAATCAAGGCTGACGGCCTCCGTCTGTCCTCAGGCCAAGGCGACTGAGAACGTGGACATGATAAACCTTCTTCTTCAGCTTCCTAAAGCTGAGGTAAGGCTGCAGTCCTTACGTCTGACGCACGGTCCAATCAACTACCAGAAGAATCTCTCTCACATGATTTAAGGTCTTCAATCATTCCTGTCTCTTTAACGATATATTTAGATGATAAACTTTTTGTTCAATTTCAGAAAATGTTTTATTTGTTTGAGGAGGAAGAGAATGATTTACAGTGATTTAAGGTGAGGTAAATGCTGTAGACATGTAGTGCTTTTAAAAAATAACGCATCTCGCTAATCCATACACTTCTGATGAAGACCTCCATGCCCAGTCTGTCCTGTGTAACACACACACTGGCTGTTACCTTCAGCATGGCTACTCAGAGGAACATCAGAGGACTAGGATGTGTGGTTTAGATGTTCCCATGAAGGCTGTTGATAAAGAGTGTTAGAGGCTGTTGCCGTGCCGCTGGCTAACCTGTGCCCTGCAGTAATGGCACGCTGCTGTGCTGCTTTGTGTGATGCTAGGTGTGTTTCTGGATGTTCCTGAGCAGCAAACCTGCGAAGCCTGTTGACCCTGCTGAAGTTTCAGCCTGTCTGAGATGCCGGCATTCTTCTGATTGTTTTCAAGCTCATTTCTATCTTCCCCCGCTCCTCCTCCTCTCTGTCTTTTTCTTGCCTCTCTCTCTCCCCCCCTCTCTCCCCCCGCCCCCTCCACTCCTCTGATACAGGACAACGATATCCCTCCGCCATGGTTCTGATCCTGGAGACGACACACGAGTCGAATGGAGTGTGGATCCCTCCGCCTCTGATCCAGCCCCCCTGCTGAATCTACCGTCCACTGTCCACAAGATCACATTAGAAGATTCAAAACTACGCTGGGAAAACGGACAACTGACATTTCCCTGAGCCATACGTTTGTGTTTATGTGCACCACATTTACAGTATATTTGCAGTTAATGAACTGCTTTCCTCTTTTGAAACCACTCAAAGCACAACTATTAATGTTCTAGTGCCTCCGTGTCTGCATGTGATCTAAGACAAGATCATCTTTTATTCGTCCCTCAGTGGGGAAATTGCAGTTTGCAACAGCAAAGTACAGTACTGCAGTCAAGGGTGACAATATAAAGTATGAAAAATACAAGATACAGGGAAGCCTATAATGTGATAAGTTTCTAAGAAAGGTTGAAAAATAGTCAAATATAAAGTCAAGTTAGAATTAGTGTGATGGATGCTGCTATGAATGAGTAATTAGCATTATCTACAAGTCTAACTGAATGTAAATTTCTGGGTTAAGAGAATTTTACCTTTTTTACAGTATTATCACTGACCACTTTAAGCACACTGAATTACACTGAATAACAACTGACATCCGTCTGTGCTGCTCAGACTGCAGGTCCAGGTTACTCCACTGTCTCCCTCTGACCCTCCTCCGTCCTCTGCTGTTAACCTCCGTCCCATCCCACCCTCTCATCCCTCCTTCTGGTCCTCATCCCTCCCTCTCATCCTCCCTGGTCCTCATCCCTCCTTCTGGTCCTCATCCCTCCCTCTCATCCTCCCTGGTCCTCATCCCTCCTTCTGGTCCTCATCCCTCCCTCTCATCCTCCTTAGTCCTCATCTTCCCTGGTCCTCATCCCTCCCTCTCATCCTCCCTGGTCCTCATCCCTCCCTGGTCCTCATCCCTCCCTCTCATCCTCCCTGGTCCTCATCCCTCCCTCTCATCCTCCCTGGTCCTCATCCCTCCCTCTCATCCTCCCTGGTCCTCATCCCTCCCTCTGGTCCTCATCCCTCCCTCTCATCCTCCCTGGTCCTCATCCCTTCTTCTGGTCCTCATCCCTTCTTCTGGTCCTCATCCCTCCCTCTCATCCCTCCCTCTCATCCTCCCAGGTTTTCCATCCTAACTTGACTCAGGAAGGGAAATCCAGCAATGCTGGTGGATCACACTGAATGTTTCACTGATTAACTGTTAGATCAGTGTTCATTTTAACTACCTTTTGTGGTGTTGTAATGTTATTAATATAATTGATCCAGGTTATAGAGTTAGGGGTGTAGGCCTTGATGTAAAAGTCCTACTTTTAACAACTAATGTGTTAGAAATGTTCACATTCATTTGAAGAAATTCACATGTTTGTGTCCCATCTTGATGTGTGTTCTGAGCTTTAAAAGCCGTAGACTTTCCTTAATAAATGTTTCTCTGTGTTTTGATGCCGAGAGGTTTAAAATTATTGAAGCAACGCTACAGAGTTGCACGAACACACACACTTGAAAAACACACACACAACACACACAGAACACACAACACACACAGAACACTCACAGAACACACAACACACACAGAACACTCACAGAACACACACAGAACACTCACAGAACACACAACACACACAGAACACTCACAGAACACACAACACACACAGAACACTCACAGAACACACAACACACAGAGAACACTCACAGAACACTCACAGAACACACCCATTGACCTCTAACCTCTCTGGGTGGCCAGACATGCTTTCCGCTTGTACAGGCTCTATATGTGATGGTGTGTTCCATATCAATGACAGACATAGTCTTCAGATGGACGTTCTCATTATTTTGTTCAAATCCCTTGTTACCTTATCCTGACGTCTGGTGAATACTAACACGGTAGGCTACAGAGCCCCAATTAGCCTGAAAAAGTACATATATTTGGTAAAACACCAATGGGATAGACGTGTTTGAGTGTGTGTGTGTTTTACCTCACACATTTGTATGACAATGGTTGAATATAAATACGGTTCAATCCTATAATAAAACAAACCTGCTTAACTGGTCTGGTGAGTGTTTGAGACAGAGTTGTAGTCACTCTTGAAGAGACACACTTCAAATCTTCAACTCCAAATCAATTCCGGTGTTACTGCTTGAGTTGGTCATAACTGCGGGCCTATTGTAATCATATGCCAAAGCAGCGATGATGGCCTGGTATTTCCCCCATGCGTGAGCCACCTTCATGGCGTCGTCAGGGCGGTAGTTGGGCTGTTCTCCATGCGGTGGAACCCAGCTTATCCGGTCAGACCAGCATAGTCTTCATTCCTCGCTGAATGAGACACTTGTATGAACCATCCCCAAAACCGTATATAAAGAGCTGGATGTCTCTCAAGTCATACAGCTTTGTGAAGGACAGCAAACGAGAAACATTTCTCTCACAAGGTAAGGATATTAAACTTTACGTTGTCATGGTCATGAAGGGAGTCGTGCATGTTGCCATAACAATGGATTCGTTAGGCAAGGACTACGCAAAGTTATAAATGTAAATCTTTTTTTTTTCGTTCGTTGTTACAGAAAGCAACTTTTAGAAGACGGTGACTGTCCATGTACAAGCCTACTTGAAGATGATTGGTTGGTCTCTTTGGTGAAGTGGTTCTTAACAGTTCAACAGTTCTTTGCAAAAATTGTGAAATGTTTAGGACCACTTGACCAGGCAGACACATGCTACCATGGCAACTGGATGAACCATGGGGTCACGTTAGCCCAAAGGTTTGCTTTTGAATTCATATCTGTACTGTAAGTCATTCTGTGTTTCATTACTGAACATTCCTGTGTCAAAATGGGTATGTAAATCCACTGTGACTAGTTAATTCTTCATAGCACCCCTCCTTCTCCTCCCCTCTCTCTCTCTTTCCTTCTGCCTCTCTCTCTCCCCCTCTCTATCTTTCTCTTTCTCTCTCTCCCCCTCTCTATCTTCCTCTCTCTCCTTCCTTCTCTCTCCCCCCTATCTCCTTCCCCCCTCTCTCTCTCCCCCTCTCTATCTTTCTCTTTCTCTCTCTCCCCCTCTCTATCTTCCTCTCTCTCTTTCCTTCTCTCTCCCCCCTATCTCCTTCCCCCCTCTCTCTCTGTCCCTCCCTCTCTATATCTTTCTCTCTCGCTCTCTTGTGCCCCCTTGTGTTTTAATTACAAGTGCAAGAAGATCAGATCTAATTTTAAATCTTCATGTTGTGGTTTTCTTCTTGGTTAACTAAGAAGTGATGATTTGAACTGTTGTGTTTTTGAAGCTGCTGGCTGTTCCATGCCAGTTCTGTACTTGATCACATTGTTAATAAATACCTTTGTGCTCGCTGTCCCTATCCAGGGTACTGAATTGTCTATATTGTTCATTTTAGTATCCATGTTAGATATGTTTCCGTTTCACAATTCATCAAAGTAGAATATTTGAACTGTGATATTTTGTTGTGCTGATTAATTTATTTCCATATAGACTTAATCTGACGCTGTCTCTCAGCAGGATAACACAGGAGGTTTTAGAGCTGCCATTGTTCGTGTTGTGACATGAATCATTCATAAGAGCACTGCTAGAACATTCATTCAAGATCCATCCAAGAAAAGCCTCTTTCTCTCCTTTGATCTCAGCAGCGTGCCAACTACATTATCAATATGTGCTAAACGTTCTGCACGAAGCCACGTGCGTTGGCGAAGCCTCGAAGGTTACCGGGAGGGGGGCTGGGGGGGGGGGGGGGGGATATTGGAACTGCGTTAATGAGGGCCCCTGAGCGGTTCCCCTGCACGCGCCACGCCAGCAGATGTTAGGGCCTCTCCCGTGGGACCTCATCCTTGGAATTTCATCAGCGGTTGAGGGTGACCAACCTCATATACGGATGAATGGGAGGGTAGATGTGGTAAATCATCTTTACTACACAGCGTAATTATTGGTGTAGAGCTATAGTCTAAAACCCTACAGATATCAGAGGTGCTTGATTGTGTGAAGGTCACGTAAGGTCAGAAAAAAATGGCGGGTGGTGGGTTTTCGTCATATTAATACAACCAATTATTTACATCCTTAGTGAATAGTGAGTCATTAAATAGTTAAGGCACTTCAAGTCCCAGCACGTTCCTATGGACTCTGATTTAATCCCAAGGAAAACCAATACAGCTGCCAAGCCAACATGTAGAGAGATAACCTGATCATGATCTACATTTACCTTGACTTGGTAATGTGATGAAATTCAAGACCGAAATCAACCCCCCCCCTATTAAAGAAACATCATATTCAAAGTCTATTGTGGGCATCAATGAGTTTGATATGGCGGTATAATACAGCTTAGCTCGTCTGCTTCTTGCTGATAAGATTGTTCTAATGTGGGCCTGGGTCCTCGTGCTCATGTGGTCGAGCCACACACACTTCATTAACCCTGGAGAAAAAACAACCTTTGGATACATGATATTTTAATCCCTCTGACATTAAGAGTGTTCTAGGCTTGTATACACATCCAATATAATATAATATAATATATATATATATATATATCATATTTTCGTAGAAAGTAATGGGAACATCATGTCATGAAAGGATCTTGAGAACTTTGGATTCTTAATGAAGCGCTCTGAGCGCGTGCGGCTCTAAACACAAGAACGCGAGACGAGCCACGCGCCACTCCGCTTCTACTGCAAGCGCAACGAAAAACTGATTGACAAGAGAACAGAGCGGCACGGGTGAGAGAGAGGGGGAGAGAGAGAGGTGGAGAGAAGTGGAGAGAGAGACAGAGAGAGGGAGGGGTGGAGAGAAGTGGAGAGAGAGAGAGAGAGAGAGAGAGAGAGAGAGAGAGAGAGAGCGAGAGAGAGAGAGAGAGAGAGAGAGGTGCAGTTGTAGTTCAGATTGTCCTCGGGCTCCTGACATCGTCTCCAGACCGGCAGTGTCACAGAGCAGCAGCAGTGGACATCAGGTCAGCATGATGATGGGAACCAAACTATCCCAGATGGATCTAAATCATGTGGATTACTGATGGATTGTATTAGTTTATTGTCCTGTTGGACGCTTGGCTTCAGGGGAGCTCATTTTTACGCACATGATCCTCAAATGTTGCTCCTGTGGCTTTAGGCAAACCGTGAGTTTGTAGCTGGATATACTGAACGCGTTTTGGATTTAACTCGTCCAATGTTTCTGGGTCTCTTATTTAATTGCTATGGCTGTAAAAATCAAATAGATGCCAACTCGGTAACCTAGGGCGAGGAAATAAAGGAAACGTTTCCCTGATGTCTTTACCCAACTCCTCCTCTGGAGAGGGGAAGCAGAGCCCCAGTCTGATGGATCTGGGAACCTTCTTCGTGGACTCTGACATCATATTTGGATTTACCAGCCACCTTTTGCGGAGGAAAGCACGGGTAAGCACTTAAAAACACCACACAGCCGGTGGAAAAGGCACGTTTAAACGGGTTTTGGTCGATATAGTCTTAAGTAAATGTCACAAAACACTAAAACAGTTATTCCTGAACCGACCTGGTCCAGGAGAGCCCCCCAGAAGAGACCCCCTGGTGACAAGGTTGGTCCTCCATCACCCTGGAGCGCCTCTTTCAGCACCCAGAACAGCTCCAGGGTCCCTTTGCTTGCTGCTGTTATCAGTGGAGAAGTGATACCATGAAATGAGTGTGAAGGAGTTTAACATGCATTTAACAGCCTTTTAGTCTCCTTTGACATTTCTTATAAGCGAATAGAGATGCACTGTAGGCTACTCAACTATACAAAACTTTTTAATGGACGTAGTATATGTCTGTTTGAGTGTAATAATGAAACGCTTATTTCTTGATTTAGTTTTTAAAAAAAAAATATATATATATATTTATGGCTTTATTAAAAGAATACCGTCATGTATTAATCTCTTTTCTTTATTGGCTTGTGAAATTGTGAGCGTCAGGTTTGCTGGATTTCCAGGTGAGATTTGACCCCATTCTGTCCAGATCTGGGTCATATGAGGCTTAGAGAAAAGAAAAGTCAAAACACGGGACTCAATGCATTTGGCCACCCTGTCGCTTACATCATCTTCATCTTCATAAAATATTTAAAATGTATCAATTAAATATTTAGTCAATATACCCTCTCCTTCCCCCACATCCCCTGTGGGATATGTCTGTAGTTCGTACAGTCGCCAGATGGTGGCGCCAGAGGTCTGAAGAAGACGGAAGCATTTTAGATTCTGGCCTCAAATTCTATGGACTGTTATTAAAACAAACATCGTTTGTAGGGAAAAAAGTAATGCATGGCACTCTACTCTACTCTATTCTACTCTGTTCTATTCTTTACTTTATATTCTCCAAAGCCAAATATATTTCATAACATTAGGACAATTAATGTTTCCTACAAAAGTATTACTTTTATAATACACTTTTCCCCCCCATTTTCACCCCACCAATTAAAAACTTTCTTTTTCACTGACCAAAAAAAGAAAAAAAAGTTTTCATGGTTTCAACCCCTCCCCTGTTAAAGATCCCCCTCCCACGAGCGCAGAAACGCACTCTGCACGAGAGCTCTCGAGCTTTGAGCTTGATTGGGTCGTCATGGCACTAGCGCTCAGAGGTTGGTGCAGCGATGGGGAGTTAGTTGACTCGGTGGGGCTGGAGTGCTCATAGTTTAAGAGCGCAACAAACTGCGTGTCACTTTAACTTTAAACCATTTGCAAACTCTACAAACTGCATTCGTGTGCATGTTAAGTTTAAACTACCAGAATCCCCCAAGCCGGAGAATGAACTCATTTTGGGGGAATTCAACTCACGGAGCGGACAACCAGAGGGTTTGTGTAAGTGTGTTTTTGCAAAACTGTCTCCATGTATCTTTTTTTCGGTGCGTTTTTATTTGAAAGGCAAAACTGCTGGAGTTGTTTCGAGTTTTGACCTGAAAGCAAAGTTGTCAAGGTTTCTAACAAAGTCGAGAAATCTCTGAGCAGTGAAAGAAATCTGTGACTCGATCTGCACTTTGTCCAGGTTGGGGGGAATCAATGAATTTCTCTTCTAACCTGTTGTGTTTCTCACGGCTAAGGTGGAGGGCTGCCCCAGGGGAGAGTTTCCTCTTGACGTGACTCCCAGGAAAAGAGTCAACTCAGCGGACGATGCCAGATGCAGCAGCCGGCCTCCTCCAGAGGGAGCCGGGTCAGTGACCCTCACAGAGTCGGAGAGACTGGAGCTCAGGGGCAGCAGCCTCTGTCACCACTGTCACATGAAGGTTTCAGAGCTCAAGAAGCAAGCCTTCGCCTTGGCAGATCCAAGTTCATTAAAGGTTTGTGCAATACTTCGAAGCATGTCATCCTAGCCCTTTAGGCTGGTAACTTTGGTTATTGTATTGCGTAATGACCCACATGATGACAAGCAGAAGATAAATCTCAGTTTACAAGCGCAATCTGTAACACTTGTTTAGACACTCAGGAGATGTGGCTGTTCTTGACCTCTCTAGTAGTGGCTTGCTGACGTCTCTTTCCTTGTTGAGTAATTGATGGGATTCTCCAGACCTCTGAAAGACTTAAAGCTGGCACAACTTTCACTGCGCTCACTGTTTATGAAAACGCACGAAAAAACACCCACTGAAAGATCTTTGGACGTGGCCCATTGTTTTGAAAAACAATGGATCTCTCATTATTACTCTGTGTGTGTGCGCGCAGGGGGGGTGGAGGAGGGAGGGGAGGAGGGGGTGAGGAGGGGGTGAGTAGGGGGTGAGGAGGGGGTGAGGTGCCGCTAGCTGCGGAGTCTAAAAAGGAAGTTCAGTCCCAGTTGACCTTCGCCATGCATTGAAAGTGTTCCTGTATGTCTGGACATTCCCACCACTGTTAAATATAGGTTTCTCAGACCAGTCCTGCTTGTTACTGAGAGCCCCCCCCCCACCCCCCCTCCCACCTCAGGCCTCGCTCTCTCCTTTGTCGTGTTGAGTTAAAGAAGTTAGTCTCCGTCTGGATTACAAGCCCAGTTAGGGTCCTGTGTCCTGGGTTTAGAAGCAGAGATCAGGGGCCCTTGATGGAGATCTTCCTGTTAGACTGTCTGTGTGGTCCTGTCTTGATGGAGGATGGCATGTCGCAACCATACGATATCCATATTTAAGCTCTCTGGTGAATTCGGCCCTTCCAGCGCAACCCCCCCCCCCCCCCCCCCCCACCCACACTTACCCCACCTGCAGTTGGTAATGTTACCCTGGGATCCCCATGCCTGCCCCCCCTCCCCACCCAGGTGCTCTGTGTGGTCCTCTCCAGGTGTTGAGGTATGGAGGAAGGGGGGGGGGGGGCAGGGAAGCCCTCCCTGCCTCTAGTACGCACATGTTGACGGCTAAATTGGGGCCTCATTCGGAGGTGGTAAACGGGGCATGTGGAGCCACTCGCTGGTGCTCAGGGTCAGGGGATCCATTTCTCCACATCCAGGAGTAAATGCTTCTTTGTCCTGCTGGTCTGGGCTCTCCTCACCTGGGGGATGGGCTCTCCTCACCTGGGGGATGGGCTCTCCTCACCTGGGGGGTCAGGGCGGCTGCACTCATGCCTGACCTGCTGCTACAGGGTCTCCTGCCCCCGCGCTGGGGTGGGGAGAGGGGCGTGCAAAGTGACCAGGGAAGAGCCAGCGTGCTCCTGGTCTGACCCTGGATGTCCTGATGTCCAGACCCAGGGGACGCTCTACCTGTCTGCCTGCTGTGGTGGAGCGCCTGGATGTTATGTCTGGATTCTGTCCTGGGAAAAGGAGAGCCACAGACTGTTTATTTGAGGTCTCTCGCCCCCCTCCCTCCTCTCCCCTATCCGCTTGTCCAAAGTTTTTACAAGGAGGAAGTCAAATACCCCCCCCCCCCCCCCCCCTCTCTTTCAGTAGACTTATTGTTCGAGTGAAGTAGCAAGTAGCTGCTAGCTGCTAGCACATCAATTCAAGGAAGACAGTTTGGTTGAATGAGTTGAACTTATTTGAGCACTGTGGGAGCCAAACTTCACAGGGGGAACCCCCCCCACCCCCTCTCCCCCCCCCCCCCCAGACCAAACTGAGGTGGTGTGTTCCTGTCTGTGCCTAGAATACTGTCGCCTGCTTTTTACCAAACCAACTGTACTTCTGCCCTATAGAGCCACAGTTCTAGTTGGAGTGTAGCAGTAGCTCAGTGGTTAAAGCACTTCATTGTAGATGCCACAGGTTCTAAACACCCCTCTTTGTTTTGGACGTCCCATTGGATAAAATCACCTGCCAGACAAATGCATTTGACTGCCGTCAGCAATTGAACAGAGCCAGTCAGGCAGGCCTGTCAGCTTTCATCCTGACCATGGATGGAAGCTGACGGTGTGTGTCAGGGCTGCTGTGTCAGGGCTGCTGTGTCAGGGCTGCTGTGGGAGGGCTGCTGTGGTTAGGGCTGCTGTGGTTAGGGCTGCTGTGTCAGGGCTGCTGTGTCAGGGCTGCTGTGTCAGGGCTGCTGTGTCTGCTGTGTCAGGGCTGCTGTGGTTAGGGCTGCTGTGTCAGGACTGCTGTGGCAGGGCTGCTGTGGTTAGGGCTGCTGTGTCAGGACTGCTGTGTCAGGGCTGCTGTGGTTAGGGCTGCTGTGTCAGGACTGCTGTGTCAGGGCTGCTGTGTCAGGGCTGCTGTGGCAGGGCTGCTGTGTCAGGACTGCTGTGGCAGAGCTGCTGTGTCTGGGCTGCTGTGGCAGGGCTGCTGTGGTCAGGGCTGCTGTGTCAGGGCTGCTGTGGCAGGGCAGCTCAGAGGGGTCTGTCCCCAGCAGGAGGCTGTGGGAGGTGTGGTCACTGCGACGGCAGGATCAGTGCTACAACAATGGAGGTGATGGATGATTTTCTTTACGGTCGGCTGCTCTCCTGTTCTTCCTCTGGCAGCAATTAGTCAGCTTTCACGCTTGCTGGCTGTTAAGTGCTGCATCGTGTCCGCTGGGGAAGTTCCTCTCTCACCTCGTCTTTTGTTCGAATATTTATCACCTATGTGTTCTTTCTCTCATCATCCTATCACCTAAAGGTGATATACTTCTGATAGCTATTCATTCGTTGTAAAAAAAAAAAAAGAGAAGAAGATATCTTTTGGCTAAATTCAGCTTCTAGCAACACTACAGGACTTAAAGACTTAAATGTGTACAGCACATATAAACCTGGCCAAGATTTGCCCTTGACAAAAGACCCATGTCAAGAAACAGTGGCTTTCGACACACATTAACCAGACATGTTAGGACAGCCTCCCATTAAGAAGCCCTGTGAGAGCGGCCTGGACCTGAAGGAGCGCAGCAGAAACCTGGCAGGATCTTCTGTCTCCATTCTGTCTCTCAGTCAAACACACCAGAGCTACTTCTATACTCATTCGTTATAATTAAAACCCTGCAGAACGAGCAGCTTCAATCGCTAAAGCAGCAGACAGTCGACGCCACGTTTCATGTGGGCTGGACGTTCAGACTGATAACTGAAGCTGAGGTGAGATTTGATAGGGGGGGTGGGGGATGGGGAATGGGGGGTGGGGGATTGGGGGTGGGGGATGGGGGGTGGGTGGTGGGGGGGGCGTGATAGGGCTCACCACAGGTTTCAAAGCAACCACTTACTGTGCACCGTAATCAGAGGATCTGTCAGCACTCAGAAGCTGGGGAGAGACCATCCAGCTGGGTAAGATCTAGCGGGAAATACCGCCTTCACCTGAGATACCTTTACCTGAGATACCTGAGATACCTTTACCTGAGATACCTTTACCTGAGATACCTGAGATACCTTTACCTGAGATACCTTTACCTGAGATACCTTTACCTGAGATACCTTTACCTGAGATAGCTTTACCTGTCCTCTGGCTCCGAGCTGAAAGAGGCTTCTCTAGACGTTTATCCTGTGCTGGGATGAAATGAGAGCAGGAAGGGGTTTATTGTTAGTACTGTCAGCCGTCTCATGAAAAAGTTAAGAGGCTGTCAGGGATAACAATAGGTCGTTACCTTACTGCAGGCCTCAAGGCCTTGGCTTCTATTGTGACCTATAAGGACTTTAATTCCTCAGCCGCGGCCACACAGACCCTTCCTAAGTCCCTCTGTCATGGTTTAGACCCAGCAGGGCCACCTGATATCAGGTCAGACACCAGGATCCAGCTCCCTGATACCCAAACCCTGAGAAGTGTCAAGGACTCGACAGGGGGAGACTAAATTATAGGACGGCTTTTGTGGATGAAATATGCAAGCGGTGCTCCCTCAATCGCTCAGACTCTGTAACAAACAAGACCTTTGTTAACGTAACTGTATACAGATATATCTTGTGGATTGTGTAGGTGAACTACATCCAAAGTCGCTGTCGTGAAACTAGCCTCTTTTCCACAAACAGCTGATTAACGGAAGTAGCTTCGAGGTAAAATTAAAAACCTTTAAAAACGTCTAAATTTCGCTAATGTTGTTGATATTATTGTGCATACGTATTTTAGTATAGTTACTATGTAATTTAATTACATAATTTCCCCAGGAATAACTATTAAAACGTATTTCGGAAAAAACGCTCAAACGGGTTTGTCCTCCCTACTCAGAGTGTTTGAGATGCGGGTGTCTGCCTAGTACTAGCGACAGGTCAGAGAGCCGTGAAGATGAAAAGACAGCAGCAGCTCACAAATTATTTCTTTCTCCAGGGCACGAAAAAAATGAAAGGAAATGTGAGTTGGTAATACTTTTGCCCAGGAGGGTAATTATAGTTTCTGTCTAACGTTAGACTTATTGATGTTAAGATGACAACATCTAACTAGTACACTCTTCTTGCTAGGTAAACGTTGTTACTATGACCGTTACTAGCCAACGGTTGCTGCTGGCGAAAATTTGGCGAACTTTCCAGTAACGTAAAATACGAAAAGAGATTTGATTTAAGATAACTGTAAAAAGAACATTATTTTCCTATTACAGTTTGTCTCAGTTGCTTTGGTGCTTTTCTCAGATCAGAATGAATATTCTCATAACTATTAGTTCAACCTCCGCAACATTTAGTCATTTGCCAGAATGATTTACCTATATGTTCAGTTACAATATGTCCTATTATATTGTTCCCATTTGTGCACAGCTCTACCAAAAGGTGTTTTATTCTGTTTGTTCTAAATAAGCGACTGAAGTATGAATTTAAACAATAAAATAAATTACAAACATGATTTTAATATTGCACTAGCTTTCAAATCAGTATTTATCTATGCCTTATTCATCTCAACTGCTTTCATATTAGAGATCAGATGAAGTTCAGCTGGACATTCACAGTGAGGGAGATGCAGGAAAGCCAGCACTGCAGAGTTGCAGGTAGGTGCTACAGTATAAAGTGAGGTGATGTTAGGTTGTTGATCATGAGAGGAAGGTTTTTACATGATAAGAAGTGAACAGGGTTGAATTTAAACAATAAAATTACAAACATTATTTTAATATTGCACTAGCTTTCACATCAGACTCAACCATGTTGCTGTCTGTCACGTCCATCAGGATAAAGTTGACTTACTGGACAAGAAGTCAATTTGCAGGCAGTTTGTGGCTGCAAATGACAGGAGGGAACAACATTTTGGCTCTTTTGCCTAGGCCAGTGTTTTTCAAACTTTTGTGTGCCACGGCATGTTTGACACTGAAAAAAATCACATGGCACGCAAACGTCCCCCCAATGTTAAACTCCTTCCTACGCCCCAGTGAGACTCACATGCACACACACACTCACATGCACACACACACTCGCACGAGCACACACTGCCTGTCCAGACAGCCTCCATGTCTCGCACTGACCTTTCCAATACAGCTTTTCCTGTCTAAGGAGGAGACAGAGAGGGAACAGGAGAAAGAAAGGAGGGAGGGAGAGGGAGGGAGAAAGAAGAGGAGACTGAGAGAGATAGGGAGAAAGAGAAAGGGAGGGAGAGAGAGAGGAGGAGAGAGGGAGAGGGAGAAAAGAGAGAGCGGAGAGGGAGACAGAGAGGAGAGTAGAGAGAGAGAGAGAGAGAGAGAGAGAGGATGTTAGGCTTGAATCTCTGACAATCAGCTCTTTGAGTCAGTAAGAGAAGCCAGTCTGATCAGCTATCTCTCGCTCTCTCTCCTTGTCTCTCTCTTCTCTCTCCCTCTCTCTCTCTCTCTCTCTCTCTCTCTCTCTCTCTCTCTCTCTCTCTCTCCCTCTCTTTCCCTCTCGCTCACTGAGCGAGTACTTCACCCTACTTGCTTCAGGGGGGAATGTCCCTGTACTTGCTGTAAGTCGCTCTGGATAAGAGCGTCTGATGAATGACTGAATGTTAGTCTCATTTTGATGATACCAATTACTATAATTTCCCTCCTCAGTTACTTACTTGTAACGATCAACTAACTCTGTCCACAACTGAGTTAGTGCTCTTCATTAAAAACAGGAGTGTCACATCATAAAACTGTGATAGAAGTTCTGTTTCCTTGTTCCAGATGGATTTGCTTGATAGCAAATGTCATCGTTCCACACGTATCTTTAAAGAATGAGTTTCCAAGTCAGGAACAGGACACACAACTCCTGCACACATGCATCCAGGAGCCCCATGCAAAACAACAGACTTTTGCCTATAATTGTCGCCTGTTCTGCCCAGCGAAGCGTCGCTCTCACCCATCCCAACCAGGTCATCACTACTGGGAATCCGCAGTTCCGTGACCCGTTTAAACAAATCACATACAAAGCTGTGTGTTACACCGGCTAATCTGCCGTGCCAAACTTGTATTTAAATGGCATCATGGGCGCTGCATTTAGTTGTTAACTTCTCGTGTTAAAGGGACGCATTTTCTTTCCTGTTCAGGCCCTGTGTTAAAGTCACTCTCTGTCATTGTTTACATAACACAAAAAAACTTTTGAGGTGAATTAATTACATCCTCTTTTCGATGTAAAGTTCTCTTTTGGTTTAGAAAAGATCACGCACACATTAAAATATATTTAAATCTGGGCTAATACAAAAGGATCACTTGCTTTCTGGGAAGCAGAAGGAAGTACATTATGTATTTTTCAGTGAGGGAATGAACAGGCTGTCTTAAACTACATTACCCACGTTATACCAGTGAAACAGAATCATCCAGATCGGACATCTGAGAACACCAAACAGTTCCAGGCTGGAATCAGTCTGCAGAGCTGGGAAGTCCAGTCTTAACTGATAGAGCGCAACAGAAGATCTACAAACACGAACTAGGAACGGAGGGAAAGTCAGAGAGTAAACAGACAGGAGAGGAGGAGGAAGAGGAGGAAAACAGGAAAGAGACGATGTAAACCCCCCCCCCCCCCCCCCCGCCGCTCACCCGCTATCCTGGCCTTCAGCCTTTCAAAGATTGTGCTTTGAGCTGCAGAACATTGACATGAGGAGGCATCTTCATCATCATCATCATCATCAACAGTATAATCACCTGATCTGTGGAGGCACACCCTGCCCCCCTCACACCCACACACACACACACACACACACACACACACCACACACCCACACACCCACACACACACACACACACACACACATATATGCAGTTGGGTCCTGATAGCTATTGTTAGGGTATTGATGTCAACCCCTTAGAGACCAGCTGACATCTGATCAGGAAGAGTTCTAACTAAAGTGAGGGATCGTAAGACAAGATCTCACAGCACAACTCTCAAAGACCTAAAGACAGATACAGGAGAATCGTTTCCCTGAGATATTAAACCAGGAAAATTCTGCTCTAAATACATCCAGTATCAGAATCAAAATTTGTTACACAAACAAGAAATTGACTGTGGCAGGATGGAGCAAACAAAGATCAAATACAAGACTTAAAATAAAGATTAAAAATAAAAAGTAGCCAAAAGCTATACATTGATAGGAACATATAAAAACTATAAAGAGTATAAAAGTATTAAAAGCATAAAGGTGAGAATGGAATATATGTGGTTGGTATTGTTCATGCACAACAACACTGAAATACGTTCAGATTTTGCATTGAAAACTCCCCACATCAGCAGGTGTTACTGCAGTCTACAGAGGAAGGTGTTACTGCAGTCTACAGAGGAAGGTGTTACTGCAGTCTACAGAGGCAGGTGTTACTGCAGTCTACAGAGGCAGGTGTTACTGCAGTCTACAGAGGAAGGTGTTACTGCAGTCTACAGAGGCAGGTGCAGTCTACAGAGGCAGGTGTTACTGCAGTCTACAGAGGCAGGTGCAGTCTACAGAGGCAGGTGTTACTGCAGACTACAGAGGCAGGTGTTACTGCAGACTACAGAGGCAGGTGTTACTGCAGTCTACAGAGGCAGGTGCAGTCTACAGAGGCAGGTGTTACTGCAGACTACAGAGGAAGGTGTTACTGCAGACTACAGAGGCAGGTGCAGTCTAGAGATCACACGGTCTACAACTATCCTCCACTCACAAAGTCACAACACCAGGATTCAGTGTGAACATCTGTGTATCAGTTAGATACTGTGCTGCCTGTGTAGAGATACCAAAGCAGTCAGAGACCAACAGAGGTTCCTGATCTCTCAGATAAGGACAAGCATGTTGTCTCTTAATTCGTGATTGGCTTCAATATCTGGACATGGGAATGTGAAGAGACTAAAATGGTAGATTACAACTACTGTTAAATAAATCCTACAGTTCATGTATGCACTGAGCTTGTACATCAGGCCGTTTCTGGAGGAGATTTTCACTGACAAAAAGACCATTATTGGACAAAATGTAAATCTCTAATGCAGTTAAAAGTCACTTTTGTCGGTGACGTATAGGCCACCATTGCCTATTCAACACAAAGGTCAGGGTATTAATTACTTTCTGGCATAAATTTAAACTGGATGAACTACAGAGGAGCACATTCACGTCTAAAGACAAATTCTGTATATTTGCAGTATTTACTTCAACTGAACAGAAATCGTCGTTCTGCTATAAGACACTGTGACTTCTGACACCTGTCCTGGTGAGACAGGTGTGTTTAAGGGGACAGTATTTGCATTCGACACCGTGATTTTTAGCAGAAAATGACTCAGATTTAATATGATTTAAACACATTGGGACTACTTCAAATGTTCAAGAGATGAATGAATTACCTTAAAAAGGACACAAACTAGCAGAAAGATCCGCAGGACTTCACGGTGCAGCAGCAGAGTCATGATGACAGAGAAACTCACATTCCCAAACTTCAGGTCAACTCTTTCTTCTTTCTTTCTTTGAAATTCAAAACTTTCTAGTCGTTTCTAGTCGTTATTCTATCAAACTCAGCTGTGTCTCGTTAACTAGCGGACTGTCCCCAGGAACACTTGATAAGAAACGCGAACTAAGTGAGAGAAGTTAGTTTTGAGTTGTTCCTCTGTGAGGGTGGAGCGGCTGGGAGCGTCTCTCTCTCTCTATCAGAGACATCAGAGGACAGAAACACACTGATAGAAGTCTCTGCCTCGCCTATATAGTCACTTTAATACAGATAACAGGCAGTGAAAGTTGTCCAGCAGCCACGACAAGTTTGTCCTTTCTGCTGTGTCCTCTGCTGGGAGGAAGTTGGTCATTGAAAAATGTAAAAGCCATCCCACATTCTTGCCATAACTTCACAAGACAGGGTGAAGGAGTTTCTCCATACAGTCCGTTTGTATTTACAAATTAGACAGATGCAAACAGAGTATGAATACTGTATTTTCCATGGGAAAGGCTGGTGTTTACAGCGGGAACACTCTTAAACACATCCCTTGTCGACACTTAAATTCTCAAACCCTAATTTAGTCAGAAATGTACGACAATTTCCCTCCACTATTCTGTGAAATTAACCCAAATTCCTTAAGAGGAAAAGGTCAAACCACTATTTTTATAAACCACTTAAAGCCTAGCGTACTTCCAGAAGACTGTAAGCCTTAGCCGAAGCTGATGCAGACGGGTGAGATAGTCTGGAGTGGTCAGCTATGAAAACAAGACATTTCATCAGATGTCAGATGGTTGAGTGGTTAGAGAATCAGGCTAGTTATCAGAAGGTTGCAGGTTTGAATCCAGGCCATGCTAACGTGATGTTGTGTCCTTGTACCGGTACCACAGCAGCTCAGCTACAGTAGATTTGGGTTGTGAAAACCAAAGAACTGAGTGATGAATCCTAAGTTATCATGTGAGAGGGCTGCAGCAGGTCACCCAGATCCTCTACCAGGAAGTGGGCTGCTGTCCTTGACCCTCTCTCTCCACTCAGAGTGTTTCTGAGTGTCTCTCGCCCTGACTGACTCTTGAGTGGCTAACCGTTCTCCTTTTCTGTCCTTCACACCCCCGCCTTCTCCTCTCTCTCCTTTCAGTTTGCTTGCAGTGCAGTTTTTAACATTTTACATTTAGTCTTTTTTAACAGACGCGCTTATCAAGAGAGACTTACAGCAAGTACAGGGACATTCCCCCCTGAGTCAAGTAGGGTGAAGTGCCTTGCCCAAGGACACAATGTCATGTTGGCATGGCCAGGGTTCGAACCCACAACCTTCTGATTACTAGCCCGACTCCCTAACCGCTTAGCCACGTGACTCCCAACACAATAATCATACTTCATCAAAACTTACAAACCAGCTGTTCATTTGAATAAGACACTTTTGCAGCCAGTGACAGTACATTAGAGGCCCTACCCTCATGTATGAAGGTGTGTGTGTGTGTGTGTGGGGGGGGGGGGGGGGGGGGGGTGTAACGGGTGCTTCAGAGGAACAACAAGACTGGAACTGTAAGTCACTCGCATGCTGTGATGACGTTCTGGTTTTGTTCTCCACCTCTGTACTTCCCCCTTGTAAGCACAGAGTTCCCAAAAGAG
Source organism: Neosalanx taihuensis (assembly GCA_030340665.1). Classification (NCBI taxonomy): domain Eukaryota; kingdom Metazoa; phylum Chordata; class Actinopteri; order Osmeriformes; family Salangidae; genus Neosalanx; species Neosalanx taihuensis. The sequence continues at coordinate 14,453,288 of CM059296.1, read as the reverse complement.
AACGCTGAGCAGTGATAATCACACTCTGGGTTCTACAACTTCTCTATAATGTGCCAGAGTTATCCTGGTGATACTTGAGTATTTTGAATAGATGTTAGTGCTGTGTAGGACAGTTGGTCTTGGATAAGATAAGCTGAACACTGTGACACTGTGGTGATATATTGTCTTTTGGGTATTGTTACTAGGTAAGAAGGTATCTTGGTAACAGGTTAAGGTAACAGGGATGTTAAGGTATTGTAATAAGCTGTAATAGCTCTGCGGGGAATGTAGAGAGTGTCTGTTAGAGGGACAGAAATGATGTACAGAGAGAGTGAAAGAGAGAGAAAGGCATGGAAGCATTGTGAAATGTGAAAATGACTTGAATACTCAACGAACTATCTGGTGCCTGAACAGCTCACCTTTGTGGAGCGAAAAACTGAGAACGAAAGTTTCAGCAGGTGGTCCTTTTTCTTCTGTTAAACAGTCAAGAGATTAAACAGACAAAAAGGATATAATTGATACCGTTCCCCAGTTCTCTAGTGTAGAGGAACATAATCAAGTTAACTATCCATCTGAACAATCTACAACGAAAAAGTTTGAAATAACTTGACTCAGAACTGGACTTTCAAGCCTGCGATGTCAAAGTTCAAATGTTTGCTCCTAACTTTGAATGCTTGACCCTCTTTAAAACAATGTAAGGAGGAGACAAACAAAAGCTTTCTCTTTTCTTTCTTTTTCGGGGTGGGGGGGTGAAACACAGAGGACAATGGAATTTCCTAATCAAGGAGAAATAGCTGTGTATCCTGGCTGTGAGCCACATATAGCTTCTGGATGTGTCTCAAAGGGGTTTTAAGGCCACGTTTAGAACCAAAGGATGGCTCACGTCTTCATTCTCCTGTGCAGGTCCCCTTTCTGCGGATGGGGGACCGGGGTGGGGCTGCTGTAGATGATGGGATGTGACATCAAGACCTTCTGTACTGTACTCAGCTGAGGGGAAGGTGAACAGGGACAGATACACAGGGATGCTTTGCTAGGAGTTTGAACACCAGCTGAGCTCACTGCATCCTGAGGAACTGGTCCTTCATGTTTACCTGCACAAGATCGAACGCTGGGGTTAAAGGGGGTCGTGGGGGTTAAAGGTTAAAGGAAGGGGTGTGTTTTAGGAACCTGTTCGATACCATGGTTACCAGGAAACACCAGCGGTTTCTTATCATACTTACCTCCGGCCATGCCAGAGAATGAGAGCTGGATTCTTTTGCGGGGAGGGGGGACTTTGTGATTGAACACTACACCCTTACTACACCCTCACTGCACCCTCACTACACCCTCACTACACCCTCACTACACCCTCACTGCACCCTCACTGCACCCTCACTGCACCCTCACTGCACCCTCACTACACCCTCACTGCACCCTCACTGCACCATCACTGCACCCTCACTGCACCCTCACTACACCCTCACTGCACCCTCACTGCACCATCACTGCACCCTCACTGCACCCTCACTACACCCTCACTACACCCTCACTGCACCCTCACTGCACCATCACTGCACCCTCACTGCACCCTCACTACACCCTCACTACACCCTCACTACATGCCATCACTACACCCTCACTGCACCCTCACTGCACCCTCACTGCACCTTCACTACACCCTCACTACACCCTCACTACACCCTGAAGCCAGGCCCTTTCTTGTCCTCTCCTAATTGACCCCACCCCGCCCACAGTCGACCCCCACCCCTCCCACAGTTGACCCCCAACCCTCCCGCCCTGAGGAAGGGAGGCACGGGGGTGGGGTGGGGTGGGGAGGTGGTGGTGGTGGTGGTGGGGGGGGGGTAGAATCTGACAATACTTTGTTTATATGTTTGGTGAGCGAGGCATGGGTAATTTAAACAGAACATTAAGTGATTTACAGTAACACACTTTATCCTCAGTGAATGAGAGCTTGTGTCTTTTGTGTCTGAAGGCCACACGGTATCAAAGGATCCTTCATCTTTCCAACTGCTCATGGAATACATACATATTTAAAATACAAGTAATCAAAGTTGAGAATCAGATCACAGGCTTGTCACTGTGACCATACTGTAACTGGCCCCGCCTCCTGGTCCTGCTTACACTGCCTCCGGCCTCAGCCAATCAGGTCCCACGAGAGAGGAGAGGAGCCAATCGGGTCCCAGGAGAGAGAGGTCAGAGAGTCTGTGCTGGTTGGAACTCTCTGTCCTAGCTGACAGTTTAAAGGACCCAGTTAGTTTCCCTTTAAACTTCTATTTAGGTTTTGGGGGGATGAAAAAGTTATAATTGTAGCCTTAAGAAATATTTAGCACTATCAGGATAGGAGAATTCCCCCAGGCTCTCACCATCTTCACTCTCCTTCTTCATTATCTCTCCTTTATCTATCCTCACATCTCAGATTGTTCCTGCTTACTGTTGTCTAAACAGTCATAATTACATCCATGACCCATGACCAGTTCTGTTTACATGTGTTCTGGCAGACATAGATTCTGTCCCACTGGACTCAGAGTTTAGGGTCCTAATCGCTTGTTTGAAAGCCTTTGTGGCTGCTGATTAATGGAGTCTGCTGTAGTAAAGTAGCCAGCAGGAAAGGCATATTACCATCTGCTGCTGTCAGACAGTAAATTAACAATTAATGCCAACGATAATTATGCAGAAAAGGTTTTCAGAGGGTAGTCATCTGGACACTGTTTTCAAAATCACCTCTGAATCCTTTTCTACAGTGGAACCCTGCTGGATGAATGAGTGAATGGTGATTTTGATGATGTTGACATGGATAATCTCCAGAGGGCCACTAGGGCCCAGGTTCTGTGACGGGGCCCCTAGCGTCACAGCACATTTTAGGACTCTGTGTTAATAAACTGTGTTTATAGAGTAGTTCTTTTAGAGCAGGGGTAGGGAACCCTGGTCCTCGAGAGCCACAGTCCTGAAGGTTTTAGATGATCCCCTGCTCCAGCACACCTGATTCTAATGAAGAGGCTTCCACAGAGCTTGATAACGACCCTTCATTAGAATTAGGTGTGCTACAGTATGGAAACACCAAAAACATTCATGACTTTGGCTCTCGAGGACCAGAGTTCCCTACCCCTGTTCTAGAGAGTGGAATGAGAAAGAGAGAGAGAGGGGGAGGGAAAGAGGGAAAGAGGGAGAGAGAGTGAGAGAGATTCAGATTTGTAAACACAGAAACACAAACATAAACACACATGTTGAATTCCACTAACACATTCCAAAACATGATGACACACAGAGAGACTGAGGAAAGTCAGAGTATTGAGGACTGCTTGGTTGTGTTGTTACTACCTGACGTTCTGATTCAAACACACCAGTATAACATAATTTCCGTTTTGGCACATGCAGTAACTAGTACTAACCACTAGATGTCCCTCAAGATGAACACATGCAGCAGAGTGTAAGAAATCCAAGCTCTTTTCCCTCCCCTAATTTTGCGTATTTTTAAATAACTATAGCCTACATGATTACGTCAACTCAGTTGTTAGTAAATTGTTCAGTTTTTTTTTCTTCCCTATCTAAGATTATTTATAATGATGATACATTTAGAATAAAGATGCGCCACAGGTGATGAAGAGGTGACGTCAGAGATGTGATTTGGCCAACAGGGAAGCTGTCACGTCGAGACTGACCGATATCGAGCTCTATTGATCATTAAACCTGTCTAATCTCCTTCAGCCTAACAGAAGTGTACTTGCGTGTGTGTGTGCGCGCGCGCGCGCGCGTGCTTTAATTTGTGTGCGTGATATCGAGCGAGATTTTTTTGTGCAATCGTGGATCTGCGTGTACGTGCGTGAGTTCTCTGATGCGGTCCTAATGTGATATGGTCAGATGGAAGCGCTGATGGAGATGAGATACCATATGGTAGAGCAGGAGGGAGGGGAGAGACTGCACGGGAGAGGGGGGGAGAAGCGGGGGAGGGAGGGAGGGAGAAAAACAGAATAAGAGGTGGAGGAAAGAGAGAGCATAGAGGGAAAGCAAGAAACCCATAGAAGAGAAAATAAAGGAGAGAGGAGAAGGAGAAGCAGAAAGGATCTGAAAGGGGTGAAACAACAACACAACACAAGGATGAGAGAGAGAGAGAGAGAGAGAGGGGGGGAGAGAGAGAGAGAGAGAGTGAGAGGGGGAGAGAGAGGGAGGGAGAGAGGGGGAGAGAGAGAGAGAGGGAGGGAGAGAGGGGGAGAGAGAGAGAGAGGGGGGAGAGAGAGAGAGGAGATAGAGAGAGAGGGAAAGAGGGAGAGAGAGGGGGGGGGGGCGAGGGAGGAAGGGAGGGGGGGGTGGGTGGGTGGTGAAGCCTACAGCTTGGAAGCAGAGGGTGGGAGGGGCTCAGTGATGGGTTATTATTCCACCCCTCTACCCCCTCAACTCTCTCTATCTCTCTCTCTCTCTTTCTATCTCCCTCCATCTCTCTCTCTCTCTCTCTCTCTCTCTCTCTCTCTCTCCTCAGTCTCTCTCCCTCGAGTGCTCCCTCTCTCTCGCTCTGTCTCTCTCTCACCCTCCCTCCCTCTCCATCCCTCTCCATCTCTCTCTCCCTCCCTCCGTCTCTCTCTCCCCTCGAGCGCTCCCTCTCTCTCTCTCTCTTCGTTCTGGCTCTGTTGCCAAGGCTACGGAACAACCTCTTGGTGCATGTACCTAGACGAGTCTGTGGCTCTGTCTGTCCTACAGGAGGCAAACAAAAGGAAAAACCTATCACCCTCTCTGTCTCTCACACACAGACGCTCTGTGACCGCTCCAGATGCTCTGATCCGGGGGACGATAACGTAGTCCTGCTGCGGTGCTGCTTTTCTGGACCTGTTAGAACGGGGATGTGAAGAGGGCTGTAGCACGCCCAGGTAAGAACCAGAGCAGGCAGAGGCTCGGGGCTGAGGCTAGAGGTTGAGGCTGGGCTAGGTGGCTGGGGCTAGGGGCTAGGAGCTGGGGCTGGGGTCTGAGGCTGGGGTCTGAGGTTGAGGCTGGGGTCTGAGTCTGAGGCTGGGGTCTGAGTCTGAGGCTGGGGTCTGAGGCTGAGGCTGAGGCTACCTGTCTCTCCTCCCTCTCCAGCTCCTCTTCAGCTCCTCTCTCCTTCTCTCTCTCTGTTGTTCTCCGCCTCTCTGCTTCTTCTCTGTGTGACACGGAGGGAATATTAATGCACCGTACAGACCCATGGTTCAAGGCTGCTGTGCCTTCTGACCATACATGCTGGGGTGTGTGTGTATGTGTGTGTGAGTATATGAGTGTGTGTGTGTGTGTGTGTGTGTGTGTGTGGGTGGGTATTGTACACCATTGTATCTCTTACACATATTTTTTTTTGTTGCGTTACTTCGATCATAGGTGCATTTGATTTTCATAACAAATCAAAAATGATGATTTGCTGAATCTACTGTTGAGATTTCCCTAGATGGGACATAAATGTTGGATTCTGTCTAGTTTCTTTAGGTCTAACAGAGAGTTAGAGCACCAGTCTGATGTGTGATGCAACAGTGTTCTGTAAGTGGCTGAACCCGCTCTGGGAAGCAGCTCTGTGCTGTGTGGTCTCTCCGGCTCTCCGTAGCTCTGGACGTGATTTGAATGAGGTTTCGTCTTACCATGAATGACTCCAAGAATTCATCCCTGAAATGGTTGTGAAAACAATACGATATTGATCTCCATTGCAGAGAAAATCTGGGAGGTTTTCAAATATTGATTCCTTATTCTTAATGTTGACCTTGATGAATCTTTGTTTATCTGTTTTAACCATTTACTGTCATTTAAAATAGCTAATTACTATAATATATAACAATGAACAAGCAACACTATTGAATCAAGCCAGGTTTTAGTGTCTACGGGTGTGTATGTGTGTTTGTGTGTGTTTATGTGTGTGTGTGTGTGTGTATGTGTGAGAGAGAGAGTGTGTGTGTGTGTGTGTGTGTGTGTGTGTGTGTGTGTGTGTGTGTGTGTGTGTGTGTGTGTGTGTGTGTGTGTGTGTGTGTGTGTCTGTGTGTGAGAGAGAATGTGTGTGTGTGTGTGTGAGAGAGTGTGTGTCTCAGAGATAGGTGAGGAAGGTCTCCAGTCCTCAGGTGACAGTATCTAATGTTACCATCCCATCATCACTTTCAGCTTCCTCCTCTCCCACACTCTCCTGTCCTTCCCCAGCTTTACCTCTCCTCCCCCTTCTTTCCCCCAGCTTCTCCTCCCCCTCTCCTCCCCCAGCTTCTCCTCCCCCTTCTTTCCCCCAGCTTCTCCTCCCCCTCTCCTCCCCCAGCTTCTCCTCTCCTCTCCCAGCTTCTCCTCTCCTCCCCCTCTTCTCCCCCACCTCCTCAAATCAAACTGGCAACATTCTGGTTACTTGTCCGATTCCTTAACCTCTCAGCCTCCTGACTCGTTGGACGTCGCAGAATGATGTCGATCTATGCTCGAGAGTTGACGAGTGTGTGTGTGTGTTTATTGTGCTGTGTGTGTGTTGTGCTGTTGCCACAGTTACTGAAACACCGGCCTCATTGTTGTAACCAACCTTCGCTCAGACCAGAGTGTTACTTGTCCTCCATCCCCTGGAGTAGATGTCTGTCTGCCTGCCTGCCTGCCTGCCTGCCTGCCTGCCTGCCTGCCTTACTGCCTGCCTGCCTGCCTGCCTGCCTGCCTGCCTGTTCCTGTCTGCCTGTCTGTCTGTCTGTCTGTCTGTCTGCCTGTCTGCCTGTCTGCCTGTCTGCCTGTCTATCTGTCTGTCTGTCTGTCTGTCTGTCTGTCTGTCTGCCTGTCTGTCTGTTCCTGTCTGTCTGTCTGTTCCTGTCTGTCTGTCTGTTCCTGTCTGTCTGCCCTTCTGTCTGTTCCTGTCTGCCTGTCTGTCAGTTCCTGTCTGTCTGTCCTTTATGAAGAGGAAGGAATGGAGATTAACAGACCAGTGCTTTTTGTACAAAGCACTCTCAGTTCTGCAACCTGTTTGTATGTGTGTGTATGTATGTGTGTATGTGTGTGTATGCACGTTACCATGGCTACTGGCCAGCCTGGCCAGCGTCATCACTTCAAACCCACCTTCGCAGTGAGCACAGAGAGAGAGAGAGAGAGAGAGAGAGAGAGAGAGAGAGAGAGAGAGAGAGAGAGAGCGGGGGGGCTCAAAGCAACAACACACACCCTCACACACACACACATTGGTAGTGTCACATTTCACTGATCCAACATCCATTTTTGTCTAGTTCAGTAGAATGTGAGGAGAGAGGAGCTCTGCAGCAGACACACCTCTGGGACCAGCCTACAGTATGAACTGTGAGTGGACAGTGTCTGAATATCCTGCAAGATGTGATGCTGCTACAGTAGATATGGATCCTGATGCTGTGTGCCTGACAGGCTGAGGCAGCAGGAGCCTCCTGTCTCTAGCCTCCTGTCTCCTAGCCTCCTCTATCCTAGCCTCCTCTCTCCTAGCCTCCTCTCCCCTGGCCTCCTCTCTCCCCTGGCCTCCTCTCTCCCCTGGCCTCTATTCAATCTTTTACAGGGACTCAGAAGTATTGGATTGTTGTAAGAAATACGGCTGGCCCCTCTCTGCACTAATCCAATTATTGTGAGTGTGAGTGGGAGTGAAGGGCAGCGTGGAGGTAGACTGATGCCTTCACTGTGTCACCGTGTGTTAGTCATCCTGGACTTGGAGAGCCCAGCTGGGAGACGCTAACCCACGACCTCTGAGGAGAGACCACAGAGTGAGCTCTCTCTCTCTCTCCTCGCTCTCCCTCTTCCTCTCTGTCTCTCTCCCTCTCTGTCTCCCTCCCTCCCTCTCTCTCTCCCTCTCTCTCACTCCCTCTCTGTCTCCCTCCCTCTCTCTCCCTCTCCCTCTCTCTCACTCCCTCTCTGTCTCCCTCCCTCCCTCTCTCTCTCCCTCTCTCTCACTCCCTCTCTGTCTCCCTCCCTCTCTCTCCCTCCCTCCCTCTCTCTCTCCCTCTCTCTCACTCCCTCTCTGTCTCCCTCCCTCTCTCTCCCTCCCTCTCTCTCCCTCCCTCTCTCTCTCTCTCCCTCCCTCCCTCCCTCTCTCTCTCCCTCTCTCTCTCTCCCTCTCTCTCCCTCTCTCTCTCCTCTCTCTCTCTCCCTCTCTCTCTCTCCCTCTCTCTCCCTCCCTCTCTCTCTCTCCCTCTCTCTCTCTCCCTCTCTCTCTCTCTCTCTCTCTCTCTCCCTCCCTCCCTCCCTCCCTCCCTCCCTCCCTCCCTCCCTCCCTCCCTCCCTCCCTCCCTCCCTCCCTCCCTCCCTCCCTCCCTCCCTCCCTCCCTCCCTCCCTCCCTCCCTCCCTCCCTCCCTCCCTCCCTCCCTCTTTCTCCCTCTCTCTCCCTCCCTCCCTCCCTCTCTCCCTCCCTCTCTCTCCCTCTTCCTCTCTCTCCCTCTTCCTCTCTCTCCCTCTTCCTCTCTCTCCCTCTTCCTCTCTGTGTCCCTCCCTCCCTCCCTCCCTCCCTCCCTCTCTCTAGTCTCACACATGGCACAGAGCTGAGAGGGTAACTGCTTAGGTCTCTTCCAGTTTTTTCTGGCTGCTTGCTAAATGGTTTACCTGGAGAAACACAGTTTGTGATCAGATTATCACAACAGAGAACAGTGAGTTCTGATATCAGCAGTGACCAGTGTTCTGTGAGTTCTGAAGGTTCTCCTCTTGTGTTCTACAGGATCCAGTCTCTATTCCTCTCCAACATGGCCGACTCCCGGTGTTTACCCTGACGTACAGGAAGTGACACCGATCATGTGAACTTTCCCCCATTTCGTGCAAACCTATCACAGGTGAGTTCCTTGACCTCAAACTGACCTGACTTTAACGCCAACCTACCAAATCTGACCTCCTGTCCCCCCCGCTCACCCCCCCCCCCACACACACACACTAAAACAACCTCATCCACAGCAGTGAATAGAATAGATATATGTCTGTGTGTGTGTGTTTAAATGTGGATTGGTGTGTGTGTGTGTGTTTGAATGTGGATAGGTGCGTGTGTGTTGTCAAGGGATAATTACTCTTTGGATGGATGAGAAGGATGAGAGCCACTCTGTTGCCAAGGAGACGGATGTAACTGTAAACACTCTACCCCTGACTCATCCTTCCACAATAGAACTCTGGTCTCTCTGTCTCTCTGTCTCTTTCTCTCTCTCTCCACCTCTCTCTCCACTTCTGTCCCTCTAGCTCCACCTCTCTTTCTCCCTCCCTCTCCACCTCTCTCTCTTTCTTCCTCACTCTTTTCTTCTTTTTATTCTCTCCTTCTTACTCTCTTTCTCCCACTGACTCACACACACACACACACACACACACACACACATTATTGAGCTGGAACAGGCTGGATATCCGGATGGGTGATCACTTTACTGGCCCAGCAGAGATCTCAGGTAAGCAGTGAGCCTCCTGCAGCACACTGCTCCTCTGGATCTACAGTGAGCCTCCTGCAGCACACTGCTCCTCTGGATCTACAGTGAGCCTCCTGCAGCACACTGCTCCTCTGGATCTACAGTGAGCCTCCTGCAGCACACTGCTCCTCTGGATCTACAGTGAGCCTCCTGCAGCACACTGCTCCTCTGGATCTACAGTGAGCCTCCTGCAGCACACTGCTCCTCTGGATCTACAGTGAGCCTCCTGCAGCACACTGCTCCTCTGGATCTACAGTGAGCCTCCTGCAGCACACTGCTCCTCTGGATCTACAGTGAGCCTCCTGCAGCACACTGCTCCTCTGGATCTGCCTGTCCTCAATCACAGCAACGTCTTCCACAGCAACACAGACCTGTGCAAAGACACTGTAGAATACTTTCCTTCTGCTTTGATATAAACGGAACTCCTTTCTCCTCTTTCCTCCTCTCTACTCCTCTCCTCCTCTCATCCTCTCCTCCTCCTTCTCTCCTCCTCCTTCCCCCTCTTTCTCCTCTCCTTTCCCCACATCTCCCCTCTCCTCCCCTCTCCTCCTCTCTACTCCTCCCCTCTCCTCCTCCCCTCTCCTCCTCTCTCCTCCTCCCCTCTCCTCCCCTATCCTCCCCTCTCCTCCTCCTCTCCTTCTCCTCCTCCTCCCCTCTCCTCCTCCTCTGTCCTACTCTCTCCTCCTCTCCTCCCCTATCCTCCCCTCTCCTCCTCCTCCTCTCCTCCTCCCCTCTCCTCTCCTCTCCTCCTCCTCTCCTCCTCTCTCCTCCTCTCCTCCTCCTCCCCTCTCCTCCCCTCTCCTCACCTCCAGGGGTGTCACCATGCCTCATCTGAGCACTTCTCAGTCAGAAGATTCTGTCTTCCGTCCTGAAGACTCGACCGGCCCCCTGGGACTGGAGGACGAGCCCCTGGGTGTGGAGGGTCAGCCCCCCAGGAGCAGCCCCCCAGGCCCGGATCCCCCAGAGAGAGCCTGCGAAGATGTGGAGGAACAAGCTGCACATGTTCATCATGGGGCTGCACTGGACTGCGGTGGTCTGCATCCTTTCCCAGATCACCGTGAGTGAACAGCAGATCTGGATAGAAACACTGTTTGAAATCCTCCTCATTCTTCACCTGAACATCTAATCTGGTCTGATGCAAACAAACACATACAGACCCCCCCCCCACCCTGTTTACCTAGCAGAGAGACATCTCAGGTGATTCCTCTCTAGTGGGATTGGTCAGAGGTTATGTTAGTGTAATCAGGTAGGACCCTGTGTTCTCTGTCCAGGAGACCACTTGAAGCTCCTCTATCCAGCGTTCATCTTTTATTCATGAGAGAGAGAGAAAAAGATCAGGTGCCAAATGAACACAAGGCTTTTGTTAATATGGTTCTTATTGTGTCACGCTGGAATCACGACACTTCACATCCTTTTGATGGGAGTCTAACTTCCTGTCACACTTCTCCCCTCCTCTCCTCCCCTCCTCTCCTCCCCTCCTCTCCTCACCTCCTCTCCTCCTCCCCTCCTCCCCTCTCCTCCTCTCCTCACCTCCTCCCCTCCTCTCCTCCCTTCCTCTCCTCTCCTCCCCTCCTCTCCTCCCTTCCTCTCCTCCCCTCCTCTCCTCCCTTCCTCCCCTCCTCTCCTCCTTCCTCTCCTCCCCTCCTCCCCTCCTCTCCTCCCTTCCTCTCCTCCTCTCCTAGGGTTTCTGGGTGTTCTTCCTGGTGGATGGGAATGATCCCTTCCTGTCCTTGTACAAAGCTCTGCAGCTCATAGACGTCTATCTGGGTCTGCTGCTGTCCTTCAGCCCCATGTTCGGCCTTGATGTGAGTAACTGGACTCCTGGCTGAGCAGGGAGGAGGTCGGGTTGGTAATCACAAGGTTCCCGGTTCAAACCCCCGGCTGTGTCAACATGATGTTGTGTCCTTGGGCAAGGCACTTCACCCTACTTGCCTCAGGAGGGGAATGTCCCTGTACTTGCTGTAAGTCGCTCTGGATAAGAGTGTCTGATAAAGGACTACATGTCAAATAATGCCCTGCTGGTTCATGACTGAAGCAGCCAATGGGAGCGATGCCCTGCTGGTTCCTGACTGAAGCAGCCAATGGGAGCGATGCCCTGCTGGTTCCTGACTGAAGCAGCCAATGGGAGTGATGCTCTGAGATCTTTGCTCATTAGATATTCTACTTGATTAGAATCAGCTTGCCTTGTGCAGGGCTGGAACTAAAACATGGTTGCATATCTCACAACTTTTTACTTATTTGATACATGTATTAGTATCAAAATAAATATTAGCTATTGGTTTCAATATATATTTGCCACACTCATTTTGCTTGCATGTAAAAGTGTTTGTGGAGGAACAGAATATTGGACTTGGCGTCTCGTCTTGTGCGTTTTTGCAGCAATCCATGTATCTGATGGTGGAAGTTGGAAAGACCAAGAACTATTGGGTCCTCCAGGCCACTGTAGGAGTGGGCCTGGTCCTGTTTGTCCTCATGGTAAGACAGAGCCTGGACACACACACACACACACACACACACACACACACCAGCTCATTCATTAAGGTGATGTTAGAGCCAAACTCAAGCACACTGCCTGTGTGTTATTGATAGATTGACTCAGTTGACTCAGTTGACTCAGCAGTGATGAGGCTGACATGCCCCTAAACAGCAGTATGTTGTTGAACGATACAGAGAGCTGAGTGGTTAGAAAGACTAGATATCAGAAGGTTGCTGTGTTGTGCCAAAACTAACCTTGTGTCCTTGGGCAAGACACTTCACCCTACTTCCTATGTCCCTGTACTTGGCTGTAAGTCACTCTGGATAAGAGTGTCTGCTAAATGACTACATGTAAATGTACTTAAACCTTTCTGTTCAGAGCAGAGTTGTGCATCAGAGGATTCATTGTAACAGAAGCAGATCCTTCAAACAGGTTCCTCCCTGTTCTCTGTGTTCTACCTCACTGGTCTTATAGATGGGTAACTTGGTGTGCTCCCTGCTCTCCGGCGCCCCCTGGCTGTCAGCTGCGGTGGTGGATCAGGGGGACAGAAGGCAGTCTGTCAGTAGGCAGCCCTCTTTCACTCTGTCTGAGTGGACAGACGCCCAGGATGACCTGCTGGACCTGGAGCCCGACCCCCAGACCCCGCTGTCTGAACTGGGCATCGACATCAGGACTGAGGTGGATGCTGCCACCCTGAGTGTAACACCCGTGGGTCTGCAGGAGAGGTCAGTGTGTGTGTGTGTGTGTGTGTGGGGGGGGGGGGTGTGTGTTAGTGTGAAAGAGAGGAGAGGACAGTGTGTGTGAGTGTGTGTGTGTGGGAGTGTGTGTTAGTGTGAAAGAGAGGAGAGGACCGTGTGTATGTGTGTCAGTTTGTGTGTGTGTGTGCGTTTGTTTCTCTCTGTGTTTCTTCCTGTGTGTTTGTGTGAGTTTGAGAGAGAGCACAGTGTGTGTGTGTGTGTGTGTGTGTGTGTGTGTGTGTGTGTGTGTGTGTGTGTGTGTGTGTGTGTGTGTGTGTGTGTGTGTGTGTGTGTGTGTGTGTGTGTGCGGTTGGATTATTGCAAATGTGGTGGGTTCAATACATGGAGGTTCTTCTTCTGTCTCTGCTGACCTTTTTGTGTGTTTTTCCTGTGTGTGTAATTTTTCCTGTGTGTGTGTGTATGTGTGCGTGTGTGCGCTAGGCGGGGCTCGAACGTGTCCCTGACGCTGGACATGTGCACCCCAGGCTGCACTGAGCCGTATGGATACGGGGCCCAGCTGTCCCCTAAGGACCAGTCTGCTAAGGAGTACCTGAGGGAGGGGACACACCCCCTGACCCCTGAGCAGCTCCACAGCAGGGCCATGGATGACCAGGGGCTGCAGGCTGAGTTCTATGTGAATAGATCACACACACAGAAACACACACATACACACACTTACACAGACTCACAAACACACACATGCACACACTCACACAGACCCACAAACACACAGACTCACAAACACACACATGCACACACACACAGACCCACAAACACACACACACACACTCACACACACACACACACACACACACACACACACACACACACACACACACACACACACATCCACACAGACCCACGTACACACACACTCCCACCCTGAGGCTGTGTGGGTGGATGGGGGTAGGAAGGATGCAGACAGATGTGAAGCTCTGTGGAGCGTCTCTGGTGTCTGACAGGCAGGGGTTTGTTTGTTTGGCTTTCGGCAGGAGACACCCATGAACTTTGTGGACCCCAAGGAGTACAGCTACCCTGGTCTGGTGAGGAAGAACCGCTACAAAACCATCCTGCCCAGTGAGTCGCTGTCTCCTCCAGCCAGCCTGTTACTCTCTTCCTCATCTCTCCCCCTCTTTGACTTCCTGTCCTTCCCCTCACCCACCTTTTATTTTATTTTCATCTCATCATATCTCTCTACTTCTCTCTACCTTCTGTCCTTCTCTACCTCCCCTCTCTCTTCTTTCCTACACTTCTCTAACACCCTCTCTCTGTGTCCAGCCCTCTCTTCCCCTCCTCTCTCTACTTCTCTCTGCCCCTCTACTTTCCCTGTCTCTACCCCCTCCTCTCCTCCTCTAATCTGCACCTGTTTGTTCCTTCTCTCCAGACACTCACAGCAGAGTGATCCTCCAGTCAGATGAGGAGGATTTCCTCAGTTCCTACATCAATGCTAACTACCTGAAGGTCAGTCTGGCTGCCTGTAGAGGGGTGAAGCGTGGAGGGTGGAGGGGCTCTTATTGGCGTGTGGGCGTTTAACGCTGGGTCTGTGCGTGTTGCAGGGTTATGGGGGTGAGGAGCGTGCCTACATCGCCACCCAGGGTCCCACTGTCAACACGATGGGGGACTTCTGGAAGATGGTGTGGCAGGAAAGATGCCCCATCATCGTGATGATCACTAACCTGGAGGAGAAGAATGAGGTAAGAGACGGAGAGACACACACACACACACACACGTGTGTTCACCCGGGGGGGCGTGTCCTCATGTGTGTGTGTGTGTGTGTGTTGCCCCCCTCCCTCCTGTTAGAAATGTGCAGAGTACTGGCCCGAAGACACTGTGACCCACGAGGGTATTGAGATCAAGGTTGTCACGGTAACCCAAGAAGATGACTACAGCCTGCGGGTGTTTACGCTCAAGGTGAGATGGTCCAGAGCTCAGCCACCTCTCTGTGTCGTCATAGCAACTAACGCATCGATAACAATTTGGATGCACACGAGGAATACGTAAAGTATTCTGAACAAGTGGCTGATAGAACAAATAATTGTGATAATAAATGTGTGTGTTTGTGTTTTGGGTGATGTGTGTTTTCGTGTGTGTTTTGGATGGGTGTGTGTCAGTATGGAGAGGAGGTGCGTTGTCTCCATCAGTACTGGTACACTTCCTGGCCCGATCAGAAGACTCCGGACAAAGCCCCGCCCCTTCTGGAGCTGGTACAGGAAGTGGAGCGGGCCAGAGAGGAAGCCCCGCCCACCAGTGGGCCTGTCATCGTTCACTGCAGGTAGAGGAAGGAGTCACTTTGGGAAGGATGACGTAGGACTGAAGTGAAGTAGTACAAACCCATTAACCGATCCAGTTTGATCTGCACACCCCCCCCCTCTCCCCTCCCCCTCCCCACTGCAGTGCTGGGATTGGCCGAACAGGCTGCTTCATTGCCACCTCCATCTTGTGTCGGCAGCTGAGGTGTGAGGGCGTGGTCGACATACTGAAGACCACATGTCAGCTCCGCCTTGACAGGTAAGACCTGCCCCGGAAAGTTCCAGAAATGCATTTGAATGTTTTTCCACACTACCTTGCCTAGAGTGTCTTTATCACTGCCCTGTCTAAACTGTGACTGTGTATGTGCGTGTGTGTGTGTCTATGTGTGTGTGTGTGTGTGTGTGTGTGTGTGTGTGTGTGTGTGTGTGTGTGTGTGTGTGTGTGTGTGTGTGTGTGTGTGTGTGCGCGTGCCTTGCAGGGGTGGGATGATCCAGACCTGTGAGCAGTACCAGTTTGTGCACCATGTTCTTAGTCTGTATGAGAAGCAGCTGTCACACACTGCTGAAGAGTAGCGAACAGGCACCCCCAGACACACACACCACTGTACACTCACTGTACACTGCTGTCACTGTACACTGCTGACACTGTACACTGCTCTGACACTGCACACTGCTGACACTGTACACTGCTGACACTGTACACTGCTCTGACACTGCACACTGCTGTCACTGTACACTGCTGTCACTGTACACTGCTCTGACACTGCACACTGCTGACACTGTACACTGCTCTGACACTGCACACTGCTGTCACTGTACACTGCTGTCACTGTACACTGCTCTGACACTGCACACTGCTGTCACTGTACACTGCTGTCACTGTACACTGCTCTGACACTGCACACTGCTGTCACTGTACACTGCTCTGACACTGCACACTGCTGTCACTGTACACTGCTGTCACTGTACACTGCTCTGACACTGCACACTGCTGTCACTGTACACTGCTGTCACTGTACACTGCTGACACTGTACACTGCTGTCACTGTACACTGCTGACACTGTACACTGCTCTGACATTGCACACTGCTGTCACTGTACACTGCTGTCACTGTACACTGCTGTCACTGTACACTGCTGACACTGTACACTGCTGACACTGTAAACTGCTCTGACACTGCACACTGCTGTCACTGTACACTGCTGTCACTGTACACTGCTGTCACTGCACACTGCTGTGACACTGCACACTGCTGTCACTGTACACTGCTGTCACTGTACACTGGTGACACTATAAACTGCTCTGACACTGCACACTGCTGACACTGTACACTGCCGACACTGTAAACTGCTCTGACATTGCACACTGCTGTCACTGTACACTGCTCTGTCACTGTACACTGCTGTCACTGTACAGTGCTGTCACTGTACACTGCTCTGACACTGTACACTGCTCTGACAATGTACACTGCTGTCACTGTACACTGCTCTGACACTGTATACTGCTTTGACACTGTACACTGCTGTCACTGTATACTCCATTACCATCACAATCACCTCCACCATCCTCAACATCTACACTACCACCTTCCCTATCACCTCCACCACCCATATCACTATCACCTCCACCATCATCTCCGCCATTACTATCACCTCCACAGTAACATCATGATCCAGACTCCTCCTCACTTCCTTTTAAATCTCCCCCTGGTCAGAGGTGTCATGAAGGAAACACCAAGAAACACAACTGAATCCCTTCGCCTCCCTCTTCCTTCACACACACGCACGCACATACACATGCACAATCTCCTTCACACATGCACACACACACACACGTACAGTGGGGCTGTGAGTGGGGCTGTCACCATGTTACTATAGTATCTTCTTACCACAGATTTGCATCTATTGTGTTAAATCCTGTGAGGTTAGCATGATGGGACCAAGCAAGGTGTGGACAGTCTGTCTCTAAGGCTGCTTGGACCCACTTTAAATCACACTGACAGACACCTTCACAAACACACCATCTTTCAGACGAGCTCCATGAAATGCCAGCATAGATTCTGGTCATCGTCAACAGACGTAACAACGTCACATCACAGCCAGCCCACGATTCAACAGTATTAAGACGTCCGTTCTACTTTGAGAAAGAAGACGACTTTACTTTGTCGGAAGAAGTACCGATGTCTTTACTTATTATTTTTTTCATCCACTGAACACCAAAAGTATCTCACAATGTAAACACAACTTCAGTCCAGCCTGTCCACTTGATCCACTTCATCTTCAGGTTGCATGGTGCTAAGTGTTCATTAATTGAGGCATGTACAATGTTATGGAGTATAGAAGAATGTAATGTTTAGGTTATTTAGGCATTCCGTGCTATCTCTTGTTTTACAAGCACTACACGTTGCGTGTGCGGTTCCCATGGCTACATGCAGATGTTCTTAGGCAGCAGGCCTTACAGGATCTCTGCAGAGACCACATACACTCAGCGCGTGAAGCAAAGGGGACACGTTCTAGTTTGAGAACCTGAGGAACGGATCCACAGACCGCAAACATACAATCTTATCAGAACACGTCTGTGTCCGCATAAGTAGAAATGTGTCTGTTTCCAAATTTTTCGAAATAACTTGCGCAACCGGGTGCCATCTGATCTGATAACGATTTCGATACGATGATGTGAAACCTTCTTATCGCGTGTCCCCTGATTCAAACCGCCCTTCAACACCGCAGCTCTTACTGAAACGTTAACACGGCGCCTGACTTCAAACGCCCATGATTGTTGTATAGACAGGACAAGCCTAATCTGTATCAAGCACAATAGACTAACTAAGGTTGTCTTTTTGATGTTCTGCTGTAAGTGTTCTTTTTCCGTGTCGTGTTCTTTTGACTGTATTGAGTTGTAATGGTTGCATGTGCTGGATGGGGCTCTCATAAGGTCCACAATCAAAGCTTTCTGTTGTGTAAGGGTTAGCCTATTATATTGCTTGCTCTCTGCCAATGCTTTTGATACAGTTTGCTTTTGTGAAACCAACCAGAGATATTTTTAGAACATTTTGATACAATCCTTTTGATTAGATGCCTTGTGTATATTTTCTGTTTACAATACGATGGAATGTAGCTTCTACAGTGGGACAAACCGTTGGTTTATATTGCAAGATTTGACAGAACAAAAATGTGACAACTACCTAAGTTACCTTATGAGAAAAAAAACATTGTTATGTTTAGTCTTAAGTATTACGTTTGTGCCTCTGGGCTTTAATATGCTTTGCTATGTGTATTCCTTTTGTTCTTGGTTAACTGGAGACTTTGACCTCAGATCCAGTGCTCTCTCTCTCTCTCACGCACGCACGCACGCACACACACACACACACACACACACACACACACACACACACACACAGTCATGTACTGTATAAACACATGCTATCTCTCTCACACACAGGTTTGTGTTAACCCCAATCTTACCCCAAGAACCCTCTTAGAAATAGGACTTACAGTAGACCTTGGAAAATGTTCCCACAACATAATTGTTTGTCTTGGTTTATTACTATACAAGAGTAGATAAGCAAGACCACAAAAAAACATCATTCCATCTTTGACTATTACCCAGACTGACAAGATAACATGAGAAAGAATCGCTAGGTGTTTGGCAGCTAATACAGAGATGAAAACATGAGAGATAAAACAGATCAACTGCACTAGACATCACCAGGGAATATTAACAACTATCAAAAACTTTTCAGAATCAATATCAACATTATTTGAAAAAGATTAATGGTATTTGGGAGTCCATCTTTGATACTGTAACAAATAGGAGAGTATAGTTTATACAACAACAACAAAACAAAATATATCTGGTAATATTTGGTGCATTTGACCTCAACAGCTTGATTTATGAGTGTTTGTTCTTTATGCTGGACTGGTCTAAAATGCTTGACTTTAGTGAGGATAGAAATTAGGTAAGTTACTTCAACCAACCAGCAACCAGTTCTCCTCATCTGTGCTACAGTATTGATTTCAGTTGTGAGTTTTTGCATCCAAATAAAGTAGATTTTCATGAGCTTTTGCCTGGTGTGTTTTTTTCTTTCATTTCTTTGTGTTTCGTGTTGTTAATGTTAGGCAAGATGTTACCGATTTTTTTTTTTTTTTTTTAGATTTTATTTTTTAATAAAGACTTCAGCTGTGCGCGTTTGGCATTTTTTTACACACACATGCAGTAGATATATTCAACCACTAGAAAGCAGCATACACAACGTCATACTAATTTAAACGTCCCAGTGTGGAGGGCTGCCTATTTAAAAGCTCTTAACCGTAAAATGAAATTTAAATTTGGGTGGGAGTCATGTGGCTGAGCGGTTAAGGAGTCAGTCTAGTACTCAGATGGTGCTCAGTTCGAATCCTGGCTGTGCCAACATGACGTTGTGTCCTTGTGCATATTGCCGATATATAACCCTTTAGGTACAAAATAGAAGATGTTCGTTTCATTTTCTCGCTGTTTTCGCATCTTTAAATGATGTTGATGAATATTATGTAAACTAAAGCACTTCTGGACGTTGAGTTTAGGCATCATGTCAGATGTTAAATCTTAAATCTGTTAAGTCTATAACTACATTGACCAGTGTGCATCTGATGTCTACGTCACTTCTCCCCAGACAGCTGGTGAAGTGAAGCGGATTGTCAGATCTAAGCGTGTAAATAGACATTGTACCGTAAAACTATTAGGCACCAGAGGGTTTGAATGGCGAAAACATACGATTATCTGTTCAAACTCTTGCTGATTGGAGATAGTGGTGTAGGAAAGACATGTCTTCTATTCAGATTCAGCGAAGACGCTTTCAATACAACCTTCATATCAACCATAGGTGAGTAATACAGACGTGGACGCAATTGTTGGTCCCCTTCTGTCAATGAAAGAAAAACTGGGTCACAGAAAAAAACTTTCATCTGACCAAAGTAATAATAAATAAAAATCATTCTATGAATGATAAACAATGAAAGTCAGACATTGCTTTTCAACCTGCTTCAACGGGTTTATTTAAATTAAACTCATGGAACAGGCCTGGACCAAAATGATGGTAACCAAAGGGACATATTCATTCAAGGTTTGTCCATTAATTATCATCATAGGTGTCTACAATCTAGAGCTCCAGGTAGGTAGTGTGTGGTCTGGTGTCATGGTGTGTACCACGTTCAATATGGACCAGAGGAAGCGAAGGAAAGAGTTGTCTCAAGAGATTAGAAAGAAAATGGTAGACAAGCATGGTAAAGGCTATAAGACTATCTCCAAGCAAGTAGATGCACCTGTGACTATAAGAAATTACAACAAAGCAGAGAGACTGATAATCTGAATGGTAACAAAAGAGCCCAGAAAGACTTCTAAAGAGATCCAAGGTGAACTTCATGCTCAAGGAACATCAGGGTCATCAGTGATTTGAAAACAAATCATAGAAAAGCCAGACTGGAATATGTCAAACTACATGTTGAACCCATAAAGCTAGGCCAGTTTTAGAAAGCTTGGTCTCAGGTGCAGGTCATGGGTCCTGCAACCGAACAATTAACCAAAACAGCCGCCAAACACACCCAAGAATGGCTAACAGGGAAATCATTGGACTGTACTAAAGTGGCCTTCTATGAGCTTTGACCTCAATCCTATTGAGCATCTTTGGAAGGAGCTGAAACATGCTGTCTGAAAAGATACCCTTCAAACTGGAAACAACAGGAGCAGTTTGCTCACATCACTTAATTATTGTCTGTTTTATTCTTCAGTCTCAAATGGCAGAATATAACCAGCACATTTCTCTCTAGAATCCCTTGATAGTCTTCATATTTATTAGTCATACTCTTACTTTAAGATCTTATTATTTCAAACATAAGTCAAGCAATGTAGCCTACATTACCTTGTCATAATGTAATTGCAGGTATAGACTTCAAAATCAGAACAATTGAGTTAAACGGAAAGAGAGTCAAGCTACAAATATGGTAGGTGACACACCTGCTATATATAAGGTAACCCCAATGGGGACATTTACATTCCAGATTGTTATTGAACTAATTCTGTGACCAATAATTTACATAATGTACAGAATGTTTGCATATTCTCTACAGGGATACTGCAGGGCAGGAGAGGTTTCGAACAATAACCACAGCATACTATAGAGGAGCCATGGTAAACAGTACTCTGCCCTTCACAACACCTACTACCTTTCTTACATTATCTACTATGTACCTCAAAATGTATTCTGTATTCGTCCAAAAGTGTTAATTAATGGAACTTTTAAAATTAATTGGCTATAATTGCATCAATAGGATCTAGAGTTATATGCTACAGACATGTTAAACATGAAATTAAAAAGAGAACACTAAATTACCATCAGTTTTTCATGCTTTCAGGGCATAATGTTGGTCTATGACATCAGCAATGAGAAGTCCTTTGAAAATATAAAGAACTGGATTCGTAATATTGAAGAGGTTGGTTGTATGAATGTGAATTGTAAAATTGAGATTAGAAATTAAAAATGTAAGTATTTTTCCTTTCTTCCTGTATTTCTTATGCATTCTATATATGCATTCTATATATTTATGCATTGATACAGATGATATGACTTGCTTTCCATGTGGGTCCCCATAGCATGCCTCATCTGATGTGGAGAAAATGATCCTGGGTAACAAATGTGACATGACTGAAAGAAGACAGGTGTCTAAAGATAAAGGAGAGAAGGTGATTCTATCTGTATTACTACTATGCACTTTTTTGCGATTGTGTAATGCATCATCTGTATATCTTTGTGTAAAATCCCTGATTTGTCTATTTTGTGTCCGCAGCTAGCAATTGATTATGGTGTAAAATTCTTGGAAACGAGTGCGAAGTCAAGTTTAAATGTTGAAGAGGTAAGGAGTTTAAAATGTGATAATAGTGTTAACAATAGCCTACCAAATGTAATTTAGAGCAATGCACTGAAAAGTGAGTTGTGTGACGTAGTTGTTTAAGATGTCGAGTTAGTAATCAGAAGGTCCCGGGTTCGAACCCTGGCTGTGTCAACATGATATTTTGTCCTTGGGCAAGGCACTTCACCCTACTTGCCTCAAGGGGAAATTTCCCTGTACTTGCTGTAAGTCGCTCTGGGAGAGCGTCTGATAAATGACTACATGTAAATGTAATGTAAATGAACTGTGAGCATGTTGACAATTGACAGCTGTTTTTTTCCCCCTCAGGCTTTTTATACACTAGGCAGAGACATCTTGCATAACCTCAGCACTAAAACAGTAAGTTATGGACATAATCGTATATTCATATACAGTGACACATATACACTCTACCTCTATATATGTATATACAAACCTCATACTATCAATACAGTATTTCACAACAAAGTTTATTAGGGAGTATATTACGCTTCCATTTCATGTTATCTTTCTTGTATCAAACATAACTTCCCCTTCTCTTTCTGTTAGACGGACAGCAATCCACCGGGAGGAAGTGGTCCTGTCAAAATCACAGAGAAGTCAAAAAGAATCAAATTCTTCAAGTGTACGCTGCTCTAGAGGTGCTAGGGACTCTTAAAATGCTGCTGTGCTTAATGTCATTGGGAAGTCTTAAGGTTAAAGGCTCAGAGATATACTGGAGGTCTTCCAGAAGTCCCAAGCTGCAGAAGAGTTCAAGCTGCTCAGACCGTCATGACCAACTTCCAACCCAGGGAAGGCCTTGATTCTGTTAACATTGACTGGTGTCATTACTGTCTCTGCTTGCAACATTATCTTTGTGATCTTCTACTGTTTTCATCACAAAAAGTTCCTCATACTTGTTTTTGTACATTTCTGTATTGACTCAGGTGTAGGTTTTATTATCCATGTTTCACATGTAAATGACAATTCTGTTCTTTGCACTTAAGGAAATTACATTTAACGGCTGTATCCAAAAACTGTCCTTCAGACAATTAGAAAGAAACTCATGTCCCTTAACTTGATCAGGCTGTAATCAGTACTACAGTAGTTATCAGGGTTGTGTTCCTTATGTGTCCATGAAGAGTGATGTAGGTACAGTTCCAGCTCCTATAGAGATGGGAGACACTGTCATGGTGAGTGGTGAGGCAGGAGGACCCAAGTGGAGGAGAACAGGCAAACATGGCCTATGAACAAACACTTTATTCTTCAAGTGGGGTAATTGGACAACATACTCACTGAGACAAGGGTAAGAACACAAGAAATATTGTACACACGAAACAAGAACCTATAATTACTGATCCAAACACAGACACAGGCATATACTAACAGGAGGAGAGACTTAATGTAGTCAGGTTCTGTCTCACTCACTGCCCAGAAGGTCAGAACCAGGGTCTTGAATCTGATACGGGCCACGATGGGAAGCCAGTGGAGGGAGATGAAGAGCGACGTGACATGGCAGCATCTGGGTAGATTGAAGATCAGGCGAGCTGCTGCATTCTGGATTCTCTGAAGGAGGAGGTTTGCACATGCTGGGAGACCGATGAGCAGTGAATTGCAATAGTCCAGCTTTGAGAGGACAAGAGCTTGGACTAGCATCTTAGACTAGTATCTTCTGATCTTCTGGATGTTATGTAGGAGAGCAGGAGCACACATGCTCATGCGTTATTATAAGTAAAGCTGTCAACCTTTCCAGAGGCCCAGCATTGCTGATGGTGGACCTGTCCAGTGCTGTTTGTTGAGCAGGGGTTATTGGTAGGAGGCTGGGAGGATGCAAAGCTGGACGTTGAGACCAGCACTGAATGCAGCGTAGGTGAAACTCCAGCCTACCTCATCTTTTGAAGGGACATATGCAACTACCAACGTGAGTAATCAGAAAGCATCATGACAAATAAAAAAAATATTTAGATAAGAAAAAAATTGTAGATAAGTATGTAGATAACATGGAGCAAAATAATTTCATAATGGGATACACTGTATTTGTTGTAAGCGTGGAGAACAGCAAACTAGATGAAAAATACAAAGATGCTAAGTGAATAAAGACAGACCTCTTTCCGGTTCAGCAAGATTGATGATGAGACGTGTTATTTTCCTCAGTTTAGTTAGCATAAAATAAACCGGCTATCTTTCCCTTATAATGTCAACGCCAACATGCCCCCTTGATATGGAAAAGTAAAGCCAAACCAAAAATACTGATTAACATTCCACAACCAGGGAGTCAGATGGCTCAGCGGGTTAAGGTGTTGGTCTCATGATCGGAAGGTTGTGAGTTTGAACCCTGGCTGTGTCAACATGACGTTGTGTCCTTGGGCAAGGCACTTCACCCTACTTGCCTCAGGGAGAATGTCCCTGTACTTAATGTAAGTCGCTTTGGATAGAAGCGTCTGCTAAATGAGGTATTATTATTATTATTAATCAGCCATTTGTAGTAGTGGAACAATGTGAAAAAATCTCCTAAATATCAAAAACATCTGAACACAGAGAAAATGGATCTAAAAATGTGTGCTTTCAGGTTGTTTGTTCCTCCTCTGCCTCACTTTTTTCCTCTTCCTCTCTTTTGTCTGCTGCCTCACTTTTTTCTGCTTCTTTCTTTTCTTCTGCCTCTCTCTCATGGTCATCTTTATCCATGCTCTTCTTTTCCCGGTTTCTCGTCTTCGCTGCTTCTCTTTTCTGTTCTGCTTTGTTCTCCTCAGTGTCTCCCCTCCCTCCCTGCCCATCTGCCTCTCTTTCCTCATCTGCCTCTTTTTCATCCTCCTTTGGAACATCTTCACACACTTCAGAAACCCTAACAATGTTTCTGTCAATACTGTCAGCTCTGGTCTTCGCCATGTTCTCTCCTAAGCTTTTGGCCTTTCTCTGACTGGTGTCCCAGCTCTCTGACCTGTGGAGAAACCTGATCTCATCCACGCACAGGAGGCCTTTGTCAGCAGTGTCAACCAGACCTTTATGCATTATAGCTGTTTCCTCCATCTTTGTGTCGTCTTCCTCAGTCTCTAAGATGGGAAGAATCAGCACAGACTGAGTGGGACTCTGCCCAGTCTTGGAGTCCTGCTGTCCAGCTACTCCAGAGACAATGGGCAGGTCAGGCTGCAAAACAGGAGACGTTAATATAGACACCTTTGGTGTCTGACCAAGGGAACGAGGATGGATCTTATATCTAAAGCAGGCTGGCCACTGACTTGGATTCTTGGTTACATGGTCCATTAGAGAGCTGTATTCAGAGGTTGAGAGTGCCTCATTTGATTCATCATCTGGATTGTAGAGAATACCACTCATTGTTTTCCTTTCAGAGTAAAGAGAAGTGACAGTGCCTTCATGAGGATAGCTTTTCAAAGATCTGGACCTCTCCAGAGGGTAGGAGGAAGTTTCAACATCGGCTTTTCTCAAATGAAGACCTTTTTTTAATTCATTGCTAATGTCTCCAACTGCCTCTGTAGATGTGTCTGTTACAGTCTCTCCATCAACTCCCTCAGAGATAGACTTCTGGTCACATGGGGATATCAAGATGTCTACACATGAGTTCTGTCGCATTCTGTCCCCTGATTCCACACCTAAAGTGTTACCGTACTCCTTGACATTAGTGGCTTGTCGAAAACTCCTCTGTTGCTCGAGACCCGAATGATCCATCTTGTCTGCCTCCCTTTGTTCCTCCATATCCAGGTGAAAGCGGTAGAGGCTGTAGCCGTCAGAACTGTTGATGCTGCTGTTGCGTAATAAGCCAGATGGGTCACGCATGGACGAGGCCCGGGAGAGCGAGCAGGTCAGATCTGACCGGTCTACCCCGGCCAGCTTCTCCAGGGCTGTCGTCATGCGCCCATGGATGTCCTCTAGCTGGGCTAAGCGAAGGTCCACTGTCTGCAGGGAGGCCTTCATGGTATTCTCTCTTTCGTTCACTTCCTCCAGGCGCATGGACATGTTTTCAACCCTGAGTCCAACAACAAGAAGAGGAACTGTAAGAAACGTTGCTTATTTAATGCCTCCACAAAGGAATCCGATTCAGGCATGTTACCTCTCTGTGGTAACTTTGACACGCTCGTCTGTGGAGGACTGCTGCTCATCTTCCTTCTCACGGAAGTACTCCTCCACACATTGCTCCTCAAACTCATACAGGTTTCTCAGCTCCTCTGGAGTGAGCCTCAGCTCTGTGAAAAAGATCAATATTGATTCAGGAATCCTCAGGGAAGTGCGTCATACAATTTACAATTCAATTTCTGTTTTACAAATCAAATCAACATTTATTTGTATAGCCCTTTTACAAGCAATGTCACAGAGGGCTTCACATATGCCCATAGAACTGCCCCTCAACCAACCTAAACCCTCAAGGAAGACAAGGAAAAACTCACTAGGGAGAAAAAACGGAAGAAACCTTGGAAGGAGAAATTACAAAGGCTAATTCTCCTAGCAAATGGTTCATCAATAGTTAACCCAAAAATAAAACAATCAAAAACATGTTTTGTTAGTTGATTAAATTGAACAAGAACTCTGATGTTAGATTTGTAAAACATAAACTCACTGAGTCCTCTGTCCTTCTCATCCAGCTCCCCTTCCTGCTTCTTTTTGCTGCAGTGACGGAACAGCCTGTTGAAGATGATGTACAAGTGGCTGAAGATGATGAGAGGGGGAGGCAGAATGGGCCTGTCGTGGAAGGTCATGATCAGCTGATATCTCTGGAACTTCCACACCTGGTTGGAGATGGACTTCACTTCGAAGAACGTGTTACTGTGGGGAATAAAGGTGTGTTCCAGCTCAAATGATATATAAGTCAGGCTAAACCAGTGGTCTTTTCAGAAACAGAATCAGAATGGGGTTCATTCGCTCTGCAAGATTAACATAGAATTCACTGTGGCAGGAATGAGCAAACATAGAACATATATGTGGCATACTAATAAAAAATGAATACAATGTAAAATATATACAAATATGATACAAATACCAAATATAAATGATACAAATAATACAAACGATAAAAATAACATGGAAGTACAAATAACATAGGTACAAAGTGGAATCGGTTAAATTAAATTGATAATCGCAAACTTGCTTGAAGACAGCAATGAGCAGATTGACCAGCAGGATATTGGCCACCAGAAGGTAGCAAGCCATGAGTGCAGGGGTCAGCCAGGCTCCAGGTATGCATGGCGGCAGTTTCTTCCCATCCTCATCGTAAACATTATCCCCGCATGGAGCTGAGAGAAGACGCACTGTTTTGACGCAGGAACATTCCAAATACGACACCATTGTTTATGTGCTATTATTTGTAACAGACAAATACTCACGGTTGATTTCCATTGCATAGACTTCAAGTATTTCCACAGCAATGGATTGAAACAAAAAAATGAGTGATGCGATGAGAATACAGGCTACACATCAATCTCTTTCAAAGTCAAGACAAAATGCTATGAATATTTCTTCCAAAACCTTGTGCCTATTTATATGATTTTTATACTTATGTGATTTGTGTAACTTTTGTATGGATAGCTTCGCTTCACCATGACCAAAAATTATGTATAATAAACTATAGGGCAGATTATCCTACGTATTGTGCAAAGGCATTGGCACCTGATCAGCTCCTTTTAAGTGCAGAATGCAGGTGAGAGATCTATAACACTGACCAACCTACGGTCCTTAAGACAAGTGCCTGAATGTTTGCAAACGAGTCAACAGAGAGAGGCATGATCATTGTAGAACTGGTACAAACATTCCTCCCAAAACAGACAGAAAACAACAAAAGGATTTAAGGAATAAACATTTGAAACAGACTACTGTCGATAAGCCTGAGACTAAATCTGTCCCGGAATCAGGAAACAGGAATCTTACTATGAATTCTAGCCTTACGGTCTATCGAGTCCGCAAACACTTCTCCATAGATCATCCAGTAGGGCATGTAGAAGATGTTCCTGGCCAGGCGCCAGGTGGGCTCCTCGTCAGGGTGAAGGATGGCCTGCCTGGCCACGCCAAAACTCATCAACACCACCAGCATGATCACCACAAAGTACATCATGTCAATCATCTGGAAGCCAATCAAGAAGAGCAGGGTAGTCATCTGTTAAACTCTGGGGCATTTATTTCCCAATTACAATAAAAGGTTTATGATTGTCTACTGTAGTTTGAAATGGTTTTATAGTTAGTTTGTAGTAAATCCCTTAACAAATAAATTCATGGTTCGGGCAAAGTCATTACCATTTTACCGATCATCATGACGTACGGTCCCAGGTATTTGTTCACTCCAAAGATGTCAAGCACGCGAATATACCAGAAGATGATGTCGATGCAGTAGATTACCCGGCCCCAGCCCATGTAAGGCTCGCTCTGCAGACGTAGTATGAGCCCAAACAGGAAGGTGGCTATAGCCGCTAGGTCTGTGATGTTCCAGTACTCCTCCAGCCACACGTTAATCTTCTGTTTCAACTTCCCTGGTTCCGACATCAAGATCTGAATAGCAAGGCAAAGGAAGCAACTTCACCATATCGTCTATCGTTGAGAGTGTCTTGAGGTAAATATTTTTGAGCACATTGTGTTTGTACATACTGAGTAGTTATTTATACAGTAAGTGATTTAATCACACCGGCAGTCTGTCTTTTTACCTGTCTGATTTTTTCAAAGCCTAATGTAAGGATGTAAGAGATGACGATCCACTCTTGCATAGATGGCCAGCGCTCCATCTTCACCAAGATGATGTAGTTGTACAACATCAAGTAGCTCAAGTAGGAGATCTGTCAGAAATATTTAATCGTCAACATACTTTAGAAATCACCTCATAATGCAGAATGGAATTACGTAGTAGATCACTTACAGTGTTAAACCAGAACTTGGTGAAAGGAGCATTATAGAACTCAAATATCTTTTTCCCGATGGGAACCTTGTGGAATTTGGTGTTTCCTTCTTCCTCATCTCCTTTCCTGGATGTAACATCACCACCTGCATCCTGGAAGAACATGATACTCACATCACACATCGTAACAATAGTCTCTCTTTGGGCATCAGCATTAAAAAGGAGCAGCACAGTCATGTACATTTAGATCTATTCTGCATGTTGCACAGGTGAGTTGAACTGAACCTTGCTGGATTTGTTGTCATCATCCTTGTCTTTGATTTGGTCCACCTCTTCAGCGCCCTGAGAGGACGTCTCATCTCCAAGACGGAAGTCCAACAGCAAAATCAGCGGTGGGAAGATGATGCCTAGGATGACCTTAGGAGGGAACGGAGATGCATTTACGTGAGTTACGTATTAAAATGGATTGCTTTTGTTTAAAAGGGTTCTTGTGCACACGTGTATATCAGTGGTCCTCAACCCTGGTCCTCAGGACCCACTGTCCTGCATGTTTTAGATGTTTCCCCTTCCTACACACCTGAGTCAAATAAAGGGTCGTTATCAGGCTTTGGCTGAGCTTCATAATGACCCATTCGTTTAAATCAGGTGTGTTGGAGCAAGGAAACATCTAAAACATGCAGTGGGCCCTGAGGACCAGGGTTGGAGACCACTGGTGTATATGATTGGTACAGGGGTAGGGAACCCTGGTCCCCGAGAGCCATAGTCCTGAAGGTTTTAGATGTTTCCCTGCTCCAGCACACCTGATTCTAATGAAGGGTCGTTATCAAGCTCTGCGGAAGCCTCTTAATTAGAATCAGGTGTGCTGAAGCTGGGAATCATCTAAAGCAGGGGTGTCAAACTCGTGCCATCGCGGGCCAAGAGGGTGCAGGTTTTCGCGTCAACCAAGCCCCTACACCAGTTGATATCAATAACGAGTTTGATTTCACTCAGTGGAGAAACTCGTTAGTGAAATCAGCTGGTGTAGGGGCTTGGTTGGCGCGATAACCTGCACCCTCTTGGCCCGCGATGGCACGAGTTTGACACCCCTGATCTAAAAGCTTCAGGACTGTGGCTCTTGAGGACCAGGGTTCCCTACCCCTAGTATAGGATCTTAGCTACCTTGATACCAGGACTTTTCCCCATTCTCAGACAGCCCATCCACATGTCTGTTAGCAACATCTGGCAGCATGTGTGCGCTATGAAGTCCCGTTGCTTAGCAGCCACAGCCAACTTGAGACAGGTGGAGTTGCTCCAGTTGGTCAGCTCATAAGTAAGCAGCTTCATGGCGACCTGCTCATCATGTTTATAGGACTGATCTAGGAGCTCGTAGGCTAGCTGGCCAAATTCCCTGTGAAATGAAGATAGTTATCTTTGTTGATTTACTAGGCATGTATTTGATCATTGACTGACATCTGAAAATCTGTCAGTCTTCATTGTTATGATAAATAATAATATTTAAAAAATATTCATTTAGCAGATGCTTTTATCCAAAGCGACTTACAGCAAGTACAGGGACATTCTCCCCTGAGGCAAGTAGGGTGAAGTGCCTTGCCCAAGGACACAACGCCATGTAGCCACAGCCGGGAATCAAACTCACAACCGTCCAATCATGAGCCCAGCGCCTTAACCACTGAGCCACCTGACTCCCAGGCTCCTTGACTATAGCACAATATGGTGATTTGACACTTAGTTTAACTCACTTGGAGTTGTTCTCCAGGTCTTGGGAGATGTCGTCCACCAGCTCACTCTCTGAGGACTCGTGGGCCATGGCCTTATAGAGTTTACATGCTACTAGTGCTTTGGCCATGGCCTCCTCCCCTCTCTGCCATAGAAACAGCGCCATCTTCTGGCGCTTCATCAGTACTGCCCACACCATCAGCTCATGGAACGGGTACATGAAGCGACAAACCTCAGGATCGTCAACGTCAATTTCTACCTCCTCCTCCTTCTTTTTCTTTTTCTTCTTCTTTCCTTTAGGCCCTGGGTCATCATCCTTGTATGATGTCATTGGTATTATAGATATGAGCATTATTCATTCGCATGCATTTTACAGTCTCAGAAATTGACTTAGATATTTAAGAAATGGTACAATGGTGCATTTTACCTCCATTCCCAAGAGTTTCAGGGCTTTTGGCTGCAAAGAAAAGCCCAATAATAAAGGCTTACTGTCATTACCAGGCGTGTCTTAATTTTGGGATAGCAAACTGGTCATAGAAGGCAATGAGTGCCTATCCTCTCACCCTCTTCAGTCCATACAGGTTGTTGTAGAGGTTACGGAAGGTCTTCCTGGTGTAGTTACAGCGGTAAGCTCCACCCATGAGGTGTTCCATCACCAGCCCAATGTCTATCATGGTGATATTATAATCTGGGGGAGAGGTTTCACTGGATGAGCACAAGAGCACAGCTTGCACAAGTTATTTGCTGTGGCACAGGAAACAGTGTCCTGACACAAAGGCTCACCATGTATGATTTTGAAGCATGCTGCCTCCTTCTGTGATGGCATCACACCACATGTTGAAGCCCACGCTGATGATGGTGCTGGACAGGAAGACCGTGAACACCATCAGAGAACTGATGAGAAGGTTCAGGAAGGCATTGAAGATGGAGCTGCAGAGAGAGAGAGAGAGGAGGGAGGGAGAGAGGGAGGGAGGGGGTTTATAAGAGAAAACTTGATGGTTTTGCTACTGTTAAAAAGATAACAGCAAATAGATTCGTTGTTCTAGATCTTGAATGATAACCCGTTTTAGATAACCTATGATAATCAGTTTTAGATTAACCTATGATAACCAGCTCCATGCTAGCAGGGCAGCATATGCTCATATGCCCATTGCTGTTCTGTAATAATTAGAAAACCATGATTTGCCTTAATTCAATAAGTATCTCTAAAGCGAAATGAAAAACAATGGATCAATTGCAATGGGCATCCTATGAACAGCATGTATGGCATCCTTCAGGCTGGTATGACTGGCATATTGATTCAGGCTGACTCTCCTCTGCCAGGCCTTTCTGCAGCAAATTTACTGCATAAAATAATCTCAATGAACCGAATATATTCGCTCCTATTTATATCTGCCCTATTAAAACTGCCCTGCATGTCTGCAAGCATCTCTTAACGATACTGTCCTGGAACAAAAACAACAAGCAAATCACGTTTCATAACAAGTGAAACGCCACTCACTCGTCTTGGCCCTTGCAGAGAAAGAACATCAGTCTCCAGGCCTGTACAGCGGACACGACCAGAGAAGCGATCCCAACAAAAGTGATGAAACTGCAAGGAGACTCCCCTCCCCACTCCTCCACCATGAAGCGCTGCTTCGATACTGTGATGTTCTCATTCTGCCACATCCCGTGCGTGAAAAGCAAACATTTCCCCCGAAAATCTTCCGTGTTTTCGGAGAGAGGCACAACGGCAATGAAACTGAACACAAAAGCAAAAAAATAAAGGATGCATTGAGCGAATATTAAATGATCGAGGGCCATCTTTCCATCCCCTGCTCAGCTCTGCGACCAACTGAAACGGCGCCTGCGCAGAGGAGGCTGTGCCTGTGCAAAGGCGCAGCATCAGGACCGCTGATCTCAAATCATCAGGACCACCTCTGATCTCACATCATCCAACTGATGTGGAATTGTACGCTGGACTGGTGGTATAAAATGGAATAGTGTTGTTGCCCTGGTTAGCATATAAATGAATACCCTGAGAGGAGCCATCTGTGTGATATCATGTCTAACTCACTCTTCATCTCTCTCTCACACACACACACACACACACACACTTACACACACACACACACACACACACACACACACACACACACGTTCACGTAAGAGTAAATGCGCCCTGATACAAGGTGACGGTTGTCAAGGAGAAGCGAGGACTTGTCAGAGTAATCTGTGGCGCTCCAGCAGGTCCATCTGCTGTCTAGAACACAGGTACCCCTCATTATACCTCTCCCTGTGCCCCCAGCACCCCCACCACCGCACACAGCGCCCTCTAGCGGGGAAACTGTTCAACAGACCGTCCCTTCACCTTCAACCTCCCTTTACATTCGGACCTTAATCATGTCACGTCTGTCCTTGATGAGAAAAATCCTGAAAGCCTCATCTGCGTAAAACCCATCTTGGCATTGCCTTGTTAGACTGCATTCTATCAATGCTTTAAGGCGAACAAGGTTAAAGGCATTCATTTTGTAAATGATGAAAGGGACAAAGATGAAAAACCAATAAAAAAAATACTTTATAGGTGTCAGCAAGGGTCTCAGATGGAGAAATGTTATATGCACAATTATTCATCTCACTGCGGTTTTCCAGCGCTTCCTTGCAGCCATTCAGACAAGTATTTATATCAGCAGTTTACTAACATCACGCGGTCATTTGTATCCATCACGCCTGGGCCGCTTTAAGAGCCTCTAGTGATTAATGTGTCATTTTAGCTGCATCTCAGAGTCTCGTTTTTCCATGATTGTTATCAGTTCTCAGATTACTGTGAGTTATTGTACGTGTGTGGTCAGAAAAAGAATTTCATTCTGAGGTATTTCGCCCAAGTGGTATATTTATTTTTGACTTTCATGCATTGTCAGAATTTAACCGTTTGAGTTTCTGTAAAAATTATTTTTTTGTCTCAGTGGTTTATTTGTGTACAGTATGAGGAGGATGCTGGATATTTTTCATTGCATAAGTACACTATTTAAAAAATAAGGGTTTTTATAGGCAGACATTTGAGTATCTTCATAAAATGTTCTAGAGTAGCATTCTGCTAAAGACCTTGCTGTCCAATCACATGCAGTCGTTTGTTCCCAATGAATGAATCCAGACGCCTATCTAGCGCCACCTTGTGTCCAGTCTTCACACACCAGCTGAGGTCAGGCTGGGAGGCCCTGAATGACCAGAGGGTAATACCTCACCTTCGACCCAAGAGATCCACACACACACACACACTCTCAGTCCACTCACACACCTGAATAATGCAGTGTGTTGGCCTGCAGACAGAGACTCTGGGGAGATCCAGCACAAGTGTGTCAAGCTGAAATATGTGTTAAGTTATTCAGCCTCAAATATGAGAGATGGGAAGGAGAGAGGAAAGAGAGGTGGGGGGAGAAGAGGGGACAGGGAGGAAGAGGGAGGCGAAGGTGAGGAGGAGGGGGGAAGGGGAGAGGAAAGAGAGGTGGGGGGAGAAGAGGGGAAGGGGAGGAGAAGAGGGGAAGGGGAGGAGGAGGAAGGCGAAGGTGAGGGGGAAAAGGAACAGGAAAAAGAGGGGGGAAGAGAGAGAGAGGAGCGGAGGGACAGAAGGAGGGAGAGAGGGAGGGAGAGAGGGAGGGAGGGAGGGAGGGAGGGAGAGAGGGAGGGAGGGAGGGAGGGAGGGAGGGCTGCCCCAGGAGGAGGAATGCTGTCCCAGAGCTCTGCTGAGCAAACACAGGGGGCTGGAGCAGCAGCACTGAACCAGGTCATCCATGTTTCATGAGGTAGAATAGCAGAAAAGCAAACATCCTCTCAGAAATCTGCTAAATAATCTGAAAAGCAAAGACACAGTCGAAAACGGGCCGTTACCCGTCACTTTTAAGAACCGAGCACAGAGATCTGCTCACAGATCACATCCAGAGGAACAGATGTTTCCAACGCTCAGCTATCCTCTGTGAAAATAAAAATACATCGATTCAAGATCACTCAATTATTTAACGCTTATCAAAAATGACAGGGGGTTTCTGATGTGTGTGTGTGTGTGTGGTATTAATGCAGCTGTGTGGAAAAGGGGTGTGGCCAGAGAGAGGGCTGCCATTGGGCGGGCGAGGCTGCCACGGAAACAGGAGCTGTCATGGCGAATGTGACCACTCTGTTGGAGAGGACCAAACCTCATGCGACAGAAGAGGTGATGTAGCAGCGGCGGGTCAAAGGTCACTCTGTGGCAGTCATGGTGACGATCATCACAGAGTGTATGCTTGATTGAATCATGAAAGGATGTTCCATTTAACACTGACATGTATGTAGCTGAAAACACCCACATTTCAGAGCATAAAACATTAACATTTACAAGTTTTTCTGTCCCTGATCCATAAAGAAGTACAATTTGATCTATGCTATTAATATGAAAATTTTTTATTTAAAATATTTACTTTGTGCATCTACAAAAAAAATAATCAATAGAAAACAGTGTTTAGTTTAGGCCTTCTTCACACGCTTGCCCCTGCTGGTGCGTGACCCTCGCTGCCCCGCCACGCCCAGCTCTGCCCGCTGCCCCGCCACGCCCAGCTCTGCCCGCTGCCCGCCACGCCCAGCTCTGCCCGCTGCTGAGGCGCCTTCCCAGAAGCCCTGTGGGCTGCAGGCTCCTCCTTCTCTGCCTGGAAACCAGGAAGCAACAGAACGGAGACGAATAGGCCCTCATTTCCTGAGTGAGGGGCGTGGGGAGAGGGGGGGAGGTGTGGGGTGTGGGGAGAGGGGGGCGCGGGGAGAGGGGGAGGTGTGGGGAGAGGGGAGTGGTGTGTGGGGAGAGGGGCATGGAGAGATAGGGGGAGGTGTGGGGCATGGAGAGATAGGGGGAGGTGTGGGGCATGGAGAGATAGGGGGAGGTGTGGGGCATGGAGAGATAGGGGGAGGTGTGGGGCGTGGAGAGATAGGGGGAGGTGTGGGGCGTGGGGAGAGAGGGGGAGGTGTGGGGCATGGAGAGATAGGGGGAGGTGTGGGGAGTGGGGAGAGAGGGGGAGGTGTGGGGCGTGGAGAGATAGGGGGAGGTGTGGGGCGTGGGGACAGAGGAGCGTGGGGAGGTTTGGGACGAGGGGCTGAATATCCTGTACCCATTAATCTTTCCCAGGGGGGTGGGGGATTGTCCGACCACAGGGCCAGACACTGATTAAATGTTCCTAATAGAGGCAATTCATCTCCCTGTGAACAGCCCACACGCAAACACCACAACACAGCCTCCCTCCAGCCAGCCTTCCCACAAACACAGAGGACTTCACAAAGATGCACAAGTACATAAGTTCTAAAGCTGGACGAGGACAGAGAGGACAAGCTGGTCGCTCGTTATGTTCCAAACGTCCATTTCTGTCTCACAATAATTAGTAAATCATATATTACTGTTCAAATATGTAGACTTGTTATCTTAAGATTGTCCTCGATTTAAATTCTGACTGATCATGTCGTCATTCTCCTTGCTTATTCGTTGAGTATATTCAGGACTAAAGCTGTTTCATTTTCAATCATTACTCATTTATATCTCTCAATCTAATCATTTATTAAAAACCCAGAACCATATCATCTTTCTCTCAGGAACAAGTATGTTCATGGCAGAAACACGAAGTCAGCATTCAGGTCTGGACTCCACTTCCTGTGTAAAGGCTTCCTGTTTCACTGTAGGCTGCTTACATTGTTAAAATGACCGTTTACCGCATTGTCTGTTTCAAGTTAGCGGAGGTCAAGTCTACATTTCATGTATCCAATTAAGCAATTAACTACTGCTACACACACACACACACACAGTAGTATCATAATTTGCATCATCATGAATGCTTCATTACCTTTCACCTGCTAAGCTCCATATGGTTACCTTGACTCAAACAGAACAATTACACGATTACATCCCAATTAAGCAATTACCTAATTAAATCTAAACGTAGGTACAGCTTCATCGTTATCTGTGCAGTAACATCAGCCTGCACCATCTCCCCATCGTTAGATGACATCATGCTGCGGTGGTGGGGCCACTTTCAAACAAAATGGTTTTTAAAATGATTTGTTACTCGACTAATATTTTTTCCCTTGATCTGGATGATATCATTGGTCAGACAGGATAAGAATCTGGGAATAAATGAGGTGTGTGTGGAGGGAGGAGGCAGGAGTGGGGGAGGAGGGAGGGGGGAGGTTGTAGTAAGGGGGGAGGAGATGGAGGCGATCCGGGGCAAGCCATGCAGCTTTGGGAACGGCTTGACTGGGTAAAGAATGACATCATCCATTCTAGATGCACTAACATGACTGTTAACTGGAACAATACTGCCCTCTATTGGTCAAATACACACACTCACACACACTCACACACACTCACACACAAATACACTCACACACACACACACACAAACTCACACACACACCTGTTTGACGTCCCTCTTGTCTCCCTTTTGCTTGCTTGCAGACTCAGAGCAGGTGACCAGAGTGTGGGAATACACCCTGCCAGGAACGAGAGACGCCCTCTTTTCTGGGAACAAAGACCAGGACGTGTGTGTCAGTACCTCACCAGCCACACACACACACACACACACTCACACACACACACACACACACTGTTACATTGACTCATTTAGCAGACGCTCTTATCCAGAGTGACTTACAGCAAGTACAGGGACATTCCCCCCTGAGGCAAGTAGGGTGAAGTGCCTTGCCCAAGGACACAACGTCATGTTGGCAGGGCCGAGATTCGAACCCACAACCTTCCCGATTACCATCCCTAACCGCTCAGCCAGCCTGACTCCCCACCTGTGGTGACGGTGGGCAGCTGCTCCATGGCAGGCAGCAGGCCAGTGGAGGCTCGGCGAGTCTCCAGCGCTTGCTTCCACCAGCTGCCCAGCTTGCAGTGTCCCAGCCGGTCTGACGTGCTTCTGAAGCAGGCTGACTCCCTCCTGGAGCTTTTGCCTCCTGCCACAGACCTTTCCAGGGGGCTGCCCTCCATGCGAGCGGGGCTGAGCTGGGGGGAGCGTGTGGGGCTGGTCCGGGGGGACAGTGGGCCTGCCGGGGCCTGGAGCTTCCTGGAGCGGCACAGGGGGATGTGCAGGGATGAGTCCTTTAGGGAGAAGGGCTGCCTGTAGCTGCCTGGACCCCAGCTCTCCTGCTTCCCCTCAGGGCTGGAGCCCAGGGCTGGGCTGTCCAGGCTGGCCTCCAGCAGGTCCAGGCTGTGCTGCAGCTCAGACAGCTGGTCCTGGGTGCCCTCCGTCAGGGCACAGGAGGTCAGGATCTCCGGCTGGTCCACTGCATCCTGGGAATCCCTTCTGAAGCACTCCACAGCGTCCTCTAGTGGAGGAAGTTCAGATGCTCTCTAGATACACCAAAAAAACGACATACAAAGACGCAAATATATTTGAAACGTCACTAAAATATTTAAATTAAATAAAAACTGAGGAACTCTCAGTTGAGGGGTGAGCTTCGAGTGTGTGTGAGGGGGCAGGAGGGAGGAGTTTCACCTGTAAGGGCTCGAGCTCCAGGAAGCAGTGGGACGCAGCTGTGTAGGCCTGAGGGGGGAGGCTAGCTGGCTGGCTCTTCAAGGCTGGGATGCTGAGCCCCTCAGTCGCATTGGGAGGACCGAGGGAGATGTCCCTGGACATGCCTTTGTGGTAGCCCAACTTATCTGCAAAAATGAACACAAAGATTTAGTAAAAACATTTTCTCTGTTAGATTGATAAAGGAGATAGGATCTTACGATCGAGACACGATTGTTTATTCGTGGTTCTCTCTCACCGTAGTCAGGGGTCAAGAAGTTGTGACTTTCCATGTCACACTCGAGCGTGGAGGACACTGATTGGTTGTCTTCGTTGCTGTAGAACTGGGGAGGGAGGTTCAGTCTGCTCCGAGGCCTGCCAATCAAACGAAGCGATGTTCAACCTGCGCTACACCAGTGGAAGACAGAGTCTTGAGAGTTTTGATAATGATAATGATAATGATAATGATAATGTGTGTGTGGGTGTTAAGAGAGGGAACCTCCTGTCGAAGAGATGACCCGGGTCTCTGCTAGCTCCAGCAGCCTTCATCAGGACCTCCTCCCCCTGGGAGAAGCAGGTCAGCACCTCCTCCACTGACCCTGAGGAGAACCAGACATCTTAACCCCGCTGACAAACATCCCAAACAGTCCAGCCTCTCTGTCTCATGTACTTACAGTCTAAGGACTCCAGCTCCTCCACTCCATCTCTGCCCAGGCTGTTGAAGGACAAAGGGTCTCTGGTGCCCTCTAGTGTCAGAGCAAGGTCAGGGCAGCCCGGTGGCGTTTGGGCCAAGCTTGACTTGCTCTCCTCCTGCTGCTGCGGGCTGCAGCAGTCTAGCCCCGCCTCTCTGTCCAGCAGGGCGGAGCTGCTCTCAGACGGAGGAGCCCACCTCAGGTGGAACAGGGACGAGGCAGAGGCGAAGAAAGAGGCAGACTCAGGGCTATCAAGGGAGGCAGGGGGAGATGCAGGGGGAGAGGCAGAGGAATGAGGAGAAGCAGGGAGGAAGGCAGGAGGAGAGGCAGGGAGAGAGGTAGGGGGAGAGGTAAGGAGAGAGGTAAGGGGAGAGGTAAGGGGAGAGGTAGAGGGAGAGGCAGGGAGAAAGGCAAGGTGAGAGGCAGGGGGCAAAGCAGGGGGAGAGGTATGGAGGAAGGCAGGGAGAGAGGCAGGGGGAAAGGCAGGGGGAGAGGCAGGGGGAGAGGCAGGGAGAGAGGCAGGGTCTTCCACAGCTGCTGGGACCTTCTGTTAAACACATTAATGATCTCACTTTGCCACGCATCTGAATTATTTCAAAATAAGTCCCCTCTCAGGAGAAGGACGTACGTAAACACTCCTGGAGTTTAATGACATTAACACACTTAATTAGCAAGTCGAGCAGCACACACCTCAGTCAGGGATGGTTCCTCCGGGTTAGCGGGGTGTGGCTGCCCCCCTCCTGGGGAGGGGTGAGGGAGGAGCTGGCGCAGGGCCTGGCTGGAGAGACTAGGGCAGCTCTGCCTCCTCCCTGGAGCATCACAAAGACTCACCACCTTCCTGAGAGACAGGGACAGACAGAGACTAACCCTCACCCACACTGGTTACTGAGAGGCTAGGGGCAGGTTACTGAGAGGCTAGGGGCAGGGCAGGTTACTGAGAGGCTAGGGGCAGGGCAGGTTACTGAGAGGCTAGGGGCAGGGCAGGTTACTGAGAGGCTGGGGGCAGGTCACTGAGAGGCAGGGCAGGTTACTGAGAGGCTGGGGGCAGGTTACTGAGAGGCTGGGGGCAGGGCAGGTTACTGAGAGGCTAGGGGCAGGGCAGGTTACTGAGAGGCTGGGGGCAGGTTACTGAGAGGCTGGGGGCAGGGCAGGTTACTGAGAGGCTGGGGGCAGGTTACTGAGAGGCTGGGGGCAGGGCAGGTTACTGAGAGGCTGGGGGCAGGTTACTGAGAGGCTGGGGGCAGGGCAGGTTACTGAGAGGCTAGGGGCAGGGCAGGTTACTGAGAGGCTAGGGGCAGGGCAGGTTACTGAGAGGCTAGGGGCAGGTTACTGAGAGGCAGAGGGCAGGTTACTGAGAGGCAGAAGGCAGAAGGAGGGTTACTGAGAGGCAGAGGGCAGGTTACTGAGAGGCAGAAGGCAGGGCAGGTCACTGAGAGGCAGGGCAGGTCACTGAGAGGCAGAGGGCAGGTTACTGAGAGGCAGAAGGCAGGGCAGGTCACTGAGAGGCAGGGCAGGTCACTGAGAGGCAGAGGGCAGGTTACTGAGAGGCAGAAGGCAGGGCAGGTCACTGAGAGGCAGGGCTGGTTACTTAGAGGCAGGGCAGGTTACTTAGAGACAGAGGGCAGGTTACTGAGAGGCAGAGGGCAGGTTACTGAGAGGCAGAGGGCAGGTTACTAAGAGGCAGGGCAGGTTACTGAGAGGCAGAGGGCAGGTTACTAAGAGGCAGGGCAGGTTACTGAGAGACAGAGGGCAGGGCAGGTTACTAAGAGGCAGGGCAGGTTACTGAGAGGCAGAGGGCAGGTTACTAAGAGGCAGGGCAGGTTACTGAGAGGCAGAGGGCAGGTTACTAAGAGGCAGGGCAGGTTACTGAGAGGCAGAGGGCAGGTTACTAAGAGGCAGGGCAGGTCACTGTACCTTGCTCTTGGTCTGGGAGGTCTCAGAACACTCACAGCCTCTCTGAACAGTTGAACCAGATCGTCTGAGCTCAGCTTGTTGAGACTCTGAGACTGATACAGCTGAGCTGAGAAAGGACTAAGAGGTTTCCCTGAAACAACAGATCATGGTGGATTTAATTTCGATTTCTTTAAAATGTATGAATTTGTACTTTTTACAATAAAAAAAGAAGATAATCTTTAGCTGTTTAGTTCTACTAATCAGTACCTGTCCATTTTGCTGGCAGGTGTGTTTTATCGCCCCCTGCTGGTAGGGGAGCTCCCTCCTCTCTCTCAGCCTCAGCATCCTCACCGCTCTGCTCTTCACTCTGTCATGACAAAGACAAACCAGCACATTCAACAGACTCAACCCACAATCACAACCCACAGTGATCCACCGTGACGGGTTCCGTCAAAAAGAATATCACCTCGAGGATTCCTCGGCAGTTGGAACCTTCTGGATGCAGACCTAGCCTGTCACATTGTTGGAGGATGTATCTCACCGTGTCTCTTCGTCCCTTGTGACCTGTCCCCAGGAGGGCCCAAGCACCTGACACGTGACTTCAACCAAACCAAAAATAAAACACACAAGCGTTGAACTCAAACAGGGCCGGATAACCAAAACAGGAAGTCTCCTACATCAGGCTCAACTTTGACCCTTACCCGTTCTGCAGGAGAACGTCCACACAGAGCTTTAGGTCCTGGGTACCTTCCACGGCCGGCCTGGTCCAGAGGAGGTACCTGAGGGCCATGGA
This sequence comes from Neosalanx taihuensis, assembly GCA_030340665.1. Lineage (NCBI taxonomy): Eukaryota > Metazoa > Chordata > Actinopteri > Osmeriformes > Salangidae > Neosalanx > Neosalanx taihuensis. Next base: position 14,412,201 of record CM059296.1, on the reverse strand, counting down.
GGGCTGCCTTCCTCGGAGCAGGCTGCGGAGGATGCAGCGATGCTGCCAGGAGAGCCAGGGTGCCGCACACCTGGGGCTCAGCAGCAGCTCCATGGAGCTCTGGGCAGTACACAAGGTGTTAGGGAACTGCAGCAGGGAAGACCTGCTGGACGTCTGGTGGTCTTACTGGACAACATACCGACATGTGGCCGTGGTCCAGGAGCCAGAAGGCCCGGATCTGCTGGGAGAAGCTGGGGGGGATGGTGAAGGCATTGCAGAAGGACTGCAGAAGGTCGTCTTTACACTGAAGGAAGCTGGCCATGTCCAGCACAAAGTACATTAGCTAGGACACGTTAAGGCTCCTGCACACTTATCCAGAGCGACTTACAGCAAGTACAAGGACATTCCCAGAGGCCAGTAGGGTGAAGTGTCTTGACCAAGGACACAATGCCATGTTGGCACGGCCGGGATTTTCGAATTGGAAACTTTCTGATTACTAGTCTGACTCCCTAACCGCTCAGCCACCTGACTCCACAACAACAGCAGAACATAATGGATAGTAAAATGTAAACAGACAAGATGATAACAGTTGGAGGAGGTTCTTGCTGATTGGATACGATGGCCTGGATGGAGACGGTGTCGATGCGAGGCAGTAGAACCAGCCTGAGCAGGGCTTGGAGGCTCGGGGGAGGATACACCTGGTCACTGCAGTCCTCTGACGTCCAGATGGGCCCGAGCTGTTTGTCCATCTGAGCCACCATACCTTGAATCAGAGAGCTCCATCTTTCCCTCCCTCCCTCTTCCCATCTGGGGAAACACAGAACAATCAGAAGGGAAGAAGTTCGGAAAAAAAGACTGATTGAGGCAACATGGAGGAAGAAAAGAGGGAGAGAGAGGAAGGAAGGAAGCAGTGAGGGTGAGAGATAGTGATAAAGAAAGAGGGAGACAGTGATGGGTGAGGGAGGAGTTATCGCTCACCCAGCTGTGTTCTGACAAGCTCTGCGCTGGTTGTTATCCATCTCTCTCCACATCTGGGAGATCCTCTTCATCTCCTGAGCCTCTGACAGAGCAAAGCATCACACATCCATCAGCCAGAGTCCCTGGTCCTCTCAAAGCTAACGTCCTTCCTGTGTGTCTACCTACCAGGGTACCGGGGCAGGAGTCCAGTGATGCCCCACCACTGCACCAGCTTCCCCAGCCAGATGTGCTGTTTAAGGGTCTTGTGTTCCCGGTTCCAGCAGCCTCGCTCGGCAGAGGATCCGCACGCCACTTTGCACTCCACACACACGACCCCCAGACCTGGAGACAGAGACATGCTGTTAGCATGGTTAGCATGATTAGCATGATTGCCATGTATAGGCCAGAGAGACACTAGAGTAGCCATTCCTGATCTTTTTCACTTTTCCAGAAAACACACTATGGATGAGGGGGGTACCAGGGAATGGCAGTACCATGCCACAGGTGTGCCAGTCTGGGTTGCCGCCTCCCCCACTGCACCAGGGTCAGCAGGTTTGTCAGCTTCTGCAGCAGCAGGTGAACCCTGGTGAAGGAGCTCTGATCCAGGAACATCCACAGACCCTGGCAGCGGCTGAAACCTGCCCGACAGGAAGTTAGGGATGTTAGGGGAAGTGACATAGATTGGGGGGGGGGCAGAGTTGGGGGTTGGGGAGGGGGGATCTCTAACAGGGTTGCAGCTGTGACAGAGCTGGTATCAGTAAATGATCTGCTTTGTTTGGGAATGCCGGTGTTTGGTAATACAACAAGCCTTGCCATGAAAGGCATCCCCCTTATATTGTCAGTTCTGTCCCAGCATCACATGCTTCTTACTGTCCATTGAAGGGACTGGCTTGAGAGGCGACAGCATGTTTCAGGTGTGTGGCAAGTTCCTAGGCAGAATTAGGAGGGGGGTGCCTCTTATGGCAAGAGGGATGACAAGCCTTGCCATGAAACGCACCCCTTTCTACTGTCAGCAACTGCATGACACAACACCTGTTTGTCTACTTACAGAGGTTTAGCAGCTCTTTTTTGGAAAGCTCAGCCATTTTCTGTACCCAGCCTCTGAACCTGGCAAGGCCTGCATCCAACTCAGCATCATCACCTGATGAGACAAACAGATTCTTTTGAACACATTCTGTTCAAACAGTTATGATGATGGCTGTTTGACTGTAGGTTACAAATCCTGCCTTCCCCCCCCCACCTCCCCCCCCCCACCTCCCCACCCCCCACCCCCTCTTTGTATGTCACTGTGGATTAAAAAAGACCCAGATAAATGAGCAGATAATCAGTAGAGTCAGATGATGTGTAGGATATGACCAGCCCAGGGGCGGTTAGACAGATGTGCATGCCTAGCAGAGCTGTCCTCTCACCTTCAGCCAGCAGGCTGTGTAGCCAGCGCAGGATGACTCTCACATTGTTGTGGGCCAGAGCTCTGGACCACTGCTCCTCTTCAGCCAGCATCACCACTCCATTCAATTCAGCTTTATTAGCATGACAGGTAATACAACCACGTTGTAAAAGCTAGGGGCACAGCAACAAATACAAACATCAACAATGTCAATCAGAAAAAAACATAAGGAACTGTAGCTAGTGTTATACATATATATGTGTGTATATATATATGTTATATATATATATATATGTGTGTGAACTCTATTGTGAACAAAGAACAAAGAAACTCTCTCTCTCTCTCTCTCTCACTCTCCTAATACATACCTCAGTCATATCATCCTCTGTAGATATCAGTTTGAATGGCACACACAGATAAAACATGCTACTTTATTCCCTATTTCAGGAGGCTGTACTGCACCTAATCCTTCATATCCACAGGTTTACAGTAATCCTATTGCAAGGAAATGGATGCATTACATAAATTACGTTTAAGCCACATTGCTGCATCAGTCAATAAAAGCTTTCACATCAATAAGGATTCCTGACATTGAAAACATTAGATCATATTAACACACACCATGCTGTTGTTGAAGCCGTATGTCAGAATCAAACTCGGTTTATTCGCAGTGTCCTTGCAAATGTACATGGAGAATAAACCCATTGGGATTCTTATTCTGATTCTGATGTACAACTTCAACACACTAGTTAGGTGGGTCTTTCCAAGGCACCAGAACTATGTCCAAGATTTGGGATCAGAGAAGCGGAGTGAAACTGCTGCACTTTCAATTTACCTCATCACATCAACACATGCATGTTTATGAACAATATGTGTTCCTTTAATCTAGGCTACCTTCATCTGTCTTCTACTGAGTTACAGAGGAGGTGAACAATTAATCAGATATTCAGACTAGAAAGCTTCTGAAAACACAAAAGATGTCTACTAACCAGGATCTTGTTTGATTTTGAGAGTTATTAAACCTTCCAGGTGCTGTAAAGTGAGCAGTTCTAACAGTTCTGGACTGGCTTACCTGTCAGAGTGGAGGTGCGTCCAGAGATCCTCCTGTAGATCTGCTGACTGGGTTCTCCTGTAGATCCACAGCACAGTTCTCACTGGACACAAGCTCATTTGGAGCAGGATAATCCAGTAATCTCACTCTCTGTAAACAGCTCATTGGTTGATTGACTGTGTGTGTTTGTGCGTGAAGACACACACTCTTTCTCTTTATCACAGTAGGTGAATGTGACTCTATTTAATACAACTGGTAAGACGTTAACCCCATTCAAATGTTACATTTTAAACCAAGCACCACAGGTTAGAGAATATTTTTGCTGCTCATCTGCATGCATTTACTGTAATCTTACACTTAATCTGTATCTCTATATATGAAAAGGACTACAACATAATGAGCTATTGTTAATAGTCGTTAGTTCAACCAGCCAGTTCTACTAAGATCTGCCCCGAGATTTGTACAGATGACAGACAGGAGGTGAGGGAAAATCCTAGAGGGCTGATTAATGATTAGAAGAGATTAGCAGGAGGCAGTGCTTTAGGCCAGCACACTGATCTGATGCAGACAGCACCCTGCTCCAGACAGCACCCTGCTCCAGACAGCACCCTGCTCCGTCCCTGTGACCGGAGCGTCTCTCCACCGCGTCTCAAGGTTCAACACTACAATGACCTTCAGCATTACAAGAATAGGACACTGGGAGAGAGAGGGGACATACAGGGCTGACCATGCGGATGTTTCCCAGAGTAAGGTAGGTGATGTGGGCAGCGCAGTGTGTCGGTGGGGATGGTTTGTGTTCTGTCAGGTGGGCAGATGGATGGATGGAGGGAATATGTGTGGATGAAGTGAGGGTGGGTTCATTTCCTTAGAGAGAACTCAGGTGTAGTGATGCTTTTTGTTGTCTTGTCAAGCCTTTTACATTAGAGCAACAATTCTATTCTTGATCTATATTGACGAAGGCTGTTTGTTGGCTGCAGTAGGTCTAATAATTTCTCATAAATTTCTGAAAATGCGCTCATTTAGATTTAACGCAGATTTTTAGAACTGTTTTTCTTATAAGTGATATGGATTCATTTCATTTTTCTCAGGCCAGCCAACAGCTATGAATGAAGTTGCATGTTGAGGATATGGATCATATCCACTGAGCTAAGCTGCTTATGTGTTACCTTCAGAGGGCTTCCTGGAGCTTTCCCACTCCCCAAAGACACCCATAACCATCTAGATCCTCATCCACCCCCCCCCCCCTCCACCCACCACAATCCAACCCAGGACCCTCAAATGGAACGACCAAACTCTATCTAAGATGGCTGTTTTGAAGGTGAAATTCACCAAGACCAGCCGGGACAAGCTTGCCCAGGTTCTGTGGATCTTAAACTGGATCTCCGTGGTGACGGGGGTCATCTTGTTCAGCCTGGGTCTGTTCCTCAAGGTGGAGATCAACAAGCGCTGGGAGCTGATGGCGGAGAGAGACGTCCACTACGTCCCCAACATGCTGATCGCCGTCGGCCTCGTCGCCTGCGGCATCAACTTCCTGGGAGGGAAAATCTGCTACGACTGCGTGGACAACAGCAAGTTCCTCCGCTGGAAGATCCTGATGCTCCCCTACATCATCTGCACCTTCTTCTTCACCTTCTCCGTCCTGGTGGGAGCGCTCTTGTGCTACGGGATGCACGGCGAGCTGGAGGAGTCTCTGACCCTGGGCCTCAGGGACGCCATGCGCTACTACAAGGACACGGACACGCCTGGGCGGTGCTACCTGAAGAGCACCGTGGACCTGCTGCAGATCCAGTTCCAGTGCTGCGGGAACGCGGGCTTCAGGGACTGGTTCCAGATCCAGTGGGTCAGCAGCCGGTACCTGGACATGAGCAGCAAGGAGGTGGTTGAGTGAGTAAGCCCCCGGTGTGTCTGTTGACCTGTCTGCTGGTCCTGGTCCAAGTTGATAAAAACAACAACATTGAAATAAATGAACAGTCAGACAGACAGTGTGAGTGTTTGTTTTGGTCCCTCCCCACGGCGTCCAGCCGTCTCCGTAGCAACGTGGAGGGAAAGTACCTGATGGACGGCGTTCCCTTCAGCTGCTGCAACATCAACTCCCCCCGGCCCTGCATCCAGCACCAGATCACCAACAACTCGGCCCACTTCAACTACGACTACCAGACTGAGGAGCTGAACCTGTGGAGGAGAGGCTGTCGACAGGCCCTGCTGGAACACTACACCAGCATCATGCAGTCCATCGGGATGATCGTCCTCATCATATGGCTGTTTGAGGTCAGTGACACCGTGCTGAACATGGATAGGTGTGTTTGTGACATCATACTGAGACAGAAAGGTGAGGAAGATCTCTCCCTTCCTTGCGTGCTTAGTAGTATTGTTCATTCACTTTGAACGCTGGCCTAATCCCTCCCTAAATCTCTGTTGTGACATTATCTCCGGGTTATCCACCCAGCTCTCTCTGTGGACACACCCCTTTGTCCTGACAGATCATCATGACTAACAGACCCAAAATAGCCCAGCCACACCCCTACTACTTCAGATGTAGAATAAATATGTATCACAGTTTGTGGGGTGGGATTATTACCAGTGTTTTCCATCCTGTAGCTGTCGGTGCTGACGGGGGTTCGCTACCTCCAGACCTCCCTGGAGAACCTGCTGAGGCAGGGGGACCCCAACTCTGAGTCTGAAGGCTGGCTTCTGGAGAACAGCTTCGTGGAGACGGCCCGCTATAACTTCAACATCATCAAGAACCTGGGCAAGAACAACCAGATCCACACGGCCGTCAATGGCGACCCCAACATGGACGTCCCCTCCACGGCCCACTACGGCCCGGACAACGTGCCCCCGAGCAGACAGGATGTGGAGGGTTGACCACGGGGCTCAGACCTCACCTGAGAGCCCCCCTCACCTGAGCCCCCCTCACCTGAGCCCCCCTCACCTGAGCCCCCCTCACCTGAGCCCCCCTCACCTGAGCCCCCCTCACCTGACAGCCCCCCTCACCTGAGCCCCCCTCACCTGAGCCCCCCTCACCTGAGCCCCCCTCACCTGAGCCCCCCTCACCTGACAGCCCCCCTCACCTGAGCCCCCCTCACCTGACAGCCCCCCTCACCTGACAGCCCCCCTCACCTGACAGCCCCCCTCACCTGACAGCCCCCCTCACCTGAGCCCCCCTCACCTGAGAGCCCCCCTCACCTGAGCCCCCCTCACCTGAGCCCCCCTCACCTGAGCCCCCCTCACCTGAAAACCCCCTTTTACCTGAGCACCCCTCTCACAAGACAATATATATTTCAATTATGAAAGCCAAACAGTTCCTCACAACAAACTGCAATCCTATGAAAGGCCTATAAAGGAATACATTCATTCCATAGACTGTAACTGCTTAAACCCAGGATGTCAATATGTCCTTGTCTGGTCAAAAACTATTTCATGTGCCTCAGACTTAAAACTGTATGACAATAGGGGCACCAGACTGTGCCCAACTTAAAAACAAACCACTATGTTTTCCCAGTTCAAACAAGTTCACATGCCAGTACAGGGTTTTCAGGCTGTATCAGATGTTGAAAAGATGGCCTCTGCAGCAGCAAAGAGCATCAGCAAGATCAGGATGAGGTTTCAAGAATGGGCCCAGGTGCTATTTTTGTATTGTACTTAGAAGAGACCATCAACTTTGTGTTTCATACAATAAAACATCTTATTGTTGAGTGTGTGTGTGTGTGTGTGTGTGTGTGTGTGTGTGTGTGTGTGTGTGTGTGTGTGTGTGTGTGAAAGCTGAGTGAGACAGGAGGTGGTCTCTTAAGACCCTCCCCTGATTGCGACGCTCATAATCCAAGAACTAATTGGATTTAAATTCCCCACCTCAGCTTGTCAGTCAACACACACACACACACACATCCGTTTACTAAAACACATAGCCAAGGGGAAGAAAGGACTTCTCTCCTAGTAAAATAGAATCATTAAATTGTTATGGTTATTATATTACTGAACTGCAGCAGCTTCTGAGGAATATTTTGTCAAAGCAGACAGATAGTAAAATAATAATAATAATAATAGTAGTAAAGGACATTGCATTTTCACTCACAGCTCAGGAGATCATCTAGTGTAGAGATCTTTATTTTAACAGCTCAGGTATTACTCAGCACTGTCAGATAATGCACATGAAGAAAAGAAAATTAAACAAGACAGTTGTGAGCACACGCCTTCAAAATCCTGAAAAGGCTGATATATAAACGTGAACTTTATTATTCTGAAGTCATTTTGTGATGTACTGCATGTCGTCTTTGATAAAACTTTTACTATTGGTATTTCAAATGTGTACATATTTTACACATACAGTATAAGTATTACTATTGGAAATATACATATTAAATTGAATATCTGCAGTCATTTCATCAAACCTGCTTAAATAGATAAGAGGTCAAATGTTACATTCATAAACATACATATTCATGTTTACAGTTTCAGTTTTGTGAGTCTGGCTAAAGACGAGTATTTAGCTAGCCTGAAAAGGTAGTTTACCACTGTAAATTTCCACAGATACTTAGATCTAACCCGGATATCCATGCTGTGAAAATATACTGTAAATGTCTGCCAATTACTGACTATATTCGTTTGTAATTACTGTAAAAACTAACAAATGAGAATATTTCAGAGCCAAAGCTTGTAAATGTGATTTTCATAAAATTCCGAACCAAATTCAAGTTTTCTTTCACTCAAATACTGAAATCTGCAAGTACGTAATGGTTTAAACTGGTTACCTGTATATGTGATTTCTACCACTAAATAACTGCTTGACAGTCAGACACTAAGGTTTGGTGTCATGAAAAACTTCATGATAGAAAGCACATAAAATGAAGGACAATAACCCAAATTCAACACAGGATATTAAACAAAAGTCAACCCAGAGGACAGACTTAACACACCCACAAGCTAAGTGACACTGACAGAAACTGGGATGTATTCGATTATTATTATTTCTTTATTTGAAAAAACAAAACGAAGAAAAGTATTTGGAAAGGTGTGGAGGAGAGAAATATGAGAGAGAGCAGAGAGAGAGAGGGACAGAGAGAGCAGAGAGAGAGAGGGACAGAGAGAGCAGAGAGAGAGAGAAAAATATTCAAAAGAAAATTAAAAGTTCTCACAGCAGTCAAGCAAAATAAAACAAGGCAACTTTCTCCTCCTCCTCCTCAGTCTTTGTTCCCCTGGCAACCCAGATTTCCTCTGGTATTTCCTGGAGGAGGCGGCCTACTGAGGAGGTCACACTCCCCAGTGAGGAAGTGTGTGTGTGTGTGTGTGTGTGGGTGTGTCTAAGCAAGTCCCTGTGTTCCCATTGGCTCACAGCATCTGCCACTCGAAGGCGAACATGACGTTGACCACCTCCAGACTGCGGGCGATCTCCTCCAGGACACAGTGCTGCTGCCACAACTGCTGGAGCTTCCTGTAGCGCTCAGGGCACAGGTGCAGGGGGTTACCCCTCCTGGTGAACACACACACACACAGGCGTGACACACACACACACACCCACAACAAAGACAACACACAATTAGTGACATTAACACTTCCACATTTACATTAATTCATTCATCAGACACTTTTATCCACAGTGACTTCCAAGAGAGAGAGCAGTGAAGAGTCTGTCCAGCAGGACGTCTGGTAGCTTTAAACGACACGGAGACTTAAACCTCTGGAGAGGCCCCCTGCTGCAGCATCCAGGTGAGAGGTCAGAGGTGACTTACACCAGCTGGGGGTCTGTTTCTCCGTAGTCGTCCAGGTAGGGGGCGGGGTATGTGCTACCTCTCGTTCTGCTAGCCATCAGCACGATCTCACACTCCCGTATCCTGGAGGAAACATTACTGCCATTAGGAATCAGAAATAAGAAAAAACACATTCAACTGACAAGGAGCACTCTCCTAAACTCACAGTTATTCAAAGAGGAAACTCTTAAAAAATGTAAATGTAAAACTGTAGGTTGTTTTCTAAACTACAGGAGATATTAATATTGATGAGATGAAAGAGGTGCTGTTTAGTACTGTATTAAGAGAACTACAAGGAAGTGACTGAGGCCTGGAGCCTCTGGGTCCAGCACCCACCTGAGGAACATCCCCACCCCCGCCCCGCAGGTGGCAGCGTGGGCCGTGCAGGCGCCCACCTCCTCCCCGTTCAGCTGCACCTGGCAGCAGCTGTTCTGGGAGCACAGCATGGTGCCGCAGAACAGACACAGCGTGGGGTGCTTCCTCTCATCGTCAGTGGAGCTGGGGCACCTGGGGGGGTGGGGGGGAGAGGGGGGGGGTCACCCAGGGTGTCACCTCAGTGTGAGCTGTCAGGTGTGTGCGTTCAGAGCAGGCGTCCCATACTTACTGAAAGTGACTGGCTTGATTGAGAAGAGCGCTATAATCCTCGGGAAGATTAATTAAGCGATTCCCTCTCCGGGGATACCTGCAGGCAGTAATGACAGGAGATGAGATCCCCCTGGAGAGCACATGCTGACACCACACATGTCTGCAGAGGAGGAGGGATGATCGTGGGGCAGATGGACGGGGGGACACTGACCTGATTGGCTGGATTTCCCCTTTCAGGGCTTTGGTGACAACTGGGCTCCCACACCACCTGAGAACAAGCATCATCAACAACAGGTGAGCCTCCCTGTGCAGTAGGAGCTGACAGGTGTGGAGCTGACAGGTGTGGAGCTGACAGGTGTGGATCTGACAGGAGTGGAGCTGACAGGTGTGGATCTGACAGGAGTGGAGCTGACAGGAGTGGAGCTGACAGGTGTGGAGCTGACAGGAGTGGAGCTGACAGGAGTGGAGCTGACAGGTGTGGAGCTGACAGGTGTGGAGCTGACAGGAGTGGAGCTGACTGGAATGGAGCTGACAGGTGTGGAGCTGACAGGAGTGGAGCTGACAGGAGTGGAGCTGACAGGTGTGGAGCTGACAGGTGTGGAGCTAACAGGTGTGGAGCTGACAGGAATGGAGCTGACAGGTGTGGAGCTGACAGGTGTGGAGCTGACAGGAGTGGAGCTGACAGGTGTGGAGCTGACAGGAGTGGAGCTGACAGGAGTGGAGCTCACAGGTGTGGAGCTGACAGGTATGTTAGATAAGCTTACCCCTGTAGTAATGGAGTGACTGTTTCCCGGTGCTCCTGGAACAGCAGGAACAGGTTGGAGGGCAGGGCCAGGTAACTGCACAGCGCCACCATCTGGCTCGGAGGCGTCACTGTAACGCACAGGATGAGTGTGGATCAGGTGCCTCAAGCACGCATTCACACACGAGTCCTTAGACAGACACACACACACACACACTTGAAGCCTGATGTACCTTCTGAGCTGGAGAGTTCCTCTGGGGGGGAGACTCCTGTAAGGCAGCTAAAGAAGAGGGCTGAGCAGCGGAGGAAGGGCAGGACCCCCCTCCTGACCCGCTCAGCCACGGCACTGCCAGGCACCCCGGGCTTCAACCTGGAGGGAGGAGGACAGGGGGGACAGGGTGAGACGGGAGCCCTGGGGCTGAGGTGAGCAGGGCAGAGGAGGTGAGACTTACCCCTGGCAGAGCTGGGACACAGTAGAGTAGAGCTCAGCTGCTAACCTGCTCTCCTCTCCTCCCTCCTCCCCAGGACACACTGCAGGGAAATCTGGCCAATCGACACACATACACACGTGAGTGTGTGTCGGTGTGTGTGTGTATGCTGTCGAGTGTGTGTGCCGTCATACCTGGGCAGCACAGCAGCACCTGCAGGGTGTGCGCCATGGTAACCAGGTGCAGGATGTGCAGGTGGTTGTAGGCAGAGCTGAGAGCTGAAGGCTGCAGGTCAACAGCTTTCTCCTGGTACAGAGCTGGAACAGCCAGAACCAGGCCCACCTGGGGACACAGACACAGCACAGCAGAGACACACAGCACAGACACAGCACAGACACAGTACAGACACGGCACAGACACAGCACAGACACACAGCACAGACACACAGCACAGACACAGCACAGACACACAGCACAGACACAGCACAGACACACAGCACAGACACAGCACAGACACAGCACAGACACAGCACAGACACACAGCACAGACACAGCACAGACACACACGACACAAAGGACCACAGTTTGGATCAAAGTAACATCAAATGTGAATGAAAATGGTACAAATGTGTCAAGCGTTATTCAGGCGCCACAGCCTGGCCAGAGGGGGCGACAGAGGGCTCACCAGCAGGTGGAAGCAGTCCACCTCAAGGAGAGAAGGAGTGATGTCTGAACTGAAGGAGGGCAGCAGGACTGCAGGTAGAGAGAGAGACACACAGAGAGAGACAGAGAGAGAGAAAGAGATACAGACACACAGAGAGAGCCATTAGAACGCAGAAAGGGGCGGAGCTTTCATTCTACACCAGTACGGCTAACAGTACAGAATATATAGGTGTGTTCCAGAAGCCTTGTTTTCTACTCACCCCCCAGCATGTCAGAGAAGTACTGCTGGATAAGATCCCCAGAACTCCGGTTCCTCTGAGCAGCGGAGAACTGGACCACTGCCTTCAGCCCTGCCAGCTGGAACACACGCAGAACACACGCAGAACGTCAGAGAACCGACCCAACCAAACCCTGAAATGCTCGTGGACCAATCAGGGACGTCCTACGAGAGCTGTCTGACCTGTCTGTTCTGTAAGGAGCCAATCAGAGGCTTGTCCTCCTCCTGCAGCATGTTTTCTATACAGGAGACGAGCACATGTTAGGTCACATGACAGGTCACATCAGGACCAAAGCATCAGCTGAATGGATAAAAGCTGCAGGTGTAAAGGAGGTGGTTTGGAGGGTTGCGGTCGAACCGATGGCCTGGATGGTGAAGGCACAGGTGTTCCAGGCCATGATGGGCACCAGGGGGCACAGCTCGTTCACGGGGGTCTTCAGCCCCACACGGTGCACCGTGTTCGCACACACCACCAGCATCTCCGCTATGCTGGGAGAAAACTTTCTCCTGGAGAACAACCACACAACACTTCTTTATTACAACACACTGTCATAAAGAATAAGAATACCAAAATAATATGGTTGTTCTTTTAATAATCATTTATGATGATGCTTTAATTTTGATGTCATACATATATAATTGCATTCAGTGTTAGAGGGAATGGACCAATGAGAGCAGCTGGTGTTGATGACTCACGGTTCCTGTACTCCGAAGCTGAGGATGGACCTGAAGTCTGGCTGGCCCTCTCCACACAGGCCTGCCCCCCCCACCTCACCAGCCTCTCCCCTCACCTCTGAAACACAACAGGGAGGCACTCTAGGACCCAGGGGATGACTTGGACAACAGCCAACAAATCAAAGGGGTGGGGTTTAGGGGTTTGAGGGTCAAGGTTAAGGGGCTTGGGGAAAGGAGGTGATGGATTAGGGCTTTGGGGTTAGGTTTCTAATGGTTAGGGTTCTAAGGTTTAGGGTTCTAAGTGGTTAGTGTTCGTAGGGTTAGGGAATCTTAGGGTTAGGGTTCTTACCGGCTCCCTGAGAAATGGACTTGAGTCCTCGGATCCTGGCAGAGATGATCTGGATCCAGCGAGGCAGAGTCAGAAGCTGGCCCACCAACTCTGCATCCTCACTACACACACAAAAGAACCAGACGGTCACCACCACACCACCTCCATCCACTGGGTTTACCCCAGGCACGAGGCCTCCTCCTGGGCTCCGGGCTCCAGGAGGGGTGGGAGGGAGCGGAGGGACGTACTAGTTGAGTGTGAGCGGCTCCAGGGGGATGATGGGGACCACGGTGTTACACAGGGACTTGCAGAGAGGACACAGGTACTCCCCGTTCTCCAGGTCGATGATCAGCTCCGCGTGGAGGCGGGTCCGGGTGGTGTTCTGCACCGCCTCGAAATACCTGGGAACACACACACACACACACACACACAGAGAAAGGTCTGATGATGACAGGCTATCGAGTGATCGTGGACATTGGTGTGTGCGTGTGCCGGCAATGACTCACTTCTGCCAGCAGGTGGCGTGCATGACGTGCCCGCAGCTCCCAGTGTGGGTCCCCATGGCCAGATCAGGAGGCATGAACAGGGGATAGGTTTCTGGGATGCAAAGGAAAAGAGCACCACATCTCATCCAACCAGCTAAGATCAATCCAATTCAAATGTATTTCTAGAGTCCTTTTTAAAAGCAAAGTCACAGCAGCTTTCACATACGCCCATAGAACTGCCCCACAACCAACTTAAACCCTCAAAGGAAAGGAAAAACTCATCAATTAAAAACCCAATTGAGAAGTGAAGTGAGACTGACTGTCGTCCAGGCTGGGGATCCTGCCCCTGGTCTGGGTCAGGACAGTGGAGCTCTGAACACAGGCTGTCAGCACCATGGCAGGGGAGAGAGCCTGGACCTCCTGCTCCTCCTGACACAGGATACAGGTGAGGACCTCCCGCTCAGCCGGAGTGGACCCCCGCTGGGGCCCCACCGCCACGCTCAGCTCCCCCAGATCCATGGCAAAGCTGCAGGACAGGGGCACATTCATGAGGGGGGATGGGGGCAGGGGGGGCTGTCCATGGGTGGATGTTCGATCAGAGTCTACCAGGGTCTGGATCCTCCTCACCTCTCAGCTGGTGCCGTCACCTCACCCTGGCTCCCACTCTCTGGCATGTTGTCGTACAACATTTTGTTGGACTCAATAAAGTTTTTCTGCATGGCCGACATCTGGGCCATGATCTTCTGCCGGTGGAGTTTGGCTGCCTCGGCCTTCCTCTTCCTCTCTGCCTTCTCCTTGTCCTGGACGTTCTGGACCAGGAACAGACTGAGGGTTAGATACTGCAGATAACCTGGACCACCACGTTAGGGTGACTTAAAGACTTACAGATGAATGGACATTTTGACCACATAAACACTAACAAAACAGTATTTTTCATTTGGCTGTTGATATAATCAAATAATTATGTCAATATATGTATATAAAAAAAGAAGAAAAAATAAAGGAAACAGCTACAAAAATTCTTTAAAAAATGTCCTTGTATTTTGAGTCAAGTGCATCTTGAATTTTGGTTTTGGTTTTGGACAGAGATAGTAATGTGTGTGTGTGTGTGTGTGTGTGTCTGGTTTGGACTCACCTCCTCTGGTCGGCTGGTCTCCATGCTGACGGATGCGGCTGGGCTGGACTTCTCTCTAAGGCACTTCACCACCTCGAACATCTGATACACATGGAGAGAATGTGTTCACAGCTAGGACTGTGGGGCCCTTCAGCTGGGACTGTGGGGCCCTTCAGCTGTGACTCCCTATGTGGGGCCCTTCACACAGCTGGGACTCCCTATGTGGGGCCCTTCACAAAGCTGTGACTCAGCATGTGGGGCCCTTCACACAGCTGTGACTCCCTATGTGGGGCCCTTCACACAGCTGTGACTCCCTATGCGGGGCCCTTCACACAGCTGTGACTCCCTATGCAGGGCCCTTCACACAGCTGTGACTCCCTATGTGGGGCCCTTCACACAGCTGTGACTCCCTATGCGGGGCCCTTCACACAGCTGTGACTCCCTATGCGGGGCCCTTCACACAGCTGTGACTCCCTATGCAGGGCCCTTCACACAGCTGTGACTCCCTATGCAGGGCCCTTCACACAGCCTCCTCAGGTTAGGATCTCACCTGGACAGTCCAGCTGATCATGTCTTTCTGAGCTTCCAGCGATGGCAGCCTCTTGACTTTAGTCAGCAGGTGGAACACAGACTTGCCGTGTTCCGAGCCGATTTCTGGAACGGAACCAAATAAATAGTCTCAAAAGCGGCCATGAAAACATACGATTTCACTCCGGTTAGATTAAATCATTAAATCATTCTCAGATGTTAACTTGAATGGCCTAAATCATTGACTTCAATGTCGATCTTGTGACAGGAAGTGTCAGGAGACGGAGACTCACGCCGAGCCTTGAGGCTGAAGTCAAAGGTCACCTCCTCCACAGAGCCGGACTCCAGCTGGGTCTTCTCCTCCTGGAGGCCCTGAGCGATGAGGTGTACGGCCTGGAACACACACGCCACACGCCACACACCACACACACGCCACACACGTTACTCACACAGCCACAACTTGTCTACAGGACTGCTTGTCTGCAGCACCTGTATATGTGACACGTGAGTGTGTGTGTGTGTGTGTGTGTGAGTGTGTAAGTGAGTGAGTGTGTGTGTGTGAGCGTGTGTGTGTGTGTGTGTGTGTGAGGCCCCAGTGAGGAGGTGGAGGGCCAGGAGGAGCAGTACAGACCCTCTGGATCATGGCCTCAGTCCACTGTGTGGATCGGTCCTCCACAGCTTTCTGCAGGACACGGCGGAGCACATGGATCAGGACGTCACAGCAGAGCAGCCTCACGATGCTGGAGAAGGCTGGGCAGAAGGGGGGAGGAAGAGGGGGGCGCAGGGCTGGACAAGGACCAACACAGTTACAGTTAGTCATTTATCAGACGCTCTTATCCAGAGTGACTTACAGCAAGTACAGGGACATTCCCCCTGAGGAGAGTAGAGTGAAGTGTCTTGACCAAGGACACAACGTAATGAGATTTACTTTTTTCTGCTGAGGCTGTTATTTTGTTTGTCTGGCGGACACATACCTTTGTCACTTCCCTCCTGAGCTCTCTTCTTCTTCTGGGCATCTTCAGCCTGCAGGACAGAGAGAGGGGGGCTTACTTTCTCCCCAGGACAGGAAGTGACACCAGTGGAACCCTCCGAAGCCCTGGTCCTACCTTGCTGTGCTGTGATTTAGAGTAGTGGTAGTAGAAGGGGTTGAACTCTGCCAGACATTCCTTTTTGACTTCGTACAAGCCATGACCGGAGACACCAGGTTTCCTGAGGACGGGGTCAAGATGAGGGTCAAGACGAGGGTCAACAAAGGGGGTCAACAGAAAGGTCTTTGCTCTTTGTTTGAACCCTTTGCACTCACTTGAAGGTGGAGACCTTGGGGATTACGGTCTCCAGGCCAGTCTCATGACTCTCCTGAGAACACAGGAACAACATGCGTCATTCATTCAGCTGCTCAGGCTTCATCAGGGTGTCTTGTATCGTTTTTAACAAACGCCTTTGGACGGGTTCCAACTAAGAGATGTAGATCAGGTGTGAGGGTGTGGAGGGAGGAGGTGTGGAGGGAGGAGGTGTGAGGGTGTGGAGGGAGGAGGTGTGGAGGGAGGAGGTGTGAGGGTGTGGAGGTGTGGAGGAGGGTGGAGGTGTGGAGGAGGGTGGAGGTGTGGAGGGAGGAGGTGTGGAGGAGGGTGGAGGTGTGGAGGGAGGAGGTGTGGAAGAGGGTGGAGGTGTGGAGGGAGGAGGTGTAGATCAGGTGTGAGGGTGTGGAGGGAGGAGGTGTGAGGGTGTGGAGGGAGGAGGTGTGGAGGGAGGAGGTGTGAGGGTGTGGAAGGAGGAGGTGCGCTGTGGAGTCTCACGTTCTCAGGCAGGCCCTTCTCCAGGCTGCTGTGAGCCATGGGCTCGATGCAGAGCAGGTGGATCACCTCCCTCACAGTCACGTCCTCCTTGGTCACATGACTGATGCCAGGCACATACCTCTCCCCTGAGACACAGACACTCTAGCTGACTGACCTCTGACACTGGCTCATGATTGGACGATCAAGAGACTCAGAGATCGAAGCAGAGACTTACCAATGATGATTATGAGGAGGAGAAGCATCTCTTCAGTCAAGCGGTTCCGCTGTTTCAAAAGTTCCTGTTCAGATGGAATATCGTCAGCCAATCACAGCAAAGTCAACAAGGTTTCTGATCTATCCAGCAGGTGTGGCTGTTGCTTACTTGGTCCTTGCTTGAGGTGCTCCCGTTAAAAACATCAAAGAGCTCAAATCTCAGCAGAATGAGCATGATGAAGTGGTTGGGGTCCATTTTGGAAGCAGCGATCTATGGAGATGGTCAGTAAATGAAGTCGGGCACAAACAAAGCATGGCTGTGACAGTAATGCTGCTGAGAGCTGACCTGGAGCATGATGATGTCCTTATCGAACATCTCATCCCTGCACTTCACATCCTGATAGTAATACACCTGGGAACAGCAGGACACCATTAGAATAGTTAGAATACTTTTTATTGTTGTGTTGTATTTTGTGTCATCAGATCAGAAGTTTGGTGGGGTAGTGGGCCACACTGGGCCCCCTCCTACCCCCTGCCCCCCTCCCTCCCACCCCCTGCCCCCTCCCTCCCTCCCACCCCCCTGCCCCCTCCCTCCCACCCCCTGCCCCCCTCCCTCCCACCCCCTGCCCCCCTCCCTCCCACCCCCCTGGCCCCCTCCCTCCCACCCCCTGCCCCCCTCCCTCCCACCCCCTGCCCCCTCCCTCCCACCCCCCTGCCCCCTCCCTCCCACCCCCCTGGCCCCCTCCCTCCCACCCCCTGCCCCCCTCCCTCCCACCCCCTGCCCCCTCCCTCCCACCCCCCTGCCCCCCTCCCTCCCACCCCCCTGGCCCCCTCCTACCTGGCTGACCAGCGAGAGCCCGTTCCTGCGCCACATCTCAGCTGAGACCTGAGCAGCCAGCACCAGACAGCGCAGGGGGTGCTCAGCGAAGCGAGTGAAATCACAGCTCTCCTGGAACAAACACACACACACACATACAAATACACACACACATCCCTGGCCATCAGCATCGGAGGGGGTAGAAACTGAAGGATAATTACACAGCGAGGACTGACTAGCTGACTGGCTGACTGGCTGGAAAGCTGATTGGCTGACTGGCTGGAAAGCTGATTGGCTGACTGGCTGACTAGCTGACTGGCTGACTGGCTGGAAAGCTGATTGGCTGACTGGCTGACTAGCTGAATGGCTGACTGGCTGGAAAGCTGATTGGCTGACTGACTGAGAAGAGTGATTCAAAGTCAGGTTAGGTAATAACGTCCGATTTCACTTACAGGATCGACAAACTCGTGAAGGCGACTGACTGCACCTGTTCCACACAGGGACACATACAAGCCTGGGAACACAGGAAACCACCAGTCACGCTTGACAGAACACAACCAATACATCCACATCATACTGGTAACTTTCCACTGGGGTGTCCAGGGTGCAGTGACATGCGGAGGCCACTAGAGGGAAGAGGGAGCATCCTCACCAGCCAGCAGTCTGGAGATGGGCAGGTGAATGCTGACTGCCTCCTGTGACACCTTGTACGGCCGGATGTGGAGGATCTGTTTGCACATGTAGTAGTCTATGGGCTCGCTCAGGAAGGGCTGGTTGTTGCAGCGCATAAGAGCCTGGTGGCACTCCTTGAAGGCCAGAAGGAGCACCTTCTCCTGGGGAGGAGGAATAAGTGGTTAGGGTAAGGGCTGTGGTTGATGTAAGGGCTGTGGTTGGGGTAAGGGCTGTGGTTGGGGTAAGGGATGTGGTTGGGGTAAGAGTTGTGGTAAGGGCTGTGGTTGGGGAAAGGGATGTGGTTGGGGTAAGGGTTGTGGTAAGGGCTGTGGTTGGGGAAAGGGATGTGGTTGGGGAAAGGGATGTGGTTGGGGTAAGGGATGTGGTTGGGGTAAGGGCTGTGGTTGGGGTAAGGCTGTGGTTGGGGTAAGGGCTGTGGGTGGGGAAAGGGATGTGGTTGGGGAAAGGGATGTGGTTGGGGTAAGGGCTGTGGGTGGGGTAAGGGCTGTGGTTGGGGTAAGGGCTGTGGTTGGGGTAAGGGCTGTGGTTGGGGTAAGGGCCTGACTCAGCAGTTGAGGTCAGAGGTCTGAGGACTCACGTCAGATGAGCACCAGTCCTGGAACATGGCCAGGATGTGTCTCAGCTGGATCTGGATGGAGAATCCTGCCTCCCACTCTGGCTCCACCTCGATGTGCTGTCCCAGCTGCCGTTTGACCTCCTCCATACCCTGAACACAACCAGCAGGCTTTAGACCCCCACATCTGAGACCCACCAGCACGCCTACCTGCCACCCCACCAATCATCTGTCCCTCTGGAAGCCTGGAGGTACCTGCATGCAGTTGAGGAGGACCAGGAAGACCCGGAGACCTTCGAGAAACTGGCTCCTCAGCTCCTCCGTCCACACCGAGGGCTTACTGATGAGGATGTACCTGGGAGGAGGAGACGCGGAGGGCTGGAGTGAGTTCCTGCTCAGCGACAGGAGGGTGGGAAAGGGGGAGGGGCTTAGGGGGCGTGGCCGTCACCTGAGGTCACGGAAGACCATCTGGATACGAAAGAACTTGTCAGAGTTGTAACCCTGGAAGTGGAAGCGACTGTTGGTGTCCAGGTGTTCCCTGAGCAGATCAATCACCGTGTCCACGATCACCTTGATCACGTTCACCTCCTCGATAAGATGCCTGGCCTACACACACACACGCACACCACACACACACACACCAAACAGTCAGGAAAGAGATGAGAGACCAGCAGCTGACAGGCAGGAACTAACTTTCCTTATGTTCCATAGAAAATCATGTGTGAGTTTATGAGGGGAGATCCTACCAGAGTGGGAACAGTGAAGATCTGTACAGAGAGAGCAGTAATGGAGATACTCTTCTCATGATCGTCGCTGATGAAGTCTCTCTGCAGTTGCATGTAGTGCTGAGACACAGGGAGAGGGGGGGCAGGTGAGCCTCCACGAGCAGAACACGCTAAAAACATGCCAACATGACGATCTGAGGCTGAGTACCTTAGTGAACTCGATAGCAAACAGCCTCTTGTACTCTGTCTCCATCAGTAAGCTGCAGAATATCAACTCATGGACTATCTTGCGAGCTCCTGGTGGAAATAAATACAGGAGATGAGTGTTGTGAAGCACTAGAAAGAATAGGAATACATTAACCGTCCCTATTCCCCTCCTACCCAAACCCTGACCCACCCTAGTCACCAGCCCACAAGGGACTTGCCTTTGTAGAGTCTGGCGTCCTGCAGCATGAGCAGGCTGATCAGGCACTGTCTGTCTCCAGCTCCTCCTGCCTCCAGAGCCACCTGGCAGAACACCTGTCTGAAACCCCCTGAGCCCAACAACAAGCAGTTCCTCTCAGCTCCCAGCAGGCGTACCCACTGAGAGCTCCTACTGGGAGCTCCAGGAGCACGCAGGGAGGAGACAGGGGCTCCCCCCCAGCCCAGGGAGGGAGTTACTGTGTCAGGGACGGTGCACGGGGGATGTGGGCTGTGGTACCTGAGTAGCCGATAATCTGCTGGAACCAGGTTCCCAGGCGCAGGGCGAAGCTCTGGTGGGCCATGACGGCTGAGTGGAGGATCTCCACACGCAGAGGCTGCAGGGAGATGTGCTCCGAGTTAGCCTGCAGAGAGAGGGGGAGAGAGGGGGAGAGAGGGTCAGACAGCTGCACACTAAGGGAGGCTGGGAGGCTGGGAGGCAGGGGTGAGGTGTGTGATTTACCCGGATGAGGTCCTTGGCTTGCTGACAGGATCGAAGCGTTCCTCGTATCACAGCACGGCGACCCTGCAGACAGACAGACAGACAGACAGACAGTAAGACAGTCAGACAGACAGACAGACAGTAAGACAGTCAGACAGACAGACATGAGATCACATGACACATGGTTTTGTCTCAGAACAATGCTGTACATCAACATGCTGGTATGTGAGTAGGTCACATGACCACATTTCGAACCCTTTGCAGCTTGTTGTTGAATTCAAAGCATTTCAGGAACGACAACAAAAACACTCCTTCTATTAGTGCCCGTGTTATTATCGGCATGACAACCGGAGGTACAGTATAACCACATTATAAGATATTGGATTACCCACATGGCTATTCATTCTCGTACAGGTTACGAGTACAACCAAACCAGTTTGCATGGTGCTATTCTAGGAGTCCACATGTATTGAAGTCTAGCTTAGTGTTCCAGAAGCTGGGGAGCCCAGACACTACCTCCTTGTCGATGAGTGCGGTGTGTGTCTGGGCCTCAGCGTGGTCACAGTACACAGAGCGCTGCAGTGTGTAGATCACATGGTCGTATGAGTGGTGCTCATCGTTGTACAGCACACAGTAGTACGCGTTCTCCTTCACCCTGAACACAGGGACACACAGCAGGGGGTTACTGCCTGGACAGGCTCCTAGATCCTGGACGGATCATACTGATCAATGAGGTTTTATTTTATGAGGAGTATTTTATGAAGGTCAAGTTTAAAGGTAAGTATAGTCTAGCAGGAACAAGGGAAAAAAAGAGAGAGAGAGGGAGAGAGAGAGAGACAGGGAGAGAAAGAGACAGAGAGTGAGTGAGTGAGTGAGTGAGAGAGAGAGGGAGAGAGAGAGAGAGAGAGAGAGGGAGAGACAGGGAGAGAAAGAGAGAGAGAGAGAGAGAGAGAGAGAGATAGAGAGCTTGGCACACTTAACAATGACAGCTTTTACTCAAAGTGACAAAACCATACAGTGAGGGAGGGGTGGAAACCTCTGGACTATCAGTCACAAGCTCTTCCTCTTCCACCCTCATATGTGAGGGGGTGTTCCCTGATCCAGCACGCTGCGTCAGCTGCAGTACCTGGGCTGCAGCTCTGCAGGCAGCTCATTCCTCTCCTCCCACACCAGCAGGTCTGTGGTGTAGCTGAGCAGCACCTGAAACAGCTTCCTGGATCGTTCCTCTAACCCCGCCTCCAGCTGCTCCTCCTGCAGGGGAAACATGCATACATGATGTCACTTATCCAGAGAGACTCACAGTAAGTACAGGGACATTCCCCCCCCTGAGGCAAGTAGGGTGAAGTGATCCTTGATCATGTTCCAACGTCATGTTGGTATGGCCGGGAATCGAACCGGCAACCTTCTGTTTAGTAACCCGATTCCCTAACCAATCAGCTACGACAACCGTGAACGGAACTAGCAGAAGGTCAGAATGACACCAAGCCTTTCTTCAGCAATCGCATATTCTGTGTGAATGCGTTCGCTGAATCCTATTGAAAATAATAATCAAGCCTGCGAATCATTTCCAGAATACAGAGTTGAATTTGGCGAGCATTCAAGACAAGACGTTTCTGTTCAGGCAAAGCCTCCATAAAGTCCCTGCTTCCTGTTCTGAAACGTTGCTGAAAAACACGACACTTCTGCGACCCCCGTGAACCCCCCAACCCCCCCCCCCCCCCCCCGCCCACCCCCCCACCCCCCACAGTGCACTATTTTCAGAAACGGCTCCATTTGCAAAAACATGAAGAATATTTGACCATATAAGAGCACAACAGGCAGGCTTCATAGCCAATTAGAATCCCCCTGACGACCAAACCAAGAATTCAGCACAGCAGAATTTCAGGCAACCATCAGATATGTGACACATGTCTACTACAATACAACCCCCACCCCACCTCACCCCACCCCACCTCAACCCACCCCACCTCACCCCACACAGCCACCCCACACAGCCACATCAGAGCAGGGCGCAGGAGAACCCACTGAGCCTCCAGTCCAAACCACTGTCTGGATGACAGCTTTCAGACTTCCAAACTGTGGTCATGTGACATGTCACCATGATAGCCACAGCAAAACAGAAAGCAGAGCTCCTTGTCTTTGATGGGAGCACCTGTGGAAACAGGCAGACCTGCTGTGGTGGAAACAGGCAGACCTGCTGTGGTGGAAACAGGCAGACCTGCTGTGGTGGAAACAGGCAGACCTGCTGTGGTGGAAACAGGCAGACCTGCTGTGGTGGAAACAGGCAGACCTGCTGTGGTGGAAACAGGCAGACCTGCTGTGGTGGAAACAGGCAGACCTGCTGTGGTGGAAACAGGCAGACCTGCTGTGTTTGTTCAAGGCCTGTTGACAGGATCTTATCAAGCCAGGTTATTTTTATAAACTGAGAAAGCTTAAGAGAACCAACACCTGCGATCTACCTAGTATCCATCTGGACTTATTATCCAGTCTGGGTCTTAAATACAACAGACAGACTACTGTCAGTTCAACTCCAGTCAACACAGAATTTGGCGACTTCATAATGTAAGATACGTCTTAAGAGGCCTCTACCAAACTCTCATCTAACATATTTTACTTAGATCTTAGATCATCCACCCTCTAACTATCTCCATCCTCTCAACTTTATTTGCTGAAGTGATGCAGGTCATCAGTGTCAGTTTCCCAGAGTCAGTGTCAGTTTCCCAACAGGAAATCAAGTATTGTGGAGTTTATTGACACTGAATGGAAAAGAAAACGTGATGTTCTCCCCCCCTCCCCTCCCCTCATCCGGTTGTTATGTAACCCACCGTTTCCATGGCAGTGGAAGCCCCGAGGTCGTGTGCAGAGCAGCAGGGGCCAGTCTTCCAGGCCTCCAGGTCACCACAGTCACAGAACCCCCCGCCTGAGGAGGCGTGCATCTGGGAAACACACACACACACAAACGCACACAAACACACATACACACAAACACACACGTCACAGAGGGACAGGGACAGATGAGGCAGGAGGACATTGTTAAATGTTGCTGCCATTTCCATTTAAACTATTATAGTTAAATAGCCATTTGTTTACATTTTGTATGTGGATAGGCTTTAGTACTTCACTAGGGAAAGCACACTGCATGTTGTCTGCAATAAAGAGATACCTTTTTGTTGTTGTCCTAGATTACAAAAGTATTTTAACATACACAGACATCCTTTTCAGGAAAAAAAATCATGTCCTGATTGGATAAAAAGCATTCAGATGAAAGGAGGATTAAACAGGAACCTACTTTATATCGATGACCTTTGTGCACACTGTCCTGGAAGCAGTCCATACACAGAACACAGGTGGGATCAATTGCACAATCCCTGCAGGCAGACCCAGAAGTTAGATTAGTCATTCGATCAGCTGCATGTCAACAGCTGACTGATATCTACACACACACACACACACACACACACACACACACACACACACACACACACACACACACACACACACACACACACACACACACACACACACACACACACACACACACACACACACAGCTGAGACAGAGTTCACTCACTCATGAATAATTCAAGAGCTACTAAACTCTATTAGTTTAGTGTTGTGTGAAGTGATTTGAATAAATAAAAAATATGATACAAACTTGATACATCTGTAGTGTTTTTTGAAGGGCTACAACCTGATAAATGCAAGAGACTTTAAACAATGACCGGCATGAGAACACAGAGCAGGGGTGTCCAATCCTGGTCCTCTAGCACACCTGATTCTAATGAAGAGTCATCATCAGGCTCCCCCAGAGAGACAAACTTGGTTGAAGGAGCCACATTAGAATCAGGTGTGCTGGAGCAGGGAAACATCTCATACATGTCAGGACAGTGGCCCTCAAGGGTCAGGATTGGACACCTACAACACAGTGACAGGACATGGTTGACTCTGGTCTGACCTGCAGGAGTACACCGTCTCTCCCTCCTTGAAGACGCGTCCACAGAGCTGGGAGGAGCCAGTCCCCTGCCTGAGCCTGTCCAGGCCGGCCCCGGGGTCCCCAGCAAACAGGAAACACTCCAGGGGATGCAGCAGCCTCCGCTGCACCTGCTCCTCCTCATCCTGGGGGTTGGAGTCGGCCAGGCAGTAGATCTGAGGCACCTGATCCATCAGGTGATGGAGGAGCTCCATCCTGCTGTCCGCTGCTTCTCTCCATCTCTGAAGGACCAGGAGAAAGTTTACAACATCTGGATTAGAATTCACCTCCACATTACCGCAATATCAAAAGCATCAAATTGATCTAATATAATTAATGAAGCAAGCCAGTAATATAACGTTTCAACAGTAACAGTGAATAATCATATCGTTTCTAACGTGGTTGGACTTCTTACTTAAATTAAAACACAAACTGTCATTTTTCTGTTTTTAATTCGCTTTGATTCGATGCTTTACATCGCTGGCAGTTTGGCAGTTTGACGATGTCCATAACGACCTCTGCGACATTAACTTTACACGACTTATTCTTTATATTCCTGCAAATAAACATCTTATAACAGAGTGAAAACATCCCGATCATGAAGTCTAACTGCAGCTTCTCTGCTAGTAAACTAGCATCTTCCTGCGCAGACAGATTGGCTGTTATCACTAAAACTGCGGTAACAATACATTTCATATATAACTAGAAATTCTATCTTAAACAAGGCTCTTTAAAATATGAATCATATGACAACAGAATTGTCTGACATTTACGACAAAAATAACATAAAACAACAAACCTTACTGAGCTCGAGCCCGTCTAATGTTTTTTCACCTTCCGCCATATTCCGAATGCCGTAAAGACTGTTCAGATGCCGTAAAGACTGGTAATCAAGAGGAGCTCGAGCTCAATTTAGACCTTTTTTTGCGACTGTCCTAGTCTGAAAAAGAAACGTAAAGTAAAAAAAAATATATATATTTACTGTACATTATTTAAGTCTAAATAACGTTCCTTTGGACTGTAGCTATACATATATCACTTTAATAGAGGAATGTGTCGCAAAAATATAATGTAAACAATAACAAACTAAAAGTGCACGCGGATAGGCTTCAACGTGAACCCTGCAAAGGTCGAAGGTCAGAGTTCAAAGTGTTATGTAGAAAATTAAAGATGGAGTCCATCTTTCATGAAAAAGTAAGCTTGTGTGTTTTTATTTTCAAGATTTTAACTGTGTCTCTTGTATGTTCACTAAATTTGCGTTCAGATGGTACGATGTTGTGTTAGCAAATTGTGAAAAAAGACTAGATCAGCTGTGTTTAGAGTGCCTGGCTGCTAATGTTTGCTGTTTGTTAGCCTGGTTAGCCAGTTTAGCTAGTCTGCTTAATGAGCTTGTGTCCATAACAAGTCTGAACTTCGTGAAGGATCGTAAGAAACTCTTATTTAAACAGTCAACTCTGGAGTTGTAGCTAAATTGCTCACCTTAAACTGGAGTTGTGTTGTAAATGTGTTTCCAGGCTAGCTAACTTAGCTCAGTCATGACAGATCTGAACAAACATTAAAGGCTCCTTAGAACACAACATCCTCCCAAGTTAGTGACTTTGCTTGGCTTGGTCTGAAAATAAAGAAGTGATCTGATGTGTTTTCAAACCTGATCTCCTGTATTCACAGCAGGAGGGATCACTGTGCGCTCAGCATTGCTTAAATAACCTTTTGCAAGGCGAATATTTCACCCCTGTGGACCTGTCATCCATCGCTCATCAGCTGGATGAAGAGGAGAGGATGAGGATGGCTGAAGGAGGTATGGCCAGTGAGGAGTACAGGACCTTCTTACAGGTAAATGATGAAGGGTCGCTGTGAAGGTTGTGATGTTATGAAGGAGTTAAACGGCGGTACTTACGTCGCGTCTCTGTTTCGCAGCAACCATCTGGTAACATGGATGATAGCGGTTTCTTTTCAATACAAGTGAGTGACTATCAAAGTCTTTTCTCTGCGCTATTGACATTACAGTATTGTAGTGTGTGTAAACAAGAGACATGCGTTGTTTGTGTATGGATAGCTTGTCACAATATGAATAGAGAGGGTATCCTGTTCTCAGAAACGGGAATGTGTTTGTGTCATGTGCAGGTCATCAGTAAGGCTTTAGGAGTGTGGGGCTTGGAACTTATCCTCTTCAACAGCAGAGAGTATCAAAGACTCATGATAAATCCCATGTAAGATCACACTGCATGCAGTCCCACACGCAGCAGCTATCGTACTGCCATTCAGTTTAATCTGCTGGCTTGATAACGGTTTCGCTGAAAGGACACGCTTATGTTTCAGAAACGAAAAGGCTTTTATCTGCAACTACAAGGAGCACTGGTTCACTGTACGGAAACTTGGACAACAGGTAGGTCTAAAACTGGCAATTGTATTATTAATTGTATTATTATAATTTTTATACATTTGCAATAGATCATAATTTGAACTTGGGTATTGAGAACGCACATTTAGTTGGTTGACATTTAGTTCCAGGTCAGATACACTTCTCTCATCACTATCTGTTTAATATTGCAGTGGTTTAATTTAAACTCATTGTTGACCGGACCAGAGCTGATATCAGACACATATCTAGCCCTCTTTCTAGCACAGTTACAACAGGAAGGTAAACAAAACTAAAGAATCTCATTAATATTCATAACTACTTCATAGATTTCCCTCTGATTATTTCTCATCATAGTGTTGGTAAAAGAAAGTCCTTGTTGTGCGCAGGTTATTCCATATTTGTGATACGAGGGAACCTTCCGGACTGTGAAGCAGAGCAGATCCTGAAGATCATGAGAGTGCAGCAACAGCAGCGACCAAAGCTGATTGGAGAAGACGAAGGCCAATCAACAAGCAGCCAAGGGTATGTATGTACATAACAGACCCATTAAGCAAGGGGTGTCAAATCCTGGTTCTCAAGGGCCACTGTGCTGAAGGTTAGAGATGTTTCCCTGCTCTAGCACACCTGATTCTAATGAATGGGCTGTTATCAAGCTCTGTGGAAGCCTAATAATGATCATTTATTAGAATTGGGTGTTCTGGAGCAGGGAAACTTTCAGGACAGTGGCCCTCGTGGACCCAGGACACCACTGCCATAAGGCAACCCTAAGATAGGATGCATGCTGTATAAAAGATGTTCTAAGTCTTTGTTGACTTTTCTTTGGGCAGCCGGATGTTAGGGCAGGCTCAGCTGGAGGTGGGCCCAGGTGTGGAGGAGGGGGTGGTGGAGGAGGATGAGGCTGAGCTGAGGAAAGCTCTGGCCATGAGCCGACAGGATATGGAGGTGGAGGACGAGGAGGCGGATCTTCGCAGGGCCATACAGCTCAGCATGCAGGGTAAGACCTGAAGGGAGTCAGGTGGCTCAGCGGGTTAAGGCGTTGGCCTCATGATCAGAAGGTTGTGAGTTCGATTCCATCTGACTCCGGTCATGTGTCAAACTAAGTGTGGTTGATCTGGTTCTTGTCTTCAGGGGCAGTGATGAGCAACAAGACCTCCGCAGAGCCCAAAGCAGGGCATGCTGCCAAGATGCCCAGCCAGGCCCCAGGCAGTGCAGCAGGCGTGGGGTCAGGGGCCGCTCAGAGTGAGACGCTCACTGCAGAGGAGCTGCGCAGGAGGAGACAGGCCTACTTTGATAGGTGCGTGTCTGTGTCACGGATGACTGTGTTCAGCACCTCTCTTTCACTAACTGTCTCTGTCGGAGGGGATCCCTCACTGAATGGTTCCTCCTAAGGGAGATTCTCCTTGTCTTCCTTGAGGGTTTCAGTCGGTTGGGGGTCATTCTTCGGGCGTATGTGAAGCCCTCTGTGACATTGTTTGTAATAAGAGCTTTACAAACACATTTAGATCTGTGTCTGTGGGCGTTTACAGACACTGGAACCCTCCCTCTGCCATTTATATGTACTCAAAATATCCTCTTTTGTTGACACAGGCAATCCCAACAGCAACAAGTTCAACCAGCCTCTCCTGCCCAGCAGGAAGGTACAAAGGAAGAGGAACCGCAATCCAAGCGCAGCCAGTGATGCATTGGAAGGTCCACCTGAAGCCTATGTTGACTACCACCTGCCTGGATTGGCAACACCACCTCTGACTCTAGCCACATGCAAACAGATGGCTGGCCAGAAGGCTCACACACCTCCCCTGGCTAGTTTTGCAGACAGAATAGAGTAGAAATATAACAACCAAGAGCAGGCCACAGCAAAAAAAGAAGCACACGTCTAATTGAACTCTGACACTCAAATGGGAATAGGGAGGATGTGGAATTTGCCATGCCGGTTAGTTCAAGTCTGTGTTGGCCTTTGTACCACAGCGCCTTCAATTTCTGATTTCTGGTTAGTTGGTTTAGTTTGTTTGTTCATCTCACTATTTTGTCCCCCCCCCCGAAAGGGGCAGTGAAGTGTCTTCATAGAGCCTGTTGTGCTCAGGTGTGTTGGTTTTGGGGGGGGTGAAGGCGGCACATCGGTGGGTCAGAGGACCAGATAGTGGGGTCGAATCCAGAAACCAGACCGGCCCAGCTGCCTTGAAGGTGGAGGAGGTACATGATGGGACCATTGGTTGATACGATTAGAGGTGTTGGAGGGTGTGGGACCATCCTGTTCAAAAAAGCACCACACTTTGAGAAACGTCTCATTTAAAGCAAATTTATTTTACTTGTCAAGAATCATCTCGCAACCTTTGTTGAGAGTCGTAGGTTTTGAGGTTGAGAAAATGCTTTGACCATTTCAAATGAATAGTAATATTTTTCAGACTCATAGATGGCATTCAAATTCAAAAGGTCAAACACTATTTTATATTGCGTACATTAAAATGGTATATAAAATGAAAAATAGTGTTTACAATCACGGTGTTTACATGGAACTATGGAATTTGCCACTGAATTGTTTGAATGTGCCAATTAAAAGGATGGTATTTTCCCACTCCAAAATAGGAACGCAGAAATTCAATGTAGGATGAAACTGTCCTTTAATAGATCATTTCAGATATCAATTCATTGATTCATGATTTCTTTGCTTTGATTTGAGATTCCTTTGATTTATTAGGCTTTTTTGAACTAATTGCAGATATTATGGATCATACTTCTGTAATGTGTGGGGCTTAATGGTTTTCGCTTGTCAGTCTACAATTTTAACAATCGTTTGTTATACTTTGTCATGTAATTGCATCATTAATTTACTGCATCTCATTATTTTCTCTCTGAAAATAAACATTTTGTGGTTAAAAAAAGATCTCAAGGTCTAATTATTATAGATACAGTAAACTACTGAACATGCGAGTATATACAGCGATGCCTTGAATAGGCTTGGATAAAGTATTTTACGTATTTATAATTTAGTAGAATTAGTTGTGAGGTTAATGAAAGACTTGTGATGTTTGAGTTGTAGTTAATAGATAATTGTACATCAACGTTTGCACTTTGTCTCCCCAAATATTGCCTGAAGTTTCAAACAGAATACACTGCTTATCTGGGCTGAAACGGTAGGTGAACACTCCTTAGGAGAGCTATCACTGTAAATATTATTTAGGCAATTTCTGTACTTAAATTGACAATATATTGTTTCTCATTCGTGTTTTTCTTGTTATTTTCTATTTTATGTTTTTATTTGATATACCACATAGTATTTAGCATGTAGATTAGCTGAGTTTGTTCATAATAAAAACAGATTCTTCATCATAACAGATGTTTCATCCTCAACACTGTTGACCTCCTCCCTGTACCTCTACAGACTGGGCTTTAAAGAAGTGATCAGGGAACAGAAAGATGGAACTTGTTTTCATTCTCACTTGTCTTTGCTGCCTTTTCCCAATGTATCAAACTCAACCACAGACCCCAAACATCACAGACCTGACCTTTAAGAACATGGACTTTGCTATGAACCTATACAGACAAATCTCTTCTTCCCACGACGACAACATCTTTTTTTCACCCCTCAGCATCTCCACAGCTTTTGCAACCTTGTCCCTGGCAGCGGGAGGTCTGACCCAGGAGGAGATCCTGCATGGCCTTAATCTGGACCAATTAACTCAGGAGAACCAACCAGATCTTGTTCCGGAACTTTTCCACTATCTACATGGGAATGTCACTCAAGATGGATTACTGAAACTCGATCAAGGCACAGTTTTCTTTGTACACCAGAAATACAAGGTGAAGAAGGCTTTCAGTGAGCAGATCAAGAAGTTCTTCAACGCTGACATCAACAATGTGGATTTTTCCGACACAAAGTCCTCTATTGCTATAATCAATGAGTATATCAAGCGCAAGACGGGTAATAAAGTAACAGAGATGATTACCAGTCTGGATCCACTGACCCAGCACATGTTGATCAATACCATTTTCTTCCAGGGTATGCAAAATCATTGTTACTGATGTACACCTCTTCTAGAAATGCCATGTTTGAATGCACAACTTGTGTAATGTATTCTAAATGAGAAAATTATGAATGATTGAAACTTGTTTTTCCTCCAGTAACATCAGTTTTTCTGTTTGATGTTACCTAGGTGAGTGGCAGATGCCATTTGACCCCAACAACACAGGGAAAGAACGTTTCTACGTCAACAACTACAAAATAGTTCAAGTTCCCATGATGTTTAGAGAAGACAAGTACTACATGATGGAAGATGTTGCCCTGAAATGCAAAGTCCTGAAGCTTCCTTACATGAATGGAGTTTCCATGTTAATTCTCCTTCCTAACAAGGGCATTGATTACACCATGATCGATGATGAAATCACTGCTGACAAATTCCTCAGGTGGATCAGAGACCTGAAAAAAATGTAAGTTATAGAAGAAGAAAAACATTAAGACAATATTGTCAGACGAAAATACAAAAACAAAATATTATTTGCAATGTCTCACCCTTTCCGTGTAAATGCCACAGGAAACTTGAGGTTCAGCTGCCTAAATTCAGAATGGAGCAATCTTACGACATGCACACCATCCTGCCGAATCTGGGTATCACCACTGTGTTCCAGTCCAAAGCCAACCTCACCAGACTGAGCAATGAAACCCCTCTGAAAGTGTCCGAGGTCAGTCTAGCAGCCTCGTCCACCTCAGGGTCCACCAACAACCCTAGCTCCATTCATTTACATAAGCTAAGATAAGAAAATCCTTTATTATGAGAATTTTTGATTGGTAGTGAATGTCTGCCACTCTAGATTCCGTGTATGTGCACACACACTCAGCAAATCTGATATTCGTCGTACATATTCTTGTGGATGCTGTAGGTGCTGCACAAGGCCGTGATCGAGGTGGATGAGATCGGCACCACGGCAGCTGCTGCCACCACGGTTGGCATCACCGGGCATTCCTTACCCCCGTCCTTCATCGTTAACAGACCCTTCTTCTTCTTCATCTACCACGAGGCCACCAACAGCTTGCTGTTCATGGGCAGAGTGATTGACCCCACCAAAAACTAAACTTTTATACTTGTGTTTTCTTGTTGTATTCTTTCCTAACATATATATATAAACTGCTCAAAATGTTCTAAGAAACGAATGTGACACTTTTGTGTTTTTATAAAGAACTAGCTGAGCCACACAGTTGTCTGTCTTTAATGGAGGTTACAAGATTAAAAGTAGTATTTAAAAGTAGTAAATTCCATAAAGTTCACCAGCTAGTTCACTTCACACTCCTCCACAGTAAGTGGCGCGGTACGCATTTAGTCTTGGATGTGATCTGCCAATCAAATTAAAAGAAGAGTGACGTTGTTTCCGGGGCGGGGCTCTGCTATTCAATGGCTGCGCCCTCGTGTCACGCGTGAATGTGTTAGTGGCTCTGGAGTCCAGACAGTAAGTAAAGGGATATTTGGTTTTCAGTGACATAATATAATGTAACGGACATCATTTACATTTTAATTTCACGTACAAATAGTTCGGTTTACAAAAGCCAAGCCACATATTGCAAGCCAAATAAATAAACTAGCTACAGCCACACTAGGTACCTGAACAGTTATTATGTATCTCCACTTGTTTAATGAACTAACTTGCTGCTTCTGACAGAAACATGAAGACGAAAAACAAGCGGCCATCCAGCGGAAAGAAGCCGGATAAAAGGGCGATTCATGTTAATAAAGGCACATGGAAAGCGGTAGATGTGGACCCTAGTTTCTTCTCAGAGGAGGGGATGGAGGGGATGGATGGGCTGGTGTGCTTTGAGGAGCTGACAGACTACGGCCTATTCGACCCCATCAAGGCTGAAGCCAGAGCACAGAAGGAGGCACTGAAGAAGGAGAAGAGGAAGGAGAGGATGAAGGCCAAGAAAAGAAAAGCAAGAGGAGAGGTGGTTGGAGATGACAAAGAAGACATCTCCGAAAAACCACCTAAAAAGAAAAAGAAGATAAAGCTGAAGGAGCTGCCTGAAGGAGGTGTGAGCCAGGTGGAGACACCTGCAGGTGGTCAGGTGGAGATAGAAGCGCAGGATCAGGATGAGCAGAAGCTAAACTGCGAACAGAAAGACGTGGAAGAGAGCGCCCCTAAAGAAGTGGATGCTGTTCCGGAAAAAGCAGCTCAGACACAACCTGATAACGCAAAGAGCAAGAAGAGGAAGAGGAATAGGAGGAAGAAGAAGAAACCAACTGAAAAACAGGCTGAAGTACAAAATAACGATGAACAAACTAAAACGGAACAAGAGTTTAAGACGGATCTAACATCTCAAACTACAGAGCTGCCACCTCAGGAAAAAGAGCCTGTTCTCTCAAAAAAGAAACCAAAGAATTGGACTAAATCAGCTCTTTCTGGTTCTTCTGAGGAGAAATGTGCAGATGTGAGCGCCTGGAAGGGTCTGTTTGTTCCTGGTCCGGTTCTAAAGGCACTCAGTAGTCTTGGATTCGATTCCCCCACTCCAATTCAAGCGTTGGTGTTACCCTCCGCTATCAGAGACCGGATGGACATTGTGGGCGCAGCTGAGACAGGTGAACAGTCATATTGATTGGGTGTTGTTGAGCAAAAAACTGTAGAAAATAAGATAAACAGTAGTTAATACAAACTGTTACATTCTAACCCCTCAGGATATATTGCTGGTGTATGTTGTTAATATGATCTCATTACAGGTAGTGGCAAGACATTGTCTTTTGCTATTCCCATGATCCATGCCATCTTGGAATGGAAGAAGAGCCCTGAGACCCCTGCTGAGGATGGAGCAGAGCAGCAAGCAGAAGCTCCCTGGGAGAGTCTGTACCTTCCAGCAGAGAGCAGCACTGCGGCAGGCGACTGTGGAGAGACTGAGACTGGCATCTCCATGGAGGCCAGAGAGGAGAGAGCAGAGCCCGGAACAGAGGCAGCTGCTGAGGGGGAAGAGGAGGGTGTGGTAGAGGAGGAGGGGATGGCAGGACCAGATGACGATGGTGACGAAGACGACGCAGAGGGCCCAGACATTGTCTGCGAGGATGATGTCGGTCCAGATGATGATGAGGAGGAGGATGGGAGTGGAGATGAGAAGATGGGCTGTGTGAAGGTCATCACGAATGTGGATTTTGACTTTGAAGACACAGCTGAAGAGCAGGAGGCTCTGAGAGCCAGTCAGAAGCAGCCTTTGCTGGGTCTGGTCCTCGCCCCTACCAGGGAGCTGGCTGTCCAGGTGAAGCACCACATTGACGCTGTGGCAACATTCACAGGTAGGTAACCAGCGCTACATGTCAGCCATCATAACATCTAACCAGTATCTAAATAAATGTTCACGTTTAGTTTGAATATTCAGCCACTCAGGTGGCTGAGTGGTTAAGGCGTCGGAATAGTGATCAGAAGGTTGTTAGTTTGGTTCCTGGCTGTCAACATGACATTGGGTCCTTGGGCAAGGCACTTCACCCTACTTGCCTCAGGGGGGAATGTCCCTGTACTTGCTGTAAGTCTCTCTGGATAAGAGTGTCTGCTAAATGACTGAATGTAACTGCAGGTATCAGGACAGCGATCGTGGTGGGAGGCATGGCTCAAGAGAAGCAGGTGAGGATGTTGAAGCGCAGGCCTGAGATCGTCATCGCCACTCCTGGACGCCTGTGGGAGCTGATCAAAGAGAAGCACCCTCACCTGGTGAACCTCAGGCAGATCAGGTAGATGGAGCTTCTTCTGGGGACGTGACGTGATCTTTGGACTGTGTTGTCTTGTTGTGTCAGTTGCGCCATTCATGTAGTTATTTAAGATTAACTGAATGTCTTTATTACCTTGTCTACAAATTTCCCCTAGTGGAATAAATAAAATTAAATTGGACTTGCCAGAAAAACATTTACATTATGCAGAATTATGTTTGCATACCAGTTACCAATTTATTTCAGTGAATTTTGATTGCGGTAAGTAATTATTTTTTCTCACCTTTCACCTTAGGTGCCTTGTCATTGACGAAGCTGACCGCATGGTTGAAAGAGGCCATTTTGCTGAGTTGGAGAGTTTGCTGGAAATGCTGAACACGATCCACTTCAACCCCAAGAGGCAAACGTTTGTGTTCTCCGCCACCCTCACCATGGCCCACAGCCTGCCGACCCGCGTCCTGCAGAAGAAAGGCAGGCAGCTGGATGAAAAGAGCAAGGTCGACACCCTCATGGAGAGAATAGGGATCAAGTCCAAGCCTAAAGTCATCGATCTGACCCGGAAACAAGCCACAGTGGACAGTCTGACCGAGACACGAATCCACTGCACGAAAGAGGAGAAGGACTACTTCCTGTACTACTTCCTGTTGCAGTACCCTGGTCGCACCATGGTGTTTGCTAACAGCATCGACTGCATCAAGAGGCTCAACTCTCTGCTGGTCATCTTGGACATCATCCCCCTGCCGCTGCACGCTAACATGCATCAGAAACAGCGACTGAAGAACCTGGAGAGGTTTGCAGAGAGGGAGCGGTGAGTCTGGAGACAAATGCTGTCCGCCATTTTCCAGTTAAGCCATGGATTTGTTTTATTTATACAGAAATATAAACTCTTCTTCTTTTGTTTATAGGTCAGTTCTCCTGACCACAGATGTGGCTGCCAGAGGTCTGGATATCCCAAATGTTCAACATGTCATTCACTACCAGGTCTTTACATCAAATAAGACTTTAATATTTATTCATCACTGGTCAGATCAAACCTCACACTACATCAGCTCATCGTTTGTGTGTGTGTGTGTGTGTGTGTGTGTGTGTGCGTGTGCGTGTGCGTGTGCGTGTGCGTGTGCGTGTGCGTGTGTGCGTGTGTTTCAGGTCCCCAGGACATCAGAGACGTACGTCCATCGAAGCGGCCGGACAGCCAGAGCCACTAAAGAGGGTCTCAGCTTGCTCCTGATCGGTCCAGACGACATGATGAACTTCAAGAAGATCTACAGAACCCTGGGGAAGGACGAGGACCTCCCTGTGTTTCCTGTTCAGAGCAACTGCATGGCAGCTGTCAAGGTTAGAACCCCCACCTCACCACTGTGAGGCCATCCATGCTAATGCTAATGAGGGAGTCAGGTGGCTGAGCGTTTAGGGAGTTGAGCTGATTATCAGAAGGTATATGGAACGAACCACAGCTATGCCAATGTGACGTTGTGTCTTTGGGCAAGGCACTTCACCCTACTTGCCTCAGTGGGGAATGTCCCTGTACTTGCTGTAAATGGATAGAGAGCGTCGGCTAAATGACTAAATGCGATGCTGTGCATGCCTGTTGTGTTAGGAGCGGGTGAACTTGGCCTGGAAGATCGAGAAGGAGGAGTATCATAACAGCAAAGAGAAGCAACATAACTCCTGGTTCCAGCAGGCAGCAGAAGCTCTGGAGGTGGACCTGGACGAGGACCTTCTGCTTGGTAAGAAGGTGTAGATCAGGGGTGTCTAATCCTGGCCTTCAGGGGCCACTGTCCTGACGGTTTTAGATGTGTCCCTGCTCCAGCACACATGATTCTAATGAATGGGTTGTTATCAAGCTCTGTGGAAGCCTGATAATGACCATTCATTTGAATCAGGTGTGCTAGAGCAGGGAAACGTCTAAAACCTTCAGGACAGTGGCCCCTGAGGGCCAGGATTAGACACTCCTGGTATAGACTACGATGCCTAAATGCTGAATAAACAGAGGCATAGTACATGATCCGCTCTATGGGCTTGTTAGCCAGAGCTGTAGCTTAGCGTGGGCAGGACAGCTTTTTGAAATCACTGAGGATATGTGGCCGTTTGAATGTGATTTTCTTAAAAAAAACAGAGTGGGGGTGGATGGGGGAGATTTGCTGTTTTCCCAAAGCCTCCATGTGTGATGAAACATATGCTGCTGTTGTTAGGAGGGAGGAAGGATGAGGAGGATGAACGTCAGCAGCAGAAGATGGTGAAGGGGATGAAGAAGCACATGAAACACCTTCTCTCTCAGCCCGTGTTCAAAAACAAGATGAAAACCAAGTACCCCACTCAGATGGGCAAGCTGTCCCTGCCCCAGTTACCCCTGGCTGGGGAGGAAACAGCTCTGACCAGCGTCTCCATCCAGAGGAAGAAACAAAAACTCAAGAAAAAAACAGCCCCAGTGACTGGATGATATCCCCATGGAGATAGGTTGTCTTTTTTTATGTCGATGAAAATAACAGATCAAATGATTCTAAGAGACGATCATGTCTTCAAATTCATTTAATCCAGATGGAATTATTGTACAAAAAAAAAAATCTGTTAAATACAGTTTTAACATTCTTTAAAAAATCTTACATCGTAATATTTTATTGGCATACTAGAGGTGTGTAACCCTGAGATGAGAAGCCAGCAGCGAGGGTGTGTCAGTGAGACGTGTGTGTCAGTGAGACGTGTGTGTCAGTGAGACAGGTGTGGGTACAGAATGTCATAGTGAGATGCTTTGTACAGGAGGTGTAGAGAGGGCTTGGCTCCCTCTGGGATGGTGTGGTGAACCAGTTGCTGTTTGTCACCCCTCTCCATTGAAACGATATGTATGCCGACACCCAGGGCCTCGGACAGAGCCAAGATGTCCACGTGATCACACTCCATCGCCATGGTTTCCACTTCCTGATTGGGAGAGAGCACAAAAATGGACGTTGCGAGACCGTGGCGACCGAGCTGTAATGATCTCTGGGTAGATTCCAGAATCGGTTTACTGACGTCCTGAACAAAAACAACCCCCACTGTCCTGAGTCACCACTAGAGGGCAGCAAAGGACATACTGGGTTCAAACTGACCTGCGTGCAGTACACCTTCAGATTGGGAGCCTCCACGAAGTGGGAGAAGAAGTCTGCGTGGTTCTGCAGGTAGGCAGAGGTGAGGAGACGCAGGTATTGCACTACGCTGTTAGAGGTGCTCTTCTCATTGAGGAGTCGTAACAGTGTTGCTTCTTGGCATTCAGCTTCACATTGTCCCAACACATCCAGGAACTATGTAGGAAGGTTAGAAGCTTAGCGGTTAGAGACTTTTGACTGCAGATCAGATCAGGAGGTTAAAAGTCCAAATATTTGCCTTGTACTCTGTTAGTACGGTTAAGCTTCACGTATGATGCGTTACAAGATGATCATCATATTCTATTTCAATAACAAAACAGTATATCAAAGACAACTGACTCTCTAAGTTAGTAATGAGGTAGGCAAAGTAACTCACAACATTGAGCAAATCTTTGAAAGAGCTCTCATCAAAACCAGCGGTTAACAACTCTCTTTCACTCAACAGCAATGTGTCTTTAAACCTGAAACATAGGAAAAGCATTAATGAGACACATGGGTTAAAAAAGCACATTCTTGGGCAGTACCAGGTTATTAGTAAAGTGGTGCAACACCTTTGCAGAGCCCTGCTGTTCTCCAACACAGACTCCAGGTGTCCAAAACACACAGCTCGGTAAAAACAGTTGCCATCTCCTTGGATTTTTCTCACGAATTCAAATTGGCTGCATATCTCCTGTAATAAAACTGTACTTAGTCACCACAGGTACATAATCAATGATCAATATTACTGATATTTCGAGCCTGTATGATGCAGTACCTTATAGCGGGCATCAGGGTCCAGTAACCCAGATAACTCCTCTTTCTGATTAACCAACGGTCTAATATCTGCCTGAAGACGAATCAAAAGTAACAATAGTCATTTCTTAAATGTGGGTTTGCAACACTTTACACTATCATACGAATCTAGACAGTACTGAAGTCATTTATTAAGCTTTAGGCCAAATAGTTTAATGGCTATCGTATCACTATCATAATAAAGCAAAATATCTTCTTACCATAGCCGAAAGACACAACCTCGGGATCTAACAGTCGATCGGATTATTCCGTCTCCGAAATCCATCAGCATTGGCTAACAATCATGACGAAGGAGGTAAACATTGTCGACAGAAAACGTTATCCTGTAGTTATGACATGTTTAGTCTTGTTTATGAATGTAAAAGTCGAGCCGTAACAGTTGTGTTTAGATAAGTAGCAGTGAGGGAACATCTAGAACTGACCGGATACTGAGCTCCCCACGTGCTCACTGTTAAAGGGACAGTGCACGCGTTGTTTTTATGTAACAATTCTAAAAATAAACCAAAAACGGAGATATATATCTTCGAATATGTTTATCACAAGCATACATCATAATTGCATTTATTTTAAATACAAAACAATACGTTGATTTACAGCATAGTGTCAATACACCCTTTTGAAACAGACAAAAATAAATATGTATATAGGTCTAACCTAAGTGGTTCTAACAATCTGACAAATGTTGGTTATCTGCTGGACATCCCGCTCTTCCCACTAATCTTACTTGCACTTTTTAGTTGTGTTTTCATGTGTGTTTTGCTGTTGTTTTTCAAAGATCCTGAAGCTCTGTCCGTGGCGCTGGTCATCGCAGAGCCAGACTCTGTCAATCGTGCCGCTCTTTTCTCTATGTCTGCCTTTTCTAGAATAAACTCCTAAAATAAAAGAAACAGCATAATGGAGAGAAAAAAAGGTAAACATAATAAATAATGTGACGTCTTGATTAAAAATAGTCTAAACAAAACACAGATTTGTCAGGAATCCAAACACACATTACCTTGACCATGTCCAGTATCGTTAGCATGTCCATCTCTTCCAAAGGTCCATAGTTCTGTAAGTAACACTGCTCTCCCAGGTTCCTCACTGCAATGAGCAGACATCCCTCTTCTTCAAGCTGCCCAGAAACCAGGGTTTCAAGTTGGGTTTATTAGCTATTCTGTGGATTGATGTGATCTGATGACAGACTACTTGGAGAGAAAATTATGTATACAAATGACATGACCATAAATAGGTCTATACAACTGACATGTGACCATAAAAAGTCTATACAACTGACATGTGACCATAAAAAGGTCTATACAACTGACATGTGACCATAAATAGGTCTATACAACTGACATGTGACCATAAATAGGTCTATACAACTGACATGTGACCAGAAACACATTTATTGACATTGTGTGTCAGTCTATTCTGTCCATTCGTTAGAACACGTGTACAGAAGCCCAACCTTGTTTCTTGACTGGCCATGGTGGATCAGTAAATTCATCTCCTTCTGTTTGTTCTGTTCCTTCATGCTGTCCCACTGGCTCTGGAGCTCAGACAGAGTCCTGTTCGCCATCTTGGAGAGAAAAAACAGACGCAGTGCCGATGGAGGCATTACTAAACACATTGCACCGGTGCCACTGTCAGCAGGTGGGGGTCACGCTGCTCGTCCCTTCCTCTCAGTCCCCCCCCCCCTAGCCAGACTCAAACTCTGGTCCGCTGGACTCGCCAATGCAACCGTCACCTTTACAAACGCACAAACTCCAACCAGCTATACTACCGAAAAGTGGACTCTTCGATGGCGTGGGTGGGCGGTATTCATACCGAGGAGTGAGTTTTGAACTAACCAAGTGTGCGTGTGTGTGTGCGTGTGTGCGTGCAGCATGTCTAACCAGTTTGTTGGAGTTGTGCTCCTGTTTCAGGGCCTCCAGGTGACGGTGGCTCTCCTCCAGCTCCTCCACCAGCTTCCCCAGGCGCTCCACCAGGTCCTGGTGGGTCAGAGACAGGGTCTCATGGCGTCTGATGATGGGCATCACCTGGGAGTCTGAGCCGTAGTCCAGGTAATCTAACGGTTGGATGTCACAGTGTTAGCATGTGGCGTAAACAGAGCCCGGGCTGAGCTGGCTCATTGTCAAAGTGTGGGTTGTTTATCCAATGTCAAGACACTTTATACATACAGTTGTGTCTGTGTGGCTTGTAAAACAGTGACTTACTTTCCGGCAGAAAGTCTACGGTTTTTATTAGGTAGTCTTCATACATTTTGTATTCGGTCACTCTGTCCTTTAAATATTGCTGTCTGTGGCGAGACAGAGAAGAAACAATTTAGGTCAGTGATCTCAAAGTCGTGCCATCGAGTGTAGGTGTGTTAACCAAGCTACACCAGCTGATTTCACTAAGTAAAGAAACTCCTTAGTCCAATCAGATTAGTGTAGAGCTTGGTTGACACGAAGACCTATGTCCCTTGGGCAACCTACTTCACCCTACTTGCCTCGGGGGGGAACGTCCCTGTACTTAGCTATCAAACTGCTCTGGATAAGAGTGTCTGCTAAATGACTACCGGTATATGTAAATGTAAGACCTGCACCCTCTTGGCCCTTGATGGCCCATGGTTTGTGACCCTTGGTTTAGGTGATATTGAACTATGTTCATCGGAAGTGGGAAGTCCAAAGGTCCAGTCTCACCTGGTCTGCAGTCTCACCTGGTCTGCAGTCTCACCTGGTCTGCAGTCTCACCTGGTTTGCAGTCTCTCCAGCTGCTCTGCCAGCTCCTCTTTCTCTACTTCCTTAAGACGGTTCTGTTGTTTTGCAAGCTGGTATTTCTTCAGGGCTCTGCGTCTTTTCACCTCATTGTCCTCCACAAACTTCTCAAATTTATCCGCTCTTTCTCGAGTCTGGACGAGAGCAAGTAAACCCCCAGGGAGAAGAGAGTTAGGGATTTAGTTTGTCTTGTCGAATAGGCAGTTGTGTAATAAATCTAGAGTATCTTATCAAGTATTGTGAAGGTGATTTACTTCCTGTTGCTTCTGCTCCAGCCTGGCCCTCCTCTCAGCCAGGTCCTGCATGTGGCATTTGAATTCATGCCGTTTGAGGGCCAGTAATCTATCCATCTCATCCATCTGCACCTGTTTCTTCAGAAGACGTGTTCTCTGCAACGTGTTTACTCCAGTTTCCAGGATTTTACTGGTCTAAAAAAACAACAACACATCAATCGTTTAAAATGAGTTTCTTTTTCAATTTGTCACCCTAACCTCAAATAATATGCACCACAAGATGCAACATTGATAGTCTATTGGTAATAAATTATATTTCCCTCTTAGAACATTAGTATATAGGATACATTTATAATTGTGACTTACCTCAGTAATAACAGGAATGTGAGTGACATTGTCTTCGTCTTCTCTGCAAAAGCAATGGAGGATTATGCAAATGTCACTGGCGAGACTGTACATGTGTCCCCTTTTGGAGGTTTGTCACAATAAATCCAATGCAAATGTATTTATATCAACACAACATACCTGGCATCTTCTACTTGCGTTACAAAAATGTTCCTCATTCTATTTTCCACTTTGAGCCTTAGACGAGAATCGTCTTTATCTAAGGTAGGAAGAGAGGAGCGGATGTCCATGTTTGATGGCGTTGGATCTTTTTACTTTCAAATGGCCTATAGTCGCCTTTTCAACTAGTCTTGAGTTCTACAAAACTTCCGCTCCCTCTCCAAATAATAGAATGATGCAATCTTTGTAAGAATTGTTTCGTGCACATCAACAAGAGAGCTCCAAGGGTTCCGGACAGGGGTGTTTTTCCTGAACTTGTGTTGCATGTTGCCGGGGGAACAGAGGGGTGAGGGAAGGGAACGCGAGGAGATCGTTTCCTTGGTTGCTACAGCAACTGCCCGGGAGGCGTTCTGTTTCATTGAAGTGCATGAAAGGTACTTTGGACCACTAACTTGTTAGGACTGACGCTTTAGAGACCGTTTAATTCATGCAAGTGGAGCATTCATTTTGATTGTAATTTACGCTCTGTATTGTCCAGTAAATAATACGTATTTATATGATGTGTCGTGTCGCCGACTGTTATAATTGGGGTCAAATAGGTCATATTATTATCAGGCCTATTATTGTTGTATTAATACAATTTGCTGCTAGACTTATATTCCGAGAAAGTATGTTATTTTGCCTGGTTTCTAATGGACCCTTTGTGTGTGTGTGGGTGTGTGTGTGTGTTCGGATGTTTTCAGAAGCACGTAATTCATCTTAACATGTCTTCTGAGCCCAGGCTCATACACAAACCTAATTCTCAGCCCAGTGATGTCTGATACATGTTACATTACCATGATATGGGGGAATAATATGCGTGGCGTCTTGCAATCCCCAACACAAATACAGTGATTGTGATTTGTGATGTGAGCGTGACTCATTACTATCATCCCTCTGGCCAGAGGACCCTTAGTGGAGGGGAACCAAACAAAACTGAACTTGTCCTTAAAAGGCATCATCCCTACAGCATGGAGCTCTTGATCTGCGCTATCTGGCGGCACAGCCTGCTCTACTCTCTCATTTCAACACTACTGTGTCTGCTCCTCAGACTGAAAGTCTCAATTGTTCTTAGAATGTACCAGTGTTCACTTCTGACGATTCAAGTGCTGATTTATTTAAACATCCAGTTGGATGTTTGAATATACATTCTGGGGACATTCTTGGGAATGTTTAACTTTTGGGGTGAGTTAGCAACCGTGTCACAATGTTTATTATTGTTACTCTAATGTCAGAGGTTTTTAAGTTTTTGACTTATTTCCACTTGGAGAGTCACAAAGCAATGAAGACGACAGATTAGCAGGATGTTGGAGTCTGAATGAGGACCAGTGGGAGGCCAGGCCTCTGCCCCAGAGCAGCCTAGAGGCCAGGCCTCTGCCCCAGAGCAGCCTAGAGGCCAGGACTCTGCCCCAGAACAGCCTAGAGGCCAGGCCTCTGTCCCAGAGCAGCCTAGAGGCCAGGCCTCTGCCCCAGAGCAGCCTAGAGACCAGGCTGCCTCTCATCCAGAATAAAGACTCAACCTATAGTGGTGAGACAGGTTGATACTGTCAATATCATGTAAATGTGATAGAATTCCTTGTCATTTATTAGACAAATTTCAAGTCTCTTACCATCTAACGTTAATGCATGTGAAAGCAATTTAATGGCAAAATTAGGTCATTAAAGCATCAACTCTGCAATAAGACTGATCCCAGTGTTAACATATAGGGACTACCATCCTATTTTACTAA
The DNA here is from genome assembly GCA_030340665.1 of Neosalanx taihuensis. NCBI lineage: Eukaryota > Metazoa > Chordata > Actinopteri > Osmeriformes > Salangidae > Neosalanx > Neosalanx taihuensis. Next base: position 14,368,422 of record CM059296.1, on the reverse strand, counting down.
CAATATAAATGTATACATAGGATACTCAGAGATAAGGACAACTGTTGTCAACATGTGCCATTTAAAATTTGTATTGTATTCGACATAGCTGAAATGTCTCAGAAAGTGGAGTCTTTTTCTTTATCTTAACCGTGTTCGTGTTGTGGCATATATGGCGCCGCCGCTGCTGTCACATGTCAATACAGTCCTAAAATAATCTAAGAGGCACAGCTGAGCCCCTCTCTGCCCCCCCCCCCCCCCCCCTTATCATTGACCGACCGCTGCCGCACGCGCTCCCTGCTCCACGCGTGGTGACGCTGTAAAATCATGACTCGATTTAGTTATTCAGAGTATTTATCGCAATTTAGAAATGGTGAAAATAGAGTTCATTCGTCGTTGGGAAAATCGCCGAGCTGCGCTGGGAGGAGATGGCAAGACAGTGCCGCGGCAGAGTCAATGGAGTGAGTGCCTTTGTCTCTGTGATAACAGGGATAATCCCTTTCTGCTATAGACAGACACTCCGTTACACTCTGAAAACAGACGCTCTGTCTAATTTCAAAAGACTAGATACTGTAGGTTGATTGTTCGACATCCACACAGTTGCAATAAGCGAATCTACCACGCTGTCATAATCACATTCTGTCAGTTGAACTGTGTGTTCATTTAAGTATTAATATTAACCGTTAATATAAAATGAATCGTCCCTTGTGTTTCTTTATAGGGATGTTGATCCAGTGGTGTGTGCGGTTCGTAAGGGTGATGCTAGTGCTGTAAATGAGCTGGCTGGGTCATCTCCCCTCAGCCTAATGAAGGGGAACACAGAGGGGTGGATACCTTTGCATGAGGCTGCCTATTGTGGCCAGGCTGAATGCATAAAGACACTGCTGAAAGGTAAAGACTGCCACCTTCATTGAAAGTCTCTCAATGGAGAAAACAGTGTCATTGTTTGGGAGGATTTGGGATTGACTAAGCAGGGCGGTCAACATTGTTTGGTTGTAGTTCTATTCAACCCTTTACATATATTGGTGTGTCAGGTGGCTTAGCGGTTAGGGCATCAGGTTAGTAACTGGAAGGTTGCAGGTTCGAATACTGGCTATGCCAACATGACTTTGTGTACTTGGGCAAGGCACTTCACTCTACTTGCCTCAGGGGGGGGGATGTCCCTGTACTTGCTGTAAGTCACTCTGGATGAGAGCGCCTTTCTGAAAAAACTGTTGAAAAGGATGCCGACATGTTTTCCTCCTACAGCTCAGCCAGGCCTGGTGGACAAGCGCACCTTACAGGAGCAGACAGCCCTGCTGCTGGCTGTTTCATGTGGACACCTGCCCTGTGTGCAGCACCTCCTACAGGCTGGAGCTGACCCAGACATCAGCAGCAAGAACAAGGACACCCCGCTGTACAAAGGTACAGGGTCTGTTCTCTGGGGGAGGTATGGAGGGAGGTGGGAGAGGGTGGAAGGTGAGGGTAGGAGGGTGGATGGTGAATGAGTGAGTGGGTGAGGGTGGGAGTTGAGTGAGTCAGAAAGTGGGGGAAGGAGGGAGGTGAGATGGATCTCACCACACTGTCTCCACCGTCACTTCATCCTGACCTCCTTCTTCCCGCAGCGTGTGAGAGGGAGGACAGAGACATGGTGAGCCTCCTGCTGTCATCTGGAGCCACTGTGAACCAGCGGTGCCACCAGGGCTGGACAGCCCTCCACCAAGCAGCGTGCAGGAACAACACGGACATCTGTGAGCTGCTGGTCCGAGCTGGAGCCACGGTCAACCCCCCAAACACCTACTGCATCGCCCCGCTCATAGCAACTGCTCAGCAGGGACGGCTTGAGGGGCTGCAGTACCTCATCAGAAGAGGTGGAAGTCACTCGCTTACTCACCACCTTACCTTTCTCGCTTCCCTCCCTTCCCTTCATTCCTTCCTTCCCTCAGTCCTTCCTTCCTTCCTTCCTTCAGTCCTTCCTTCCTTCCTTGAGTCCTTCCTTCCATCCTTCTCTCAGCGTTGAACTGTCTGTATTAACGATTAGCAATCAGACACAACCATTTGTACTTGAGCCATGTTCAGACAGCTTTTCCTTGTGCTCCTAGGTGCTGATGTCAACATGCACACGTGTGACGGTGCCACAGCTCTGTACATGGCCAGCATGAACGGTCACAAGGATGTCGTAGCAGCGTTGCTTTCCAGCAACGCCGACGCAAACAAGCCCACCAAGGCAGGACTGCTGCCCATTCACATCGCCGCCCGCTATGGACACCATGAGTAAGTCACAGCAGGGCGCTCCCTTTCACCAGTCCACTCCTGCTGTTATGTTTCAATCCTCCACCCTCCCCTGACGCCTTTCCCACACTGGCCTCCAGGATCGTGTCTCTGCTCGTTCCAGTGACCAGCCGGCCCCGGATCCGTCACAGCGGCATCAGCCCCCTCCACCTTTCTGCCCAGCACAGCAGCGAGAGGGTAACAGCCGTCTTGCTCAAGACAGGTGCGGACGTCAACGCTACTCTATCCCTCAGCTACTCTATGCAGTACGCAGATCGCCGAGCCACCGCCCTGTACTTCGCTGTGGCCAACGGGAGGACAGAGACAGCTGAGCTGCTGTTGAAAGCGGGGGCTAGTGTGAGTCTGGACCCGGTCAGCCCTCTGCTCCTGGCTGTCCAGCAGGGCTGTGTCCGGATGGTAGATCTGCTGCTGGAGCATGGGGCAGATGTGAACGCCAGCACCCCAGCCTTTCCTACTAGCTTCCCCAGCGCTGTGGTGCTCTGTCAGAACAATCTACCTCTTCTCAAGCACCTCCTGGACCGTGGTTGTAACGCCCAGGCCTGCTTCTCATGTTCCCATGGCAGCCGTCCCCAGCCCACCTCCAGCAGCCCCCCCCGCTCAGACATGGGGGTGCTGAACGAGGGCATGCTGTCTTTGACCTGCACAAGGACGACTACTGCCAGCAGAACACAGGTAGAGCTACAGTATATTCTGCATCACAGGCACTGTAGCAACGTTAGCCTCTACTACATAAGGTTAATGAAAGCACACTGTAGGTATGATTGTCTTGCCTACTCACATATTTCTGCATCACAGGCACTGTATTTATATTAGCATGTGTTACAAAACAGGTTGATTAAAGCACACTGTGTGATTGTCCTGCCTGTACTCACATGCTGACTGGCCCCTTGTCTTCCCCTAGTTCTGTGAGTGGATCTCTTCCTCCCCGGTATGCAACATGGCGGGGCCTGTCATAGACTTGCTGCTGGACTACGTCAGTAACGTTTTTCTCTGTGCCAAACTCACTGAAGTACTGGACAGACGGGACGACTGGCATTCAGTAAAGAGGAAGACAGGTAATTGCTGATAACACAGTTATCCTGTTTCTCCTTCCTTTCTTTCTCTTGCTCGCTTATTCCAGGGGTGGAGTTTTTTTTTAATTGAGGATGCGGTTCACTGAAATATTAGTTAATGAATACATTTGTGTTTTAAATAGCGTTTTTCAAAAAGGAATCACAAATTATGATTTGTGATTTTCAGTGATTCTTTTTTTCTTTGTGTGTGTGTGTGTAGGGACACACACACACACACACATACCTATCCTAGTCAGATTCACCTCTAACAGATACATTTTTCCCCCTCTTGTCTTTGCAGACTCACCCCGCCCACTGCTACACCTGTGTAGGCTGGCTGTTCGTGGGCAGGTGGGCGTAGCCAGGCTTGGCTCTCTGAACACCCTACCTCTACCTGGAAGACTGATCCAATACCTGAGTCTAACAAGGGACAGTTCTTTGGACATCTTCTCAGACTCATAACCCTGGTTTCATGTTACACACATGATTGAAGATAACTGGTATCCAGGCAACAATTTTATTTATATTTCTATGTGTGCTGTCCCTTTTGGGTGAATTTAAACATGCTCTTTATCTTACTTCATATTTTATTATTTTATAATACTATACTCTATATCTCACTACCCTGGTTTTTCTCTTTACCCTGTGTGTGGTGTTGCACAGTTTTATTAAAAGCTAAACCTATTAAATGATGGGTTAATTCTGAGGTTAAAGCCATGATAAATACTACAGCTATATGACAACTTGTTTACACAGAGGTCCTTAAAAGCTCTGATTTCTCTTATCTGAAAGCATCAAGACAGGCATCTTTAAAGAATGTTCTCATCTAATATAGGACTGCATGTGCCAAAGAAATATAGATCAGAAAGCTTCTGTAAATCTCCTGGGTAAAAATAATATCATATATTAATGATAAGAATACTGATGTGAAAGGTCTGGAGCCAAACAAAAGATGGACAAAGATCCAACATTTGCTATTTATTTAAAAAATAAAATGTAATTGTTCATCATTATTCCTATGTAGGCATATTTCCTATTTATATATAAAACAAAAACGTCAATTCTCATATCATTATTTACAAGTCTGACCCATTTTCTGATAACATCTCGTCATAGTCTGAGCTCCCCTCTATAAAAAGTGATTAAATGTCACATCAAATTTTACATGCTTTATTTTCAGTTTGACTTTGACTAAAAAGTAAATACAAAAATTGAAACAAACTGTATACATTACCTAGATAAGTGCTTCAGAGTTGTATTATACTGTTTAAAAAAAAATGTCTCTATCGTCACAGTTCTCTTAATTATCGCTCCTAACCTACTTCAACGAGCAGATTTTTTTTCAGATGAAGCCAAAAACGCTGAAAATGGAGGGTTGCACAGTGGGTTTGGTCGGTATCGGTTTGACCACAACGTGTGTGTGAGGAGGTCTGTGTGGAGGGTCAGGTGTGTCCGGGTCACCCTCCGCACCTTTACCCCAGAGTCCCAGAGCCGAATGTGGAAGCACAAGATGGCTCTGGAAGACGTGATGTCCTTGGTACTGACACCCACAACAATGACACAAACTCACGTTGTGTGAAAGGATGTCCAGCTGAAGTGGTTCTTTATCCACAGAGCCAAGTCTTTGAGAGAAAAGCACTTTCTCGTGAACGCTGATCCTCTTCTCCATCTCCCCCGGGCCTGACTTGACAGGACTCCTCTTCCAGACACACATCGGGGGGTCACCGCTGGTCTGACCCTGCTGGGGTTCCTCCCAGAAGGAAGCTGGAAGTTGACGTTTTCTCATGGGCACGTGTTCTTGTTTGGCATCACCTTCAGGGTTCCTCTTGATGTTCTCATCGCAGAGCGGGTCAGAAGTCTCGTGTCTAACGTGCTTCATGCCACCATGGGAAGTCCCAACCGGGTGGGAAGTGGACTTACCGGCTCCGTACTCGGTGGATCTGTGCGGGTGGCATTTCTGTATCCGAGAGTATTTCTGGGAGAAGCGCTTCAGCTGTTTCTGGAGGTACTTCCTGTGGTCCACAGACCGTCTGCAAGGGGCCGATTTATCCAGTGCCGCTTTGATATCGCTGGAGGCCAAGTTCACAAAGTTCAGCAGCGTTTTAACTTCACTGTCTGGGTTGGCCATGACAAATCAACCGATTTGAACCAGTTAACCCATTCTAGAGAATCAGACGATGCAAGATGTCAATGGGCTCGTCTTCGATAGCCTATAGATGAAGAGAGGTGGAAACAAAATTTGTGTATTTCCTTCCGTGGTGGGTCCAGTTGTATATCTATATAAATCACTGACCAGAAACTACAGTGAAAATATCACAAAAGACTTACCATGTTCTCTGTTTGAGACAATCATTCCACACTCTGTCCAAGATGCACACTGAGCACTTCAACAAGCTGAATGAATATAAACTCCATGTAGTTATGGTGCTTCCCTTGAACCAATCAGGGACCTCAGGTCCTCACAATGCACCCCAATCAGGGACCTCAGGGCCTCACAATGCACCCCAATCAGCTTCCAAGGGCCCCGGTATCGAGTTCTTAACCATTGCAAATTGTTGTCATGGAGATGCATGATGCATGGAGATGCCCCAAGGAAAGAGGCTAATAGATGCGATGTTCTTCAGCAGCGGGTTGTGCAGGTCGTCTGTTCTCACCATGTCTGAAACTGTCCCACTGCCCAGTTTGATTTTTACTGATCTATTTTATAATGAGTCTAGTGGAATACACGTGCATGCTTCATCGCCGCGAGCTTGGTTTCAGACTTGAGCAGTCCCCCCCACCAAGTGATGTCAGATATAGGGCTTGGTGAGGGGTGGGGGGTGGAGGGGGTGTCTTAGGAACACATATCCATGGAAAGAGGGCTTGAACGCTCAAGAATCTTGTCTTTCTGTTTGCCCCCTCAATCGAGCGACACAAAAGCTGAATTACTCATTCAAACCTCGCGGGACAAAAGAGGAAGGAGCTGGATTTGCACTCCTGCATCTGTAGTCAAACATTTGGAGACTTAAATCGAGTCGTCATGAAGGGAGAAAGAGTCGGACAAAGCCCATAGAATTGCCATCAGCAAACATTTTCCTGTGTCATTTTAGCAGGGGTCTCCATGGCTCCTTCTGGCCCGCGGACAATAGCACAAGTTTGCACACTCGAATACTGTCACCCTGCCAACGGCAACAAGAACAGGACAATCCCCCGGGAGGAGGCATGGACTCAGCGGGGGAGGCTGCAGGGTGTGTGGGGGGGAGGGGGCGGAGGAGGAGGAACTTGTGAAATGCTAATTGAGCTCCATCCTCTTATTGAAGAAAAAGGAGTACCTATCGTTCCATTGAAACCACCTACTCATGGCAGCAGTGTGACATGAGATGTGAGGAAAGCTCTTGTCTGGTAAGTAACCTACACCACATGCCTACAAGCACTGAGGAACTGGGACCACAGGGGGCGCTGTTTAGGCACACGCGTACAGGCTATAGGAATTATTCCGATATATTAACTCCTTATGCAAGCTTAAAATAGTTATATATATAGCGTTTTGTAGGAAAGGGGCATATTTTCAGATGTTTGTTTAAAACGAATGCAGACACCTAGAATATATAATGTGTTTTAATATTGCCCATCCGTGCCTTAATGGGCTTCATCTTATAATACTGAATCATCATGGATGTCTGCTTTGACTGACCAGCTCTTGAGAGGGGAGAGGGGGAGAGGGGGAGTGAGACGGGTGGGGGGGGCAGGGGGGCATCTCTAAGCCAGCCCTCTGGAGAGGCGGCGGGACCCTATTATCCTCTTCCCTTTTTTCTTCATTCACCTCTCTGTTCATCTCAAAAGGCCAATTAACAATGGTGCACCCCTCCCCTGGCCTGCTGCCCTACTCCTGTGCTTTTGAAGTGACAGAGGGAGAGGGGAGAGACAGGGGGAGGGAGGAGAGACAGGGGGAGGGAGGAGAGACAGGGGGAGAGAGGGTGGGTGAGAAAGAGAGAGGGAGAGAGAGGGGGGGGAGAGGGGCAGAGAGGCAGAGAGGGTCAGAGAGGAAGAGAGAGAGACGGTGGGTGAGAGTGAGAGAGAGACATGGGTAGGAGGGAGAGAGAGAGAGAGAGAGAGAGGAAGCACCAATAAATCCAACTACACACCCTTGCCACCCTCAAACATGCCAGTTTGAGTAAGATTGATGGCGAGGGGAGACGTTTGTCAACCATTTTAAATTTATTTGGAAGTCTTTCTCTTAAATTCTTAGATTTCTAGATTCCAGACTCCACCAAACAGCAATATGTCCGGTTTAAAAAAAATATCTTAGGAATAGGACATACATTTTATAGTTAGACTAATCACATTTGAATGATACTGTATGTTGGATGATTTCCTGCACCAACACACTGGATTCAAATGAATGGGTCATTATCCAGCTCTGAAGAATCCTGGTAATGAACATGCACTGGAATCAGGTGTATGGAAAGGGGTAAACATGTAAAACATGCAGGACAGTGGGCCCTGAGGACCAGGGTGGGGAACCACTGCTCTATAGTCCCACTATCGATGGCTTGCAGTCGTCTCTTTGCATCCTGAAGTAGATCTCTAACTCCTACTAAGACAGCTTTATGCAAACACAAAAACGCAAAGTAAGGTTGGAAACACAATATTGCCTGTTGGCTCTCAGTCATAGATGACATCTTAAGTAATATGGAGTTGACACACATTGGAGAGGAATAGCATCGTTTGAGATGTTTACCAGTATGTCCCACTAGATGGCGATGTATTCCTACAGCAATCCTGAAGTAAGCCTTCAGGCCCAACAATTCAACAGGGGACCATAGCAGAATACGCATAACCCTGATCTTTTTATTGAATTCCACAGAATTTTAGTGACTATACAATCAATTCCAGTTTTATTTGAAACCTTATTGGCTGGAACAAGTGGCTAAGAATCTTTTATTTGTTATTTTTTTAGACAGAGGACCTTGTAAACTGTAATACTGTCCATCCCATAATAATCCCTGTGGCCAGTAAACACGCCTGCTGTGAACGCTGTTCAGTGTTGAAAGCGCAGCAAGGTTGTCACTGTGACAGATGTTTCAGGCTTACAGGAAGTGGATCGGCAGAAGCAGATCTAAGCGATGCTGAGCTTCCTGTTTGTCAGTTAATCGATATGGGGGAGAGGACTGAGCTGCAGTAAACCCCTTAAAAATCTCTGAGAAACTACAGAAACACATTCACACACTGTGTAGACTCTCCTGAAACACAGCAAGTGTACATTCATGTGCATGGATGCATACATATGCAAGTCCCCCCAACAAACAATAGAATATTTCTTTCATACTAACCTCTGGGACTGCACAGATACTTCATATAAAACACTGTTACTCAAACTTGCATTGGCTACCTTCTAAACAAGCAATATTTGGGGGGGAAATGCTCTGAACTGTTGCTAGGTTATTTTCATGAAACAAGCATCATTTCTAAATGCCAGGTCTTGTGTACAATTTATCTTTCATGTCAAAATGGGCTGATAGCTCGTTTTTTTTAGGCCACAAGTCAGATCTTTCAAATGCCAACTCCTCCCCCTGGCTCCTTCTCTCTAATGAGCCTGGGTTTGGACCAGCACAAACTCTACCTCTGGACTATCAGTGTAAAAACTTACATGGGAAAATGTTGATTAAATGTAATCCTTCATGAACCAAAATCAATGTGGCGTTCATTTTCAGGGCTGACAAATTGTGTGACGCTTTAAATAGTTTCATCAGCAGACTGTTGTGTTGGGGAATGTAACCAGTGTTCTTTCATAAAACTAGTTCTGATATAGCTATCCTTCAGTAGGGGAATCTATACAACATATGGGTGTCATCATCATAACTCTGTAACCGTTCAACACGAAAGTCAGAAAATGTCATGTTTGGGTAAAAGCCTACATTAGTCAAAAATGTAGCATACCAATATGGTTACAGCATTATTTTCAGAAAAATCACAATTTCAGACTTAAATGTTATCATCCTTTTGTTAACAGGGCCTGTAGTGTAAGTGTGCAGTAGTTAGAAAGAGAGACATAGAGAGAGACAGAAAGAGAGAGAGAGAGTCTCTCTCCCTCTCTCTCAGTGTCTCTGTGTGTGTCTCTCTCTCTCTCTCTCTCTCTCTCTCTCTCTCTCTCTCTCTGTCTCTCTCTCTCTGTCTCTCTCTCTCTCTCTCTCTCTGTCTCTCAGTGTCTCTCTCTCTCTGACTCTCACTTCACTTTCATTCGGTCCATCAAGCGTCATCTAAATCGCACGCGCATCGTGCCCTCGAGCTTTAAACAGCACCAGACCGCGCCGTAAAAACGAAGAGCTTCTCCATAGAAATATCCTTTTAAAATGGCTTTTTCTTCCGTGCTGAACATGTTGACTTGCGTGTTTTGATAAACACTCGTGTGCTAAACTTTATTTAGCAGATTTGGCAGTTTCTGGAATACAACATCAAGTGCCGTGTGCTTGCTGGAGATGCACGATGGTACGATGCTCTATGCTCAATATAAAGCCCTCAGTCTTTTGGTTTTGAAGAGATGCATCACTTTAAACCTTGTATCTTTCCACCGGACCTGCACATCTGTCTAAATCATGCTTCTCTAAGTTAAGGATGTGTCGTCAGTTTCGGAGACTTCTGTCGACAAATATTTTGGGAAGATTTTTCTCAGCAAACGCTTCAACTTCGATGGCTTGAGAATTTAAGCACTCATGTATTTAACCGAGGAGGGGTGTAGAGCACGCGCCGTGCATCGCCGTCACATCACATGGAGTAACGGCAGACGGCGCGCGGTGATTCGGGTGGCTGTTTAAGCAGCAGAAAACAACTTTCAAGACATGCATCGTCGAGATTACCAGGCCATTTTTTGGTTATCGCCTGTCCTATGCCATCGATAACAGAAATTTCAGTATGATTGTGGCATAAACTATTCCTGGGAGACCCTGTGTCACAAATTGCAGCTGAATTGGACACGGTGCGGATGATCATTTCCCTTTACGGTCCAGTCCTATGTGGACTGTGTTAGTTTGTTCGATACGCTGCCTAGTGTCTTGGAGGGATGCTGCTCCAACATCTTCTGCCATTAACTCCAAGTTTCTGGCCTCTGCTTCTCGCGCACTGCTTCCTCGCGCAGGTTCTCCTCTCGTGCCAGGTAAGTAGGCTGCTGCTGGGTGTGTGCACGCGCGCCACTTCAGAGTTTACGCACGAGCAGGTAGGCCTGTTACGCAAATGAAGTGGAGTTCATGGGTGCTTTTCATAGACAAATGTTGGTTATTAATTCACGTGAGAGAAAAAAAACGATTAACAAATATTCACACTGTACAGGTTACATAACCCAGTCTCACCAGCTCCTTTAGTTATGTAGGTGAGTTGGTCAATAAATGTTTTAGGTGAAATAGCAGCATAACGTCAGCTATGGGATGTTTATAACAGTTTCCTGAGCTGCTTTCATTTCAAATCCATAACGTGAGATTCATATAATTAGTGCATGCTAATCACTAATGCTGTGAGCCAGCATGCTGAAGATGAGCAGCCTGCAGGATCCAGCAGTCCAACTCCAGCCTCACAGCGTCCTACAGAGCTGCTGTACAGGCGCCTAACGTTGCCAAGGTTCATGTGTAATGTGATCTGCTCGAGTTTCTAAGTCCACCCACACACACACACACACACACACACACACACACACACACACACACACACACACACACACACACACTCCTCAGGGCAGCCTACTGCCCACTCCCTAATGGTGGGTGGTTTCTCTCTGGCCGTAGATGTGATACTATTCTGCATGTGTACAAAGGCAGCTGCTGATAGAGGCGGCCAGCTGAGATGTGAGGGAACAGCAACACGACCAGGAAACCCACGGCAACAGGAACTCTGATGCTGTAGGCTGAAGCTCCAGTGTAGATGATGCAGCCCGTCTCTGCACTAATGTAGGACTCTGCCATGTCCAGTTCATTAAAATTCCAGTCTCTCTCCTCCATTTCAGTATAGAGAACTACTCATCAAGGCTGACATTCAAGACTAGGGGGTGGATAAGGAGAAACGATGCAGACTGTATACTGTATGCCTGTTTTGGTATCAAAACTCTTCCACAGACAATTCTAAAATTCTCTCTCTTCGCTCTCTCTCTCTCTGTCTCTCTCTCTGTCTCTCTCTCTGTCTCTCTCTCCATCAGGGTGAACTCCAGAGGTCATGCTCGCGGTCGGCAGCGCAGGAAGTCAGCCACCATTGCCAGTTGGCATGCCAGTGTAGAGGCCACCCTCCCTTCCCCCCTCCCCCTCCTCCCCCGCCTCCCCCACGACTAATGGCGGCCGCAGGTAACATCCCAGCTTATGTATCTCTCTCTCTCTCTCTCTCTCTCTCTCTCTCTCTCTCTCTCTGTCTCTCTCTCTCTCTCTCTCTCTCTCTCTCTCTCTCTCTCTCCCTCGTCTCTCACAGCACAATCTCCCTATCTTCATCTGCTTGGCTACACTCACTCACAGAGTGAGTCACGGAGACACGTCCTGGTCATGCTGAGCCCCAAACAGACAACAGCCCCAGTAACAGTCTCAAGTAGTGCCAAATGACCGTACAGGAAGGATGTGTTGCGTTCTTATGTCTCACTTCGTTAAACCAGAGCCACACCTGGGGAGAATTCTCCCAACAGGAAGCTGATGGGAAGACTGGCTGTGGATGTTTTGATCCAAAAAAGCTGTCTGCTCCGCCCCCCCCCAGCTGACTTGCAGAGTGTGATCCAGGCAGCAGGATACTGATAGCTGAACACATTTATTTTCTGCTTGGCTTGACCTTGGGGACTTTGTGGTTGACTGTGAAATCACTGCCTGCTGGGCCTCCAGGATCTGTGCTTGGCTTCCCCCATGAGGACCCCCCTGATTAAAACAGAGATGAGTTAATTAAATTAGGTTTTGATACAGATAAGGGGGCTAATGAACTGGCCCAGTAGTACAGTCTGTGTTGTGATGTTAAGCCGAGAGCGATGTGTATGTGCACGTGTGTGAGTGTGTGCGTGTGTGTGTGTGTTTGTGCATGCGTGTGTGCGAGATGGTATCGGTGTCTGCTGCCTCCTAGTTGCTTGTGGTTTCCACGGTTGAAATCGTATCGTTAAGGATAGAAAAATCACACATTAACTGCTGTTTGTATCTTAGTGGCACCAAGAAAAATCCATTTGATGTGTTTTACACCTGAAAATGTTTTGAAGGCTTACAGTATGTTATACTGTAGGTTGAGTCAAGAACTCAAAGGTTCCTGGTGTAAGGTTATCGTTTTGTGTTTGGGTTTGGGTCACCCAACTCCAGCTAGTTCCAGCTAGTGGATAATATCCTTCCAGGCCTCTTGGAGCTCTGTGAAATATGGGACCAGCCTTCCTGCTGATGCCATCATTTCAGGTTATTACTGAGACTTCATCCAGAATCCTTCATGAGGACGAGTACTTCATCAACAGAGACCCATCAGACAGCCATGGGAAGTCAGTCAAAGATCAATCAGCTTCAATGATTTCCTGTGTTTGTTCATTTAGACGGGCCTGTTTTTCACCGGACACACCAGGTAGTTACATGTGTAGACCGAGTTATAGACCGATTTATAGACCTCCTCATCGCTGTTGTCAAGGTCACGGCATGGAAACTGATACTGAACTCCAAAAGGAGGCTAATTTGGTCTTTTAAAGGAGAAATCTATTTTTGGCAAGGCTTCTCTGACGCTTTTAGAAGACAAACTATGACAAATAATGATCAAGAGAAACAGAAATTAAATTACTCTTTTTTAGGGAGGGGGGGTGAAGAACATTGAATCTTCCCCAAGTGCACATTGTTCCATTATTTTCCCCAGTAAAGTCAGTGTATTTACATTTACATTTATTAATTTAGCAGACACTTTTATCCAAAGCGACTTTTACAAAGAGCATCAGTGATTGAGCATAGCAACGTGATAGACCCCGAACACAGTGGGTTTTTTAGATTGTGAATCACACATCATGAGAACCAATAAGTGCAATAAGTTGCAAGGGAAGAACTATAAATGCATAACACAACGATTGTGAACATAAAGCAAGAGATACAACAAACAACACTGGCAAGTCACCATATGGGGACCAACAAATAGTTCTAAAGCACATTAGATTATGTGAAGTGCCATACTATTCCTTAGTGGATTTGGTTGTTTTTCAGAACTGTCAGCCATGATTCTACTTTTTCACCATGCTTTTTTAAGTAGCTATAAATATGCATCGTTTGCATGGTTAAAAAGTAGGACAAAAAGTGAGTCCACAAATATACCAACCGTTTGAGAAAAGGAGATGGAATTGGCCCTGTTGAGTAAGAGTCTGCCCCCTAAAAATAGCTCAGACGACCCTTCAAATGAAAGAGCTTCATCACACTGAAGTCAATGCTTACCCAAGAGAGAAGAAATCCTACAGCCATTGACAATGTGCCGGATTAAAATGGAAATTGGCTGAGAGAAAGAGGAGGGAGAGGGGCGTCCGAGATTTGGAGTGACTTGGTTGTGTGACGCGCCGGCTAGAATCGTGCCTCGTCATTCACCCCAAAGGAATCTGCTGTGTTACACTCCTCTGCGTTACCAAGGCGTTTGTGTTGCCATGGAGTAATAAGGCCTTCGCCCCTCCGATTCCGATTTTATCAACACATTTCTACTTTGATGGACAATAGTAGACCTAACCCTAGAATAACATCTTACCCACAATAGGAAGTAGCAAGCAAGTTACACCAAACCAGGTATATACTGTAGGTCTTCTGAATGTTTAAAGTCCACAATCAGTGGTTTTAAACCACAGATATAAAGTGACTGCAGATTGTGAAGGTGTAATTTGTTTCGGACACAGAGTAGCAGCACAAGGACTTTGAATAATTCATGGCACAGGGTTAGATAGCCGTCAACCTTGAACTTCCAAAGATGGGGAACAAGTGAACGCTTTAATCTTAGTAGAACATCTAAGTTTCATGATATAGCCATGCATAATGAGATGGCTGGGAATCAATGCATATTTAATTGCAGCTCTTGGCACATTGATTTACAACATGGGCTTTGCACTGACTAAGTAATGGGATTTCATCATGCTGCCATTACTGGCTGTCTGTCTAAGATGACGTTATGTAATATATAGGCTAAACACAGTCAACTCATCTTGGCTGGGGCAGTTTGCATGATGAACTTATCACTGTGATATGATGTCTGATGGAATTTTCTTTGTTTTCCCATGTCATCCCTATTATCACCTTCCTACCATCACTCTCCTCTTTATCCCTGTCTCGCTCACTGTTCATCCCTCTATTTCTCTTTCTTCCTCTCTCTCTCCCTGTCTCCCTCTGTGTCTCTCCCTCTGTCTTTGCTTTTCTCTGTTCTGTTTGTTTTGTTGCTTCTCTTTATCTGGTCTATCTACCTCTCTCTTTGTCTCTTGTCTCTCTCTTGGCCTATCTCTCTTTCTGCATCTCTTTCTCTCCCTGTCTCTCCCTTTCCCTGCCTCTGTTCGTCTCTCTCCCTGTCTCTCCCTTTCCATGCCTCTGTTCGTCTCTCTCTCTGTCTCTGCATCTCTCTTTCCTTGCCTCTGTACTGTATCTCTTTCTCTCTCTTACCCTCTCTCTCTCTCTCCTTACCTCTGTACTGTATCTTTTTCTCTTACCCTCCCTCTCTCTCTCCCTCTCTCCCTCCCTGCCTCTCCTTCCCTCTCTCTCTCCCTCTCTCCCTCCCTGTCTCTCTCCCTCTCTCTCTCTGACAGTGGTGGAGCCTGTGTCTCCCTTGTTGAGGCCCTGGTGGATGGAGCTGGAGATGCTGCTCCTGGGAGCTGTGGGCTGTGCCTGTGTCGTCCTGCTCCTCTCTGCTCTGATCATCTGCTACAAGGCTATTAAAAGGTAGGCTAACCCCCCCTCACTCACAGCCACCGTGACCTCACAGGGTCACACTGAGGTCAGGAGCCGGGGCTGGGTCATCTGGGTCACAGCAGAGATTCATTACAGGTGGATGTCATTAGATAGGAGGTATATCATGGCAGGCACAGTGTTGACTAACCCAGTAGTGTAGAGACTTGAACCTGGCGCATGTAACCAATGTTCCACTTGCTTTTGTATCAGTAGAAAACGCTGGGATCTTCCTTGTTATGACATCATTACATCACTCTGTTTTTAGTAAATAATGTAGTGTAAGTATAATGGCGGAAACATTTTAGCGTGTCAGCAGGGATTTTTCTGAAATGAAGAAGACAGAATAGGTTACCAGAGGAAGGGATCGGCCCTGTCGTTGTAGCGATGTGAACCTTCCCCTTTCGATCTAGATGGAGGAGAGGAGATGTGTGCAGACAAAACCCCAAGCCTCCTGTCTGACCTCCAGGCAGCACAGTGTGTTACTGACGCATTCAGAAACACACACACACACACACACACACAACACAGATCCTATCCACTGCCTGACACAGCACACACGCAACCACGTCAGCTGACATCCACGTAAAAGTACCGCAACGCATTTTCACTTGTAAACACACATAGGAAGAAGCATCTGGAAAAATGTCATCGTTCTATTATAGTCATTTTATTCGTGAAACTATGAAAATACGTGCTAAATATGTCTTCCATATTTGTCTTTGTATTAGATTTTTTTCTCTCTCCCCCAAACGACAAATAGGCAAAGTCAGGCAGCGGAAGCAATGGAAGGCTGGCTAAGGAATTCATCATGGCAATTTTCCAGCCTCTTCAGTAGCCAAGGGGTGCATTTATTTAATGCAGCAGTGGTAGGAAAGTGTTGTTGCGATATACAGGCCCTCTGTAGCCCCAAACCCAAGTCATTATTTATGAATTAATTTGCGCAGTCATTCAGTCGCAGGCCACATCTTTTATACATGCACGCAGGTCATGTCCTTGTGGTCTAACAGGAGTTCTGAGACAGGCAGACTGGGCGTGCTTAGCTTAGCTAGTCTCAGTCAGACAAACACACCAGGCCAGATAGACACTCAATACAGATACATCCGTCTTGAGACAAACAGAAAACTGGAATGAGAAAACTGGAAGGAATTAAATTAGAATCTGGAAGAAAAAAACAACCCACCAAGCCTCTAATCATGTGACCTTTTAGAGACAGGAAGTGTGACAAGGCAGATATAAATGTTGTCTACTAAAGCTGGGGGAAGGAAATAATTGGGTGTCTTAGTCAATAACAATGTGAGAAAGGGTTTGTCAGGGAGAAAAACAGAGGCGGTTATATATAGGCCTTCCAACCTCTCAGCACTGTGGGCTATCCCAATGAAAATGAGCTGGACCGAGGCCAAGACCCTGGCAGCCCCCACACCAGATCAGCAAGCTGGCTCTCTCTCCCTGGACCCTACTGGCTGCTTCTGCACACATCTAGTCCTTTTGTTTTTTGTTGTTGTGTTTTTTATAATCTTCCTCCGCTAGTCTTCTGTCAGAGGCAAAGCGGTTGGAAGTGACCCAGTCGTCTCTGTGTGATTCGGTTCTGTCCTGAAGCCCAGGAGGGAGGATTCAGACAGGCTGTGTGTGTGTCAGCATTGTGCTGTCCAAATCAGGCACGATGCTGCACGCCAACTTGCATCAGACAAAGCCCAAATACCCCCGACGCAACTCCACACGGAAGGAAGACGCTCCACTTGTTTTGTCCTCTAGATTTAGTCATTTAACAGACCCTCTTATCCAGAGCGTAATATACTACATGATATGTTTACCCCCACCTCCCTCCCCCAAAAACAATTTATTTCATCCCTTTAAAAAAAATCCCATTATTCTTTCAATAATTATGCTACTTAAAAGTGAAAGCATGATGGATTCTCTGGGACTCTCCCTAGACGTCTCGTGTCGTCTTTGAGCATTTGCATGTTGCCTCAGATTTCCAGATGGTTGGAGGGACTGTAAACAGACCGACACATGTCTCCAACTCCCCAGTCACCGTTCACCCAAACTTCAAACAAGGATGTGTGCTGCGATTGCACAGCTTTGATATCAAATATTAATCTGACCTGTGAAGTGTTGTGTAGCCACCTGCCATGTGTTAACAGCCTGGCATCTATTATGGAGAGCCAGGGTGGAGGCAGGTAAGGGGTCCCAACAGTCTGCCCTGTTGGCTGGCTGGCCCTGCTGCCTGGCCCTGCTGGCTGCCTGGCCCTGCTGGTTGGCCCTGCTGCCTGGCTGGCCCTGCTGCCTTGCTGGCCCTGCTGCCTGGCTGGCCCTGCTGCCTGGCCCTGCTGGCTGCCTGGCCCTGCTGGTTGGCCCTGCTGCCTGGCTGGCCCTGCTGCCTGGCTGGCCCTGCTGCCTGGCTGGCCCTGCTGCCTTGCTGGCCCTGCTGCCTGGCTGGCCCTGCTGCCTGGCCCTGCTGGCTGCCTGGCCCTGCTGGTTGGCCCTGCTGCCTGGCTGGCCCTGCTGCCTGGCTGGCCCTGCTGCCTGGCTGGCCCTGCTGCCTGGCTGGCCCTGCTGCCTGGCTGGCCCTGCTGCCTGGCTGGCCCTGCTGCCTGGCCCTGGGAGGCCCCTGCTCCAAGGAAGCACCAGGCTTTATGAAAGCTGTTTAACTTCTGTCTGCTGAGTGTTTATTTACAACAGAAACACTCAAGCTGGGTGCTCATCCCCTCTTGACCGTTAGCTAGCTGTTAGGCTATTTCCCCATGATATGATTCAGTAGCACTGAAATCTGTTCTGCAGACACAGAAACACACTCTGAATGAAGACTGATGCTCTTAACAGATGGTCATTCCCTCTGAGATGCTAATTAACTAAATGAGGAGCTACCTGGATCCTCCTGTGAAGAAGGTATTGCACCATCCTTCAGGGAGAGGTCTGGTATTCCCCAACACCCCCAAGCGTGTGCACACACACACACACACACACACACCAGAAGACCATCTTCGCAGCAGGATGTGCTTCATCCCCAGGGCTAGGTAGTTTCCTGTCCCATGCTGTCCCGTTTCCCAGTAGAAGCTGAGTTCAGCATCTGTCCAAGATGGCCGACACCTGGAAGCACATTTCCACTGAGCTCCCCTGAAGTCTCCTAGAGGACTTTCCCACAGACGTTTCATCATCAAAGCTTGTTTCATAGAAGAGCAGAAGAGCAAGTCTTGTTTTCAAACTGAGTGTGACTGCGTCCGTCACGTCAAGGCAGGCCTGTCATACCTTTCAGAGAGGAGAGGGAGAGGAGAGGGAGGCAGACAGCGAGATAAGATGTAGCTTAAGGCTTTTCTCTGTGCTCCGGTAGGCCTGGTACAGTATTGAGCAGGACAATGACTGTCCTGACTGTATTCTAATGTGTGTCTGTCTTATGTAAGCCTGGGCAGGGAGCCACAGTCTGAGAAGACTGCCCCAGATGACACAGTACACTGGACAAATATAATAACCATGAGAGCACTGAGCAGTAATGAAAAGTAACTGCTTTGAATGATACTGCTCTTCATCCACCAATAACAGCTAAGGGTGTTTCAGCTTGTTTTTCACCAGAGAAGTGCTGGCAGAAAGAGCACAGGGACACCAGGGGGAAGAAGAGGGAATTTTGCATTGGTGTGTCCATGATGTAAACATCTGCGGAGTAATGATGGTTTGGTGACCAAAGTTGTTCTTGGCTACGGCACACCTCCCTTCATCTCACCGCTGAAGAAGATGGCACCTGACATCAGCACATGCTGTTTTAAATGCCACGTCCTCGGTGCAGCTTGCTTGATATATTTTCCCCTCTCTCCTTTATAGATCAGAGAGAGAAGTGACCTTTTAATGTTCAGCTTATTAGAAAGCGTAGCTGGGAATAGTGTATCCATCCACAGCAGCTCACGAAATCCATCCCAGATCCAAAGGTTAACAGCCAAATGCTTTAATATGATGACACAGGCTTCAACTGAAAGTCAACAGACCGTGGACATGTTGGCGTGTCGTGAAGCCGATTCTTACAGTCGGCTTCATCTGTGACAACTTTCGGGGGGTTTTCTCCCTCTTCTTGTTCCTCTTCCAGGAAACCATTACGAAAGGAAGAGAACGGGACGAGTCGAGGGGAGTACGCCATGAGCATAAGAAACAAGAAGACCACCCTGGCCCCCAACAACACTGTGGTGTAACCAGCTCCTCCTGGAGCAGAGAGCAGGCAGGCAACACCAAGACCACCTGCAGCCCTGAACAGTCCTCTGTCTGACCTCTGACCTGTCCTGGGCTCAGCTCATCACCTGTCCTCTTCTCCCGGCCTGGAGAACATCTGCTCCGTGGAAGAGGAGGAGTAAAAACCAGAGAGAAAGAGAGACAATGAAAAAGATTGAGATTGATAGATCTGTAAGGAGAGTTGAAGGAGCTGCTTACTCCTCTTGACCTGCGTGTTTGGACATCCTGTTCTTAGGAGGAAGTGGAGATGGGGGGAGGGATGGGGGGGGGCAGCGTGTAGGTCTGTTGGACTCCTGAGCTTCTTGAACTGGGTCTGTTCAGCACTGGGAGAGATGCGGCAGAATACATTCGTGCATGTGGTTATTATGAAGAATGCAACGTTTTATTTTTTAAATAATCCTCAATGTCCATCTGTCTTGTTGAATGGTTGATGGATTTTCATCTGACTATGCAATCTAAACACCTTGTCCAGGTTACACCACTAAGTAACTCAAAGGCATAGACATACAATCCACAGATACCTGGATCCATTTTGTTCCACCCACTGGAAGACAGACGTCTGACATTTGTCCTTTTTATCCATTTACTTGTTTATTTATTTACTATTTATTTATTTATGGAGTTACTTATTTATTTATCGATCGAGAAATTCAATTTTCTGGGACACATCGACTACATGATTCGACAGGTTCATTTTGTTATTGTCATGTGTCTGAGGTGGGTTATTTATGAATCCTGTGTTTCCTTTGTGAAACTCTGATACTTCAGTCAGTCCTCTGTCAGCTTGTTGCAAATGCTGGTGGCGAAGAGTTTTGTTTAGTATTTTTTTATGGGGCCTTTTGTGGTCTGGCTGATCCTCTCTTCAGTCTCCTGCAGAATCAGCCTCAAAAGTCTGGTGTCTGGGGGGGTGTTTGGGGAAGGGCTTCTTGCACAGCTTCTTTCCCCCCAGCTGAACCTGGAAGTCAGATGGACACCATCTTCCACTTTGTGGCTCTCAGGGCAGAGGGAGGGGCCTCAGGCCGCTCTGATGCCAGCCTCTGCTTTCATTTCATACTCGTCATTTGGCCCCCGTCCACCCCTACCCCCTCCACCAGCCAGGGGAGAGCCCATCGCTATAGAAACGAGTCACATGAGCTGAAGACGGTCAGTCTGATTGGTGGAGAGTGTGATCACGGCCTTCGACAGGGATGTTCCCTGCAGCCAAAGGCACCTTCCAGCCATCGCCCTGGGATTCAACACAGCAGAGTGGATCCAAAACATCACTTAGTATACCGCTTCTCCCTGACCTTATATACGCTGTGTTTGTGTGTGTGTGTGTGTGTGTGTGTGGGTGAACTTGGGATGTGCATATGCGTGTTTAGTGTGTCTGTGTGCGTGCGTTGTACATGTTCCGAATGGCTGGGTAAATCTATGTTAGTCTAGCTGGAGCTGAATTCTGGAAAGAAACATTGAACTTTGGGTTAAGAAAAGCATCCAGGTGTGTCCTGGTGTCTGGCCAATCAGATACATCCCATCTGCGATGTGACAGGGACTGATCATAGATGCATGAATGTAAATATCGATATTTGAAAATATCTGCCTTCTGGACTGTTAAAATGACATGCAGTGCATCAGACAATATGTTTATACATAGTAAAAAAAAAAAAAAACTTAAAAAAGAGATGATGCCGCTACCATTTAAGAGTTAATGTCGTCATATTCATGGAGAAAGCCATTCATGTGTACTCAGCAAATATCAGTCATTGCACAATTTATGCATTATATACCAAAATGATATGAAGTGTGCAAAAGCAAATACATTTTTGCGGATTTTTTTTCATTTGTAAATAAAATTGTACAGAAAGTGATGGTCTGCAGAGTTCTGGGGCAGGGAGGGCTGATGTGGTGTGAGCCTGGTGGGACGGGTCTCTGGTCCCTGAGTCCAGCCTGGTGGGACGGGTCTCTGGTCCCTGAGTCCAGCCTGGTGGGACGGGTCTCTGGTCCCTGAGTCCAGCCTGGTGGGACGGGTCTCTGGTCCCAGAGTCCAGCTTGGTGGGACGGGTCTCTGGTCCCTGAGTCCAGCCTGGTGGGACGGGTCTCTGGTCCCTGAGTCCAGCCTGGTGGGACGGGTCTCTGGTCCCAGAGTCCAGCCTGGTGGGACGGGTCTCTGGTCCCTGAGTCCAGCCTGGTGGGACGGGTCTCTGGTTTGTTCCTCCACTGTTCTGGACAGGATACTGCAGTGGGAAGAGGGCAGAGACTGAAGCACTGTGTGGATGAGGAGCAGCAGTACTGCTTTTTCCTTTCCTGCTTTAGAGACGGCAAACTTGATATTGATGCAGGGGGACATTGTGAGTCTCGTCCAGCCCTGGCGCTGCAGAGGGTGCAGGAGAGGAGAGGATGAGCCAGGGACACTCCTCATCCCCACCTCCTCTGTGTCTGCATGGCTCTCTGAACTTCAGGAGCAGCAACACCAGTCATGTTTCCCACATGAGTGAGAAGTGGAACAGGGGGTCATCTTTGACTTCAGGTCCTCCATTAGTGTCCTCTGCTGTTAATCAGGGATATGCTGGTGTGTGTGTGCATGTGTTTGTGTTTGTGTGTGTGTGTGTGTGTGTGTGTGTGTGTGTGTGTGTGTGTGTGTGTGTGTGTGTGTGTGTGTGTGAGAGCAGATCTCAGACCTGACCTTCACCATCTTTAAGGACCCACTCACAACCTCTTTTCCAGAGAGGCCTCTTGCTCAGCTTTAATTACCCACTGTGTCTCCTGCAGCCTGCTGATCAGCTCAGCTCTCCTGACTGCTCCTCCAGGAGACAGGGTGAGAGTCAGGCAGACAGGCAGACAGACAGGCAGACAGACAGACAGACAGACAGACAGACAGGCAGACAGGCAGGCAGGCAGGCAGGCAGGCAGACGGGCAGGCGGGCAGGCAGACAGACAGGTAGACAGGCAGACAGACAGGCAGGCAGGCAGGCATACAGGTAGACAGGCAGACAGGCAGGCAGGCAGGCAGGCATACAGAGACAGACAGGGCGGGGAGACTGTGAGACCTGTGGGACTGATTACAGAAGCAGCTGCTAATGAGAGCCGTTCTCTTAAAAGGGCTGTGAGTTCAAACGATCACAACAGTGGCTGACTTGACAGCTGCAGCCTGGCACTGAGGAACTGGATCACACACACACACACACACACACACACACACACACACACACACACACACACACACACACACACACAGCTTCAGCTGCACCACGGCAAACAGCCTGTGTGTATGTGTTTCTGTGTGTTTCTATGTGTGTTTCTGTGTGTGTGTTTCTGGGTATGTGTTTCTGTGTGTGTGTGTGTGTGTGTGTGTGTTTCTGTGTGTGTGGGTCTGTGTGTGTGTGTGTGTTTGTGTGTGTGTGTGTTTCTGTGTGTTTCTATGTGTTTCTGTGTATGCGTTTCTGTGTATGCGTTTCTGTGTGTGTGTTTCTGTGTGTGTGGGTCTGTGTGTATGTGTTTCTGTGTGCGCATGCATGTGTGTGTGTGCTTCTGTGTGTGCGTGTGACAAGGTGAGGTAACATCATACAGCACTCAACAGAGCTGAAAAGCTGAAATGAAACGGTGGTTTTGCTGTGATTCTCTCTGTCGTCCCCAGACAAGTGTTGGAGTGCCTGTAACAAGGTTAGATATGGAAACAATGCTTCATCATAACAAACCGCATTAAGGCTTCTGGGTAATTCTGTTTGGCTGAGAAGAGAGGCCAGTCCTGGCCGATTCGCCTGATCGAGTTACACAGCTGCCTCTGATCGATGCTGCCCCTGATGGATGCTGCCTCTGATCGATGCTGCCTCTGGTAGATGCTGCCTCTGATAGCCAGAGGCACAGCCTCTACAGGTGAGGTCCTGGTCCTGTGTTCCTGGAGGATGGAGGGGATGTTCTGAACCTGAGACCCTGATCCCGTCCCCCCCCAGCCTCTCCCTGATCACCCCCCCGCCCAGCCTCTCCCTGATCACGCCCCTCCCCCCCCAGCCTCTCCCTGACCCCCCCCCAGCCTCTCCCTGAACCCCCCCCAGCCTCTCCCTGATCACGCCCCTCCCCCCCAGCCTCTCCCTGATCATGCCCCTCCCCCCCCAGCCTCTCCCTGAACCCCCCCCAGCCTCTCCCTGATCACGCCCCTCCCCCCCAGCCTCTCCCTGATCACGCCCCTCCCCCCCAGCCTCTCCCTGATCACGCCCCTTCCCCCCCAGCCTCTCCCTAAACCCCCCCCCCAGCCTCTCCCTGATCATGCCCCCCCCAGCCTCTCCCTGACCCCTCCCCCCCCAACCTCTCCCTGATCATGCCCCCCCCAGCCTCTCCCTGACCCCTCCCCCCCCAACCTCTCCCTGATCATGCCCCCCCCCAGCCTCTCCCTGACCACGCCCCTCCCCCCCCAGCTTCTCCCTGTGTCAGAAGTCTGACACAAGTAGTAGACTGAAGTCTGCTCACCACACAGCCGATACACACACGCAGACAGAAGCATTTCTAGGAAAGTGATTTTTTTTATTGTTTACACAGTCGTCTGGCTTGAGACCAAGCGATTCAAACCCTCCACCCCCCAAAAAAGTGGGGCTCTCATTATCTAAACCTTCCACTCACTGTCCTCTGCTCAGGTGTTCTGGAGCACACAGCTGGAGCCAGGTGTCCCTCCACACCTGCCCAAGCTCACCCCAGCTCTTCAGCAGCACGTCAGCAGTGCACCTGGGCCTGAAGAGAGCTAGGAGAGTGTCCCATTCACAGGCAGCCGTCTCTGTGGCAACAACCTGAAGTCTCCAAGAGCAGGAAGCAGACAGGACAGGTGCATGCTGGTCTTGAGGAGGACCAGGGGTGCTGGGTGGGCGGCGGCAGCGGCGGCGGCGGCGACATCCCCATCCTTCCCGACGTGATTGGCCAACAGGAGGTCACATAGGGTAGAACTGGGAGGCGGCCTCGGAAGACTGGATCTCCACCTGAGCCATCTTGAACTGGGTGCACTGCAGCCACTTGCGCAGGGCGCTGGGCAGGGGCCCCGGGGCCAGACCCTGAACACACTGGTGGTTCACTCTGTTCTGGATGGCCTGCAGACGCAGCTGCAGCCCTGCAGACAGGTGCTGCAACACACAAGGAGCTGGAGTTTAGATTTAGATTAAATAGTAGTTAAACGATAACTTAAATGATTTAGATTAAATTATAGTTAAACGTCGACTGCTACTCATATTAGTTCTACTATTAGGTTCATGATGCGATGGATGGATGTTTATTGTTACACACCAAAGTATCAAAGTAAATCCCCTCAATGTGTTAACTTACTATTATGATTCTGATTAAATGAGAACAGATGTATGATATTTCTAACTAATTTATATAACTTATGTAACTTATATTGCTAATGTTGCTTTGTGTTTTGAAGAGTGAGATAACAAGTACCTTTAGGTTGGACTGGATCATTGGCAACCACATTGGGATCAGCTGACAGATGGAGAAACAGAGGAAGAAGCATGAATATCTTAATAATAAGACGTTAGTACAGATCATCAGACCAATCAAGGCAGTTTCCCTCCAACCTTGACGAAGATGGTTGAGTTGCACTCCTGTAACGCCTCCATCAGACTGATCACATGTAGACACACCATCTCCACCATCTTGGACAGAAAAATAACAAAAAGATAAATATTTGACTAAGATCGCAAATAATTCGATAAAGGACACTTTTACACAGCGAGTCACAGTAATCTCCCTTGTTCGTAATTTTCATTAAACCTTAACCCTAATCCTAGTCCTAGCTGTAATCCTAGTCCTAACCCTAACTCTAAACCCTTGCCAGAGGCTCCTCACCACTTTGTTGTGGGCCATGATCTGCAGGATGATGGGGGTGACCCGGCTCCAGAACTCCAGGCCCGTCAGGATGGCGCTGGAGGTGAACTCTGATTGGTTCTGGTTCTGGAGGGCTGAAGATGCGGCGGCCTGCTCACAGTAGATGGTCCAGAGCTGGGCGAACATGAAGGCGTGGAACAAGGAGCACATGTGCAGCACGGACGTCTGGGGAGGGGAGACAGGAAGAGGCCGTTCCTAAATGTGTTAATGAAACACGAGGAGTCTCCCTACTCCAGGAGAGTTGACGTCAGTCCACTCTCGTGAGAGAAGACTTTGAGATTGGACTTTGCAGCACGCCGTCAGTGTGACGATCACACTGGTTAGAAACCAGACTGTCTGTCACCATGCACATGACAAGACGGTAAATATGATGTTTAAAAGCCAGTTCACCCTCCCCACCCCACCCCCCTCCCCCACCCTCCCCCTCCCTCCCCAGACCTTGGACTGCTCTGGGAAGCCGATGAGGATGACGATGAGGTGGTCTGCGATGTGCGAGCCAGCGTCCAGAGGGACGGGCATGCAGCTGGTGGAGCTCTGGTGGAGGGTACAGTGGGTCAGGGAGCCCAGGAGCAGCCAGGACAGCTGCCGGATGTGGGACACACACTCGATGAACTCCTTGGGCCTGGAGGACGAGGGGGAACAGGAAGACGACAACACCGATGATGAGGAGGGGGTCAGGTGGCTGAGCGCTAAAGGAATCGGGCAAGTAATCAGAATGTTGCCGGTTCAACTGACGCTGTGTCCTTGGGCAAGGCACTTCACTCTACTTGCCTCGGGGGGGAATGTCCCTGTACTTGCTGTAAGTCACTCTGGATAAGAGCGTCTGATAAATGACTAACTGTGTCATGTAAATTATAAGGGCAAACCTGGGTGTCTGATGATGACGGGTAACTCACCCCTGCTGCATGGCGGACGGAGGGTGATAGAGCCAGGGAAGGTATCGAATCACGGCCTTGTTGTCACGGTGATTGCCCTTGCTGATCTCCATGGCAGCCACCTGCGCCAGACCCACCTTCAAGTTCCCTCCAAAGGTGTCCTCATGGAGAGGCTGACAACAGGCCTTCATGTGGCTCTGGAGGGGGAGGGGGAGAGAGGGGGAGAGAGGGGGAGAGAGGGGGAGAGAGGGGGAGAGAGGGGGAGAGAGGGGGAGAGAGGGGGAGAGAGGGGGAGAGAGGGGGAGAGGGAGGGAGAGAGGGGGAGAGGGGGGGGAGAGAGGGGGAGAAAGAGGGAGAGAGGAGAGATCGAGAGACAAAGACACAGTGAGATGCCTGTAGTTTAGTAGTTAAACACATCTGTGAGGTAGAGGTTGACCATGCTAGGTGTCTCAGCGCCAGGTGGACGGTCACTGCATGAAGGGAACTCACCTTCAGCTTGGTCAGCGTGTGCATGTCCGCTATGAAGTCCAGCAGCTCGCTGACGTACTGTCGCATGCATTCCATGGCAGCTGTCGTGCACTGGCCAACACAGAACAAACCATTATCAATACAATGTTTCACAATATTTAATCGTCAATATTTTAGCGATTGTCTACAGTATCTAGTCTTACCCCGGGTAAGGATGAGATCATGTGCTTCTGAATGATGGTGGACTCTGCTAGCCTGGTGCCAATGTCTGCACAGACAAACTGGAAAGAGGAGCGTCACACATACCTGAGTTAGTCTAACAACACCACTACAACACTGCTGTCTGTGCAGAAGAGGAAGTGCTGATGGGGAAGGTTTTCACCTGAACCAGCAGCAGCACGTTGGTGTCCGGTAGAGGGGACTTGAATTTCAGAGCCTGCAGAAGCTCCAGTACCACGATACGAGACATGTAGAACTTATCTCTCTCCTGGAGACACAGAGATAAACAGGATCATGTGTGTTCGTGACTGGAGGACTAGAGAGAAGTCCCAGAAGATACATTACCTCTCGCTTTCCCTATTCTCTCTGTTTGTCTCTCTCCCTCTCTCTATCTCTCTCTCTTCCTCTCTCTATCTCTCTCTCTCCTTCCTTCCCTCTATCTCTCTCCCTCTATCTCTCTCTCTTCTATCTCTCTCTCCTTCTCCCCCCCTCTCTCTCTCCCTCTCTCTCTCTCCCCATTCTCCCTCTCTCTCTCTCTCTCTCTCTCTCAACTACACAGTCATTCTTTCCCTCCTTAGTCCTCTTTTTCCTTCTCTCCTATCTTTCTCTCTCTTCTCCCAGCATGCCTCACTGCTGAAACAGTGCTTGAAGCGTCCCCTCATCTCTTAGTGTGCTGTGCTGCTGCGCAAGCTGGCCGGCTGTTTATTTTCTTGTCGTTAATGTATGCATAGCTTTCCGTGCGTGCGCTCATAATTGAAAGTTAATGGTGCGTTACCTTGTTTAATAATGCAGTATGGCTCGCTTCCCAGCCAGACATTCTAATGCACATATCCCCCCCCTCCTCCCCATCCCCTCCTTCAACTTTCTCTTTAACGGTTTGAGCCAGAGTTCTGCTCAGCTCACAGCCAGCTAAGGCACGGCAACATTTCAGCAGCAATCCCTCACGTTGAATCTTGTATTGGAAAAAAATAAGATATATATTTATATGAGAATTATAAAGAGATGATTAAACAAGGTAGAGGGAAATCAATAATGTGGTGGACATAAAGTAGACTGTGTTGGCAGAGGAGGAGCCATCCGTTGTGTCTCTGGTGACACTGGCCTTGTTCCAGTCCACTGTGATAGACTTCCTCTCAGCCTCACTCCATATATCTTCAGGCACCAGTCATGTTCATCAATACGTGCTGATTGCCTACTGAATCATCCATGACACTCCTGACTCGTTCCTGTCTGAACAGAGGTATGATCCCTGGCAGATGAACCCGTGACTGTGTGTCTGCTCTAGGGATTCTAACCTAGCGACAGAGCCTAACTTCCTGTTCTTCTGGCTGCAGTACCCTCTCTCTCCCCCGGGGGGCGGCCACTGGCCAGATGGAGACCTCGTGCTTTACCTTGTTGAAGGTTTTGTAACAGAGGCCGCAGAGCTCCACCAGGTAGGACAGGCTGAAGATGCCGTACTGGATGACAAAACTCAGCAGCTTGGAGAAGGGCTCCAGTAAACTCTGAAGAGGAGGAAGAGGAGGGGGAGGAGGAGGAGGGGGGGGGGGGGAGGGAGGAGGAGGAGAAGAGGCGGAGGAGGACGGGAAGGAGCAGGTAAAGGAGGAGGAGGAGGAGTGGGAGGAAGAGGAGGAAGACAGTAGTTGAGGAGAAAGACAAAACAGGAAGGTCCATCCCTCAGACCCCTGTATCCCAGGATGCTCTGCTCACCCTGGTGCCGCTGGTGCTGGGGATCTTCAGCAGGCAGATGAGGATCCTCAGGCCAGAGTCCAGGTGACACTGACGGGGGGAGAGTGAGAGGGGGGAGAGTGAGAGGGAGGCAGGCAGGGAGGGAGGGGAGGGGAGACAGACGGTTAGCTGCTTACGAGCGCAGGGCACAGGAAGGGGAGCCCTAGCTGTGGCGTGGGCGAGCGGGCACCTTTAGAGGCAGCACGGAGGGCAGCCGGGTGAGGAAGGTGTGGAACTGGTTACAGATGCTGGTCCACAGGTTGCTGGGGGAGTCCATGGGCAGAGCCTCCATGAAGGTGGCGATGTTCTCCAGGCAGTGCAGCATAGTGCCCCCTGCTGGCAGGTTCTTCTTGTTGTTTAGACCCTGCAGGGTGGAAGGATAACAGGCGTTACGTAATGCAGATCTACAGGCAGGGGAATCCCATTCGCTGTGTGTGTTATTTCAGGTTGTATCTGCTGGAGTCAGTGTGTTTTAGAGCAGCGATGGATGAAGGTGCAGAGCTGAATGCTGAGGAAATCAGTTAGCCTCAAGACCTGTATCTGATAGCATCAGTAGTAAGTCAGTTTGATTAACCAACGAGGCCGGTGAGCGTTAAACATGACCGACTGTCCGGCTGAGCACGAACACACAGAGGAGCCTCTGTTCATGTAGCGTTGCTCTACACTGACAGCGTTTACTGTGTGAGTCCATCACTGCTTCAACAACAGCTCTCCCTGCTGGCTGAGCGTTAGCAGCACCCCTGCAGCAGGCTTCATCCTCCCACCCAGGGGGCCAGGGGAGAGGCCCACCCAGGGGGCCGGGGGGGAGGCCCACCCAGGGGGCCGGGGGAGAGGCCCACCTCCAGCAGTTGGTTGAGTGCGGCCACAGAGCTCAGCTCGTTAAAGTCGATGAGGGAAGATGCCAGAGTCCGCAGGAAGCTCACATCTGGAAACACAGAAGGGGAAAGGTCACAGCTGGTCCCTGTGGACCGGGAGGGGGGCAGATGGGGCAGGGGGGTGTGGAGGGGGGTGTGTGGAGGGGTGTGTGGGGATGGGGTAGGGGTGGTGTGGAGAGGGGCAGAGGGGGCAGATGAGGCAGGGAGGAGGGTTTGGGGGACAGATGGGGCGGGGAGGGGGCAGAGGGGCAGGTGGGGTGGGGGCAGAGGGGCGGACCTTTGATGTTGCTCTGGAAGAGCTGAGGTAGAATCCCGTTGGGTGCCAGCTGGTGAATCACACATCGCAGGAACTGCTTGGCCACACCTGCCGCATTCCCTGGGATCAGCATGCTAAGCACACACACACACACACACTGAACATCTGTACCCTCTGTCCTTCATGATGCCTTTAATATTTGTTGACTGCATTCAGCTTTGTTTCAAATAAGTCAGGATGTCGATATGTTGTTTCCTACCTTTCAGCTTGTCCAGAGAAGTTGGCACTGGAAGCCAGCCTGAAACAACACAGAAACTCAGAGAAACACAGAGAAACACAGAGAAACACAGAGAAACACACAGAAACACAGAGAAACACAGAGAAACACAGAGAAACACAGAGAAACACACAGAAACTCAGAGAAACTCAGAGAAACTCAGAGAAACACAGAGAAACACAGAGAAACACAGAGAAGTGAATGGAGGCTGCCTCTTACCTTCCTACAGACTGCAGGATGTCCAGCAGCAGAGGAGCTGCCATCTCAGGACTCAGGTGGACGAACATGGACAGAACCACCACAGCCAGACCCAGAGTCTCCTCATCATACTCCTCCAGCACCGCCCCGCAGTCACGACACCTGGGACACATGCTGCTGTTACACACGCCAGGTATACACACACACACAGTATACACACACACACACCTGGTATACACACACACACGCCTGGTATACACACACACACGCCTGGTATACACACACACACAGTATACACACACACACGCCTGGTATACACACACACACAGTATACACACACACACACACACGCCTGGTATACACACACACACACAGTATACACACACACACGCCTGGTATACGCACACGCCTGGTATACACACACACACACAGTATACACACACACGCGCCTGGTATACACACACACACGCCTGGTACACACATACACACAGTATACACACACACACGCCTGGTATACGCACACACACGCCTGGTATACACACACACAGGCCTGGTATACACACACACACACAGTATACACACACACACGCCTGGTATACACACACACAGGCCTGGTATACACACACACACAGTATACACACACACACGCCTGGTATACACACACACACGCCTGGTATACACACACACACGCCTGGTATACACACACACAGTATACACACACACACACACAGTATACACACACATGCCTGGTATACACACACACACACACACACACACACGCCTGTTATACACACACACACACCTGGTACACACACACACACAGACACACAGTATACACACACTCATGCACAGACACAGATAGGGCCGGCCAGACAGACGCACACACACTGTCAACCCGGTGTGGCTGGCATGTTGGTGCCGAGTGATTGGTGGACTCACCTGTCAGTCATGGTGGCGGGCTGCTCGTCGATGAACTCCTCAGGGGCGGGAACGAACATGCTGACCGTGCTGGGGGCCGACAGCAGGCTGGTCTTAGTGGGACCTGGACACAACACAGCGAGGTCAGCCTGCAGGAGCCAATCAGCAGGGGGGGAGGGGGGAGGGGGGGAGGGGGCGGAGCTTCAGGCTCACCTGTCTCCCAGGTGCTGATGTTGTGTGGAGCGCTGGACTGATGCTCCAGCTGTCTCTTCATCAGCTGGCTCATGGTCAGAGCTTCTAGAGAGCCTCGCTTCACCTGGCGGTACTGAGCTGGAAACACACACACACACACACAGGTGTGTATTCATGCTGCTGTTCAGAATATGGCCCCTGTAGCTACGGCAACAAGCCAGAGGATGAGGAGAGGTAGATGTTTGAAATCAAAGTGAGATGAGGTTCAGCTGTGAGGTCAGAGCCAGGATCTGCATACAGGGACTTCTGGGATTCATTTCAGTTTTACACTCCCTGTTTTTATATAATTTTTTAGTTTTTAATCATTTAACTGTACAATTTTAAGTATTATACTGGTGGAGTCACTACTTACTAAATAACTCTGAATGAATAAGGAAACATAACTATATCTGGAAAAAAACTGATGTAGAAAAAAAAACAATCAAACAAAAAGTCAAAAAGTGGCAAATTCTTGGAATGACCCGATGGCCACAGTGAGCTGGCTCTCCCTCTGGAGGAGCAGGTGAAGGTATCTGGGTCGTACTTGACACAGAGGAGCGGCTGTGGGCTTCAGCTTTAGCAGCCTGGAGGGTGGGGGCAGAGGCAGACTCGCGGGGCTGGTCCAGGGCAGACACAACCTTGTGATCTGCAAAGCAATGCTGCATGAGAGGAGACACACCAGCATTTCCTGTTGCCCTTAGTTACCATGGCTGTTCACACCGTCTGTGTTTATGCTTGTTTACATTTCTACTAGTTGATCAGAAAGAGGAAGGTGTTGCTATTTATAGTGTCATTATGCAGTTAGATAGATGTTGTTTTGACTAGACCTCGATCATTAGATTATTCATCTACTCTAAGCAGTAACACCTGTTATTGCGTGGTTATATTACAGCCCGATAACTGTGATTGTTTTCTTCAAAAAGATTTCTCTGGTTACAGTTTCCTCGTTCCCTGTGTTTCATGTGTCTTTCAGCTTTTAGAGTGAGCAGGATGCTTGTTAGCCATGGGTTGGAATGAAAGCCACGAAAACATCCAGAGCACATCACAGGGATCTGCACAGCATGGGGGGAGGGTGGTGGGGGTGGGGGGGGGGGGGGGGGCAGGCGAGATCTGACACTGCCAAGACATAATCACAGGAGAAACAGGAGCTTGTTTAACACTGTGGCGATGGGTAGAGGTTGTGTTACATGTGTCTAGTAGTTATATGAGGATGAGGCCTTCAGCCTCCCAGCACCCTCCTCAGCCTCCCAGCCCCTGCCTCAGCCTCCCAGCACCCTCCTCAGCCTCCCAGCCCCTGCCTCAGCCTCCCAGCACCGTCCTCGGCCTCCCAGCCCCTGCCTCAGCCTCCCAGCACCCTCCTCAGCCTCCCAGCCCCTGCCTCAGCATCCCAGCACCCTCCTCAGCCTCCCAGCACCCTCCTCAGCCTCCCAGCCCCTGCCTCAGCCTCCCAGCACCCTCCTCAGCCTCCCAGCACCCTCCTCAGCTTCCCAGCCCCTGCCTCAGCCTCCCAGCACCCTCCTCAGCCTCCCAGCCCCTGCCTCAGCCTCCCAGCCCCCTCCTCAGCCTCCCAGCCCCTGCCTCAGCCTCCCAGCCCCCTCCTCAGCCTCCCAGCCCCTGCCTCAGCCTCCTCACCAGCCTCAGCAGCCCGCTCCCCCAGCTTGTCCAGGGTGTTGAAGGAGATGTCCAGGTACTCCCTCTGGATGGCGCTCACAGCAATCTTCCTCTGCTTGCGTTGCCGCGGAACGATCTGGATCTTAAACTCCGCTTCGTCGTTGTCATCCTCATCGTCGGGCTTGAGGTCGCTGTCCCCTTCGTCCCCAAGCACATAGTCCTCCTCCTCTTCGTCATCATCCTCCTCCTCCCCGTTGCTGTTGCCGGGGTGACCTGGGGTCAGAGGCTCGGCAGTGTCCTCTGGAATGTCCAGGAAGACGGTCCTACCGGAGGGACTGGAGCCCAGCCCGCCCCCCCCGGCCTCGGAGCCCGCATCATCCACAGACGAGTCAGGCACGGCGGGCGTCTTCCTCAGCATGTCCCTCTTCTGCTTCAGGGTCAGTGGGCTCTCCAGGCCCTGATCTCTGGAGGGCTCCAGCCGCTCGGGCAGGTCCAGGGAGGCGTTAGGGGTCAGCCTGCTGGGCCTCTTCTCTCCAGGCTGCAGGGGGCTTCCTCTAGGGGGGGTCTCCGTGGTCCTCCGCTCCCTGGAGCTATCCTCCACGCTGAGCTGCAGCACGGGGGAGGCCCGTGAGGCCCTGCTGCCGGGCGGAGACGCCGAGAAGGGGGCGATGCGGTTAAGCCGGACGCCCACCACGGTGCTCAGGTCGAACTCCTCATCGCTCTCTACGATCCTCAGCGGCGGCAGCGGCTCGAACACCAGAGAGTCGCTGTCGGACATGGAGAGGATGGAGTGTTTCTCTGGGATGGAGGTGCAGTCGGAGGACAGGTCGATGAGGTCAGGGTCCTCCTTCTCCTGGCCCGAGCCCCCGGAGCGAGGAGACTCCAGGCTGGCCTTGTCCTCGAACATATCCATGCAGCTCAGACGGACCTCTGGGATGACCGGCCTGGAGCTGTCCGACTGACCCCCCCGCGACCCCCGCCGGTCCTGGGCCTCCCCGCCGTCCGCCCGACACGACGACCCGTCAGAGGAGCTCTTCCCCTGGGGCTTGCCCCGCCTGGGGTTGGAGGCGGTGGAGGACGGGGGCGCGGGTGGCCCCTGCAGGTCGCAGCGGTCGATGCAGGACTTGCGGCGGTGTTCGTCCAGGTTGTAGAGGATGGAGTCTGTGTTGGCGATGTCCAGGGACTGCTGCTTGTGCATGGCCTGCAGCCGGCTCTTCCTGGTGCCCTCCTCTCTGACGCAGTGCAGGAGGCTGTCCTGCAGAGCACTGGCCTCCCGGTACTCTGACAGCTCAATCTCACCTGATACACACACACGCAGGACACACACACCCGCAGGCAAGCATACACACACCGACACACAGACAAGCACATACACACAGACAAGCACACACATACAAGCACACACACAAAAAGAGAGAGAGAGAATGACACAAAGACATCAATTGTAGAATGATAAATATTTCCTAATGCACAGATCTCATGCTTTCTCTCTGCATACTGATAATAGTTCAGTAACAGTCCAGATCATTGTCTCCTACTCTTCTGTGCGTTCAGCTCCACAGGCTGGTACTTGACAGACTTGCTGCCTCCGATCCTCTTCAGCCGGGCAAAGAAGGTCTGGGACTCCTTGTTTCCTGCTCCGGTCGGTGTGTCATGGACGTCTGACTCATCAAACACACTGTCCTCCTCTGACACAGGAAACAAACCAGTCCCACTCAGACACACACCACAGTCACACGACAGGAAATGGAGACGCAGGCTTCCATCAGACAGGAAGTGCTGCAGCCTCTCTCACCCTTCTCCTTCTCGCTGTAGCGGCTGATGTTGGAGTTGTCGCTGTAGAGGGGGCCGGCCGTGGCGTGGGGTCTGCAGCTGTGGTACTGGGCGTTCAGGGTGTTGATGGTGATGTAGATGAGATGAAGAACCACCTTACTCACGTCCATGTCCTTGTAGGGGTACTGGGGAGAGAGGGGGGAGAGAGAGGGGGGAGAGAGAGGGGGAGAGGGGGGGAGACAAGAGAGCTGTGAGGCCAACAGATCGGAACTTTTTGTGTTTACGTAGCAGAAACATTCGACTCAGTGAGGAATGCAGATTTGAACCTGCAGCTTTTAGATCTGCAGTCAGACAAACGCTACCGCTAGCAACGATAGCAACAAGCTAGCAACGAATTTCCAGTGTTTAAGCTGAGGTAGTGCAGTACCTTGTAGAGGATGACCAGCAGGGCTTTGAGCCACATCTGCCTGATGTGGGGCTTCAGGGCCCAGAGAGAGCAGCGCGGCGGCTGCTGGAAGTAGTGACGGAGCTGGGGACACGTGCAGTACTTCAGCACCTGGACCACCAGGGGGAGCAGCTGCTTACCCAGGCTGATGTTGTAGTCCATGACCTGGGGGGACATCAACACTGCCATCATCCTCATCATCATCATCCTCATCACCAGGCCTGAGCAGGCCGTGTTTTCAAGACAGGCTTGTTACTTGATTTATATTATTTGTTGTCATTTAACGTCATTTAACATCTTACAAACGTAATCTAGTCTACAAAAAAAAAGTTTTAAAGTTTGAAGAAATATAATTGTATGTTACAGTAAACTGTATTGGATATTCTTGTTTATCTTCCTCAGTAATTGAATGGAGCGCCGTGGCGGACCTGTGCGATGCCAGCGATGAAGGCGTTGAAGCAGGTGGAGGTGCGCATCTTCTGAGGAGCGATCATGAAGCAGCCCTCCTGCTGGTCGAACCCCAGCAGCACGTACAGGTGACGCTTCACCGTGTTGAAGGCCTTGGCACTGCCGATGTCGGCCTCCGCGCTGCTCTGGTCCTTGGCCATGAACTTCATCAGCACCATGATCAGCTGGTGCACCGTCTGGTGGTCGATGCCGGCGTCCTCGGGGAGGAGGTCCCGGATCAGGGAGTCGTCCTCCAGGGAGGGGGTGTGACCTGGGAGAGGGGCTGAGGCGTCAGGGTTACAGGATGGGAGAAAGCGGGCTGGAGGGGAGGGGGGGTGGGGGAGAGAAGAGGGGAGGGTAAAGAGGAGAGGGGAGGGTAGAGAGGAGAGGGGAGAAGACAGGAGGGGAGGGAGGAGAAGAGAGGAGAGATGGGGTGAGAGGAGAAGGGAGGGAAAGATGGAAGAGGGGGAGAGAATAGAGAGGAGGGAGGGGAGAGGAGGGAGAGGAGGGGGTGGAGGTGATGAAGAGGAGGGAAGGTGTGGCCAGCAAGCACAAACACAGAGAGACAGCACAGACAGGGTGATCTAGTCATCAAATCAGTCCACATCCAGCACAGAGACAGACTGTCTGCACCATGGACATCACTGCACCATGGACATCACTGCACCATGGACATCACTGCACCATGGACAAGGAGTGGACGGGAAAACACAACATCTTACTGGTGACAAGCTAGCCATTAGCAAGAGTAAACGTTCTCATTTTTTAAAATCATATAATCGTCATGTGTTTGTGATTTATCTTGACGAGACTTCAACTGCGCATGAAATAACATCGTCTCACAAGAACAAACGTTGCTTTTTCACATTTACAGTTGGTCCATTGTTTTTTTTGTTTATTTGTTTTTATTTACCAGTGTACAAGATATTTCTCCCAATGTGACAAAGCTGAAGGAAATGTAGCTGTCTCTGTTCTGATAGTAGGATGAGTCAGATCTGGGCTGCAGTTTACCTGGTAGGACTTTCTCTATCATATCTCCCAGAGTCGGGGCCGAGTGCTCTTGCCTCGTAAGCCTTAAAGCTAAAAACCACACATGAAGAACACAAATTCAGGAGAATGTTCAGGGGAGGAGGCACAGGACAAGTCTGAGAGTTCTGAGATGAACTAACTCTACATACCATGTTAACAACAAATACTTAACATCCGCGCTAATCTGCATTCAACTAACTGTCGAATAGAGCAACGCAAACACATGAGTAGAGCCTGACCCCCAGAAACTCAGACTGGGTTCTGTGCTGGAGAACATGAGGAGGAACGTATGAGAACCTAAGCTTCTTACTCCGGGCGTAAGAAGCAGGAACCTCGATGAGGAACAGGGATTATACACACCAGTAAACATGAGTGAGGAGAGAGCGAGGCGACAGGAACTTGGGGATAAAACACAGACAGACAGCCTGACAGACAGACAGCCTGACAGACAGCCTGAAAGACAGACAGACAGCCTGACAGACAGACAGACAGACAGCCTGACAGACAGACAGCCTGACAGACAGCCTGACAGACAGACAGACAGCCTGACAGACAGACAGACAGACAGACAGACAGCCTGACAGACAGACAGACAGACAGACAGACAGCCTGACAGACAGACAGACAGCCTGACAGACAGACAGCCTGACAGACAGACAGACACTCACGTATTTGGTTGCTCAGCGTCTCGGGGAGAGAGAAAGCTCGTTTGGATTGGAACGGTCCCTTCACGCTGTCTCGCAGCGAGCGCACGCTCTTCTGACGGTTCCTGGCGAAGCGAGCGCGGCGGATCTTCCACATCGCCGCATCGCTCAGGTTGGCTACGTTGGTGCGCACGGCTGTGATAGCTAAAAACAGAAATAACAGCACACCAAATAATATTAATACTATTAATAAAAGTGAACCCAGTCTTACCCTACCCTCCAGGTCTTAGAGAAAGGCTACACATCCCAATGACTACTTAACAGTCCCCCAATTAAATTAAATTATTTTTTCAATTTCAGAAGTTCCCCAGACGGAGAGTTCCAGAACAGGGGTCAGGGGTCGTACTGGTGGGGAAAGGGAACTCCTTGTTGCAGTCCAGGTGGAGCTGTGCCTCCAGAGACAGCGTCTCAAAGCGGTTCACGAAGAACTCCCAGCTGAGAGCAGGAACTTCCTGTTTCAGGAAGTGCAGCATCAGCAGCTTGCTGAGGATGATGGGACGGTCACGCACAACTGTGTCAAACTGGAAATCCAGGCACAGACACAGTCCCTGGAGACACACACACACACACACACAGATGCACACACACAGATGCACACACACACACACATCAGTCCTTGTTTGTTTTGCTAACTAATGCGTGACAGTTGTGGGTTAATGTTGTTTTGTGTGCAGTTCCGTGGGTGTATGAGAGACTTTCTGTGACATGGCTTCTGTTGTATGTGTGTGTGTGTGTGTGTGTGTGTGTGTGTGTGTGTGTGTGTGTGTGTGTGTGTGTGTGTGTGTGTGTGTGTGTGAGTGTGTGTGTGTGTGTGACCTGCAGAGCCGGCCTCTTGATAGTGTCCAGCAGCAGTCTGGCTCTGGTCGCCACTGCAGGGTTCACATCCTCCACAGACGCCAGGAAGCAGCAGAAGGCGTGAGCCAGAGAATACTTCAGCAGGTGGTTCTTAGTGACGGAGCCGATGTCCAGGAAGCGACACAGAACAGCCACCTTCTCCACTAGGGGGCGCCACAGAATAAACACCCCAAGGAGGAGAGCAGGACAGAGGAAGAAGACGCAGAGTCATGGACTGGTGAGCAGGAAAGGATAAAACATTTCAATTCAGTCATTTATCAGACACTCTTATCCAGAGAACACACGTGCATAACAAAGCCCTTACAGGATACTTATCAACATGGGTCTATATTAACAAGACTACTAACTATATGACCTTGTTACCAATAAACACCTCCTTATTACGAGCATCTGATGAGTTCCCAGGTACAGCCTCTTCAGTGTGGTGAAGAGGCTCTGAGGTGTAATGTACTGACGGAGACAGTAGGGGGCAGTATAGCAGCAGATAGAAACATGAGTGCGCTGCGATGGCCAGATTGTCTAGGGGGGGGGGGGGGTTATGTTGTTGACTTGGCTCCCAAATGGCTTTTTAGCTTGATTTACACAGACAACTAAATGACCATCTGTTTGAGAGCAGCTAATACCAGCTCTAATGAGATCATTAGAATTCAAGATGATGCATCTCTAAAATCTCTTATGACACATCGTCTTGCTTGTTCAGTGTTTAGTTACAGGGTAGCTTGACTCTTCCAAAGCAGGCTGGTGCTCTAATTCCACTGCTGGGGTTTTCATGGTCCCCCTCCCTCCCTATGTCTCTTGCCCCTTTATATCTCTCTCCCTGTTTCCCTCTCTGTCTGTCTCTCTCGGTGTTTCCCTCTCTCTGTCTGTCTGTCCGTCTGTCTCTGTCTGTCTGTCTCTCTCTCTTTATCCACCTCTAGCCTAGTAGAGGAGACTTGACAGAGTCCTCTGACAGCGTCTCAAGGTCACCAGCTCCTCTCTGCCAATCACAGCGCGAGAAAAACCTGATTAATCTGGCTGTTCCTACACCACCCGGAGCCGCACTGTAACCATGACAACGTAGCAGCCGGTGAACGAGGGAGAGGTTCATTCTGATGTTTCATTCATGGACCGTTCCCGCCCCCCCCCACACACACACACACAAACACACACACATATTCCAATATACACACATACCCACACACACACACTCATCCACTCACTGTGGTGATCAGAAAACACTCAGACACAGAGACTCTGTCCCTCATCCTCACCTGCTTCGAAGCGGATCTTCCAGTCCTTGCTGTTGAAGTTGCTGTCGACCAGGTTCCAGAAGATGTCTGCCCCATGAGAGAGGGACAGAGCGTGCAGGAGCTGGGGCACTGCCAAGGAGGCCAGCTGGCAGAACTCTGACTTTAGCATGGCCCACAGGCTGGACACACACACATAGACACACAGACACAAACACACAGACACACAAACACAAAGACACAGAGACACACACAGATACCCACACACAGACACACACGTAAAGTAGTTAGAGCACTTGCCCTGCAGATCAACTGGTCACAGGTTCAAATCCACCAGCCTTAGTATTTAGTACCAGGCATGCAGACTTGTAAGAGACACTCAGACAGAGTCCTGACCTGGGGATGAGCATCTTCTCCTGGATGTAGCTCAGGAACTGAGGGTGGTTCTTCCTGGCCAGGTACAGACACTGTCCATGCAGACACAGGATCTTCAGACAGTTCAGCATGTTAAACAGAATATCCGGCTCCTCGAACTTCGACATTTCCTGCACATACACACACACACATCAAAAAACAAACAATATTACAGTTTAAATAGTGACGTGAACATGATATACAGAATGTTACAATGTTTTTCATGTTTTTTTTACTGCTCTTGATATAGATTTTTCTTAGGTTCCTAGGTTTTCTTGTGGACTGTGTTTGGTGCTGATGTTCTCTGGTGACGCTGGATGAGGGAATACCTGCAGGATGGTGTAAACAAGCTTCAGAGACACTGGGAGCTGCTGGTAAGAGAACTTCTTATCTGTGTTATTCTTCAGGGCTGTAGAGGGGAAACAAGACTTTCATGTGAAAAGAAAACAGAATTTCCCAAAAGATTTGAAAGAACCATTGATCGCTGTTATGCGACGTCACGCTTTGTTTTTCTTTGCGTCAGTGAGCTCAGTGAAGTCTTTGGAAAGACGTGGGTTTGAACAGGTCATTATGAGGCTTCAACAGAGCTTGATAACAACCTGTTCATTAGAATCAGGTGATGCTGGAGCAGGGAAACATCTAAAAGCTTCAGGACAGCAGCCCTCGAGGACTGAAATCGCCCAGCCCTGGTTTTGGACGCTACCTGGTCCTGACCCTGGGGGAGACGTACGTGGGTTCTCCAGGGAGGGGTCGCTGGGGGGGTCATTGTGTGTGCTGGTGGTGTCGTCCTCTTCCTCCACCCTGTCCTCAGAGCCCAGGGAGAAGTCAGTCTGGGGCAGCAGCAGCGTGTCCTCCAGGCTGTCTGTAGGCTCCTGAGGGGGACATGGGGGAAGGTTGATGGATGGAATTTAGGCTTTTTCTAGCTTGGGTGTGTATTTCTTTGTTTATTTCTGTACCGGTTTTTCTGCGTGTGTGTTTCTCTGTGTGTGTTTCTGTGTGTGTCTCACCACCAGCCGGATCTCCTCTCCAGGGGTGAGTCTCTCCAGCAGCTCACAGCCCAACTGGTAGCACAAAATGCTGGACTGACACAGGCTGCACTCTGGGGCCTTGTCGTCCTTCTGACAGGTGTGGGAGCCTCCCCAGGGGGCCTGGAAGACGTTGTTGATGATGCCCACCACATCCTTCCCCAGGCTGCTGTCCAAACCCAGCATCACACCCTCATCATGGAGCTCCATCTGGGCCGCAGGGGTGGGAGGGGGGCGAGGGAGGAAGAGGAACAGGACGGAGAGGTGATGGATGGAACGACACATTCCCACAGAGGTACGTGTGTGTGTGTGTGTGTGTGTGTGTGTGTGTGTGAGGCTGCCGCTCACCTGCTTGAGAATGAGGTCGAACATGAGGATGAAGCAGCCCAGGTTCATGTCCTCGTCGTCACAGTCCAGGTCCAGGGCGCAGTGTCCGGAGGCGTGGCCCAGGTTCTTAAAGGGGCTGCAGTGTAGGGGGCTTCTGAAGGGGCTGGGGAGGGGGCTGAGGGTGTGGCCACGACGACCGGGGTCTGACACTACACTCACCTGTGCGTAATACACACAAAGTAGACACACACACATACACACACAGTACAGACACACATACAATACACATATAGACACACACACCTTAGTATGTCAATTGAGACAAACATGCAGAAAAACATATCTTCACAAATTTCTGAACTTGGGCCTACATGGTACATTTCAGAGATGGCAATTAAGCCTCTTTAAGCAGCACTATATTTAGACTTCGCCGGTTACCACGGCAACCACCACAGTGCCATCAGCTGCACATTGCTACTGATTCTGATGATGTTCCAATCAGAGAAGCACCATCCTAGAGGCTCCCCCCATCTCTCTGGCACAGAGCTAACACAGCTAACACAGCTAACACAGGCAGTCCAGCTGGCACAGAGCTAACACAGCTAACACAGCTAACACAGCTAACACAGGCAGTCCAGCTGGCACAGAGCTAACACAGCTAACACAGCTAACACAGCTAACAGAGGCAGTCCAGCTGGCACAGAGCTAACACAGCTAACAGAGGCAGCCCAGCTGGCACAGAGCTAACACAGCTAACAGAGGCAGTCCAGCTGGCACAGAGCTAACACAGCCTGGGCACAGTGTTTACCCTGCGCGGCCCAGGGTTCTCTGTCAGATCTGAGGCCCGGGTCTTCCTCTGATTGGCCAGCTCCTTCACAGAGTTCACCCCGTCAGAGAACATCCCAATCAGGAGGTGCAGGGGAACTACGATGTCCAGCTCAGACAGTACCTGCAGAGACACACACAGAGAC
Source organism: Neosalanx taihuensis (assembly GCA_030340665.1). NCBI lineage: Eukaryota > Metazoa > Chordata > Actinopteri > Osmeriformes > Salangidae > Neosalanx > Neosalanx taihuensis. Next base: position 14,326,334 of record CM059296.1, on the reverse strand, counting down.
ACACACACACACACACAGACACACACACACAGAGACACACAGAGACACACACACACACAGACACACAGAGAGACACACAGAGACACACACACACACAGAGACACACACACACAGAGACGCACACACAGACCGCACACACACAGAGACACACACACACACACAGAGACACACACACACAGAGACAGACAGAGACACACACAGAGACAGAGACACACACACAGACAGACAGAGACACACACACACACAACATCAACACTGAATATGAATCATTTCTCTCACTCCTGTTCTGTATCTGTTACCCCTATTCTGTTTCTGATTGGCTGTTGTCTCCTCTTGATAACAGCTGTGACAGAATGACAGACAGCACTTCCAGTATGTAGGGCACCATGCTGGGAGAGCAGGATGCAGTTAACCTCGCCCCCACCTGCTCCCCCCCCCCCCCCCCCACCTGCTCCTCCCGCCCCCACCTGCTCCCCCCCGCCCTCCTCTCTGCCTCTCCTCCCCTCCTCAGTCTCATCCTGGGCAGGGTGACCCAGATCCATATTCAGCAGGGTCCCTTCCCAGACACTCACACACCACGACAACCTGTTCATTTCACACCTAGAGTAAACCACAGGAAATGACACAGATACTAGGGTGAGCGTGTGTGTGTGTGTGTGTGTGTGTGTGTGTGTGTGTGTGTGCAGTACTCACATGCAGCCAGAGCAGAGCCTGCTCTTGCACAGAGGCAGGGTACCCTGAGAATCTGCAGCTGATGAAACCAAACATCTCCTCCATAGAGAAGGGCAACGGACACAGCTCGATGTCAAACATCTTACTGCAGAGAGGAGGATGAGGAGGGAGAGAGAGAAGAGAGGGGAGAGAGAAGAGAGGGAGAGAGAGAAGAGAGGGGAGAGAGAAGAGAGGGGAGAGAGAGAAGAGAGGGAGAGAGAGAAGAGAGGGGAGAGAGAAGAGAGGGAGAGAGAAGAGAGGGGAGAGAGAAGAGAGGGAGAGAGAGAAGAGAGGGGAGAGAGAAGAGAGGGGAGAGAGAAGAGAGGGAGAGAGAAGAGAGGGGAGAGAGAAGAGAGGGAGAGAGAGAAGAGAGGGGAGAGAGAAGAGAGGGGAGAGAGAAGAGAGGGAGAGAGAGAAGAGAGGGAGAGAGAAGAGAGGGGAGAGAGAGAAGAGAGGGAGAGAGAAGAGAGGGGAGAGAGAAGAGAGGGGAGAGAGAAGAGAGGGGAGAGAGAAGAGAGGGGAGAGAGAGAAGAGAGGGGAGAGAGAAGAGAGGGGAGAGAGAAGAGAGGGAGAGAGAAGAGAGGGGAGAGAGAGAAGAGAGGGAGAGAGAAGAGAGGGAGAGAGAGAAGAGAGGGGAGAGAGAAGAGAGGGGAGAGAGAAGAGAGGGGAGAGAGAAGAGAGGGGAGAGAGAGAAGAGAGGGGAGAGAGAAGAGACGGGAGAGAGAAGAGAGGGAGAGAGAGAAGAGAGGGGAGAGAGAAGAGAGGGGAGAGAGAAGAGAGGGAGAGAGAGAAGAGAGGGAGAGAGAAGAGAGGGGAGAGAGAGAAGAGAGGGAGAGAGAAGAGAGGGGAGAGAGAAGAGAGGGAGAGAGAGAAGAGAGGGGAGAGAGAAGAGAGGGGAGAGAGAAGAGAGGGAGAGAGAGAAGAGAGGGAGAGAGAAGAGAGGGGAGAGAGAAGAGAGGGGAGAGAGAAGAGAGGGGAGAGAGAAGAGAGGGGAGAGAGAGAAGAGGGGGAGAGAGAAGAGAGGGGAGAGAGAAGAGAGGGAGATACAGAGGATAAGGTAGTGGCAGGGAGAAGAGGGGGGGAGGAAGAGAGAGGAGATTGATGAGGCTTTGACGTTTCAGCCTCCCCAGCCTGGTGCTCCAGAAGAGGCTCCATGTTCAGCGTACCTCAGGACTTCTCTGAACTCCTTGAGCTGCTGGGCGGGCACCTCGGTGCGGATGGCCTCCAGCCACTCGGGCATGAAGCACTCCCAGAGCGGCTGGCTGATCACGTTGTAGGGGATCAGGCACAGGATACGGTTCAGACCCTCCTTTAGCTGGGTCACCGTGCTGCAGGACTTGTCCCAGTAGCCCCCCACCTGCAGGCAGGGAGGTCAGCAGGCTGTCAGGGCTCCGCTCGCTCACCCAGCGGGCGGTGAAGCCCTCTCCCCTCCTCACAGCTGTGACGCCTCCTGAGCTTGTCACACTCACACCCCAGATATCAGGCACCCCTCAGACCCACACACTCCTCACACCTCCCTCCCTCCCCCTCTCCCCCCCTTCACCCCCTCCCTCCCCCTCTCCCCCCCCTCACCCCCTCACCCTGGCGAACTCCACCGGCTTGGGCAGCAGGCACATCACCATGACGTCGAAGCGCACGTCACACACGGTCTTGAGCCACTTGGTGACGAACTGGGGCTTGAGTTTCTCCACCAGGCTGCCCACCTCGTCGTCCAGCATGTAGGCGGTGGAGTGGAACCACTGGAACACCATGCTCACCAGGCGCGCCAGGCTCTCTGTGGGGGTGTTCTCACTGGGGGTGCACAGGCTCACCTGCAGGGGCAGGGAGGGGCACGGGGGGGGAGATGGAGCAGGGAGGGGAACGGGGGGGGAGGAGGAGATGGAGCAGGGAGGTGTGGGAAGGAAGGGAGAGGAGGAAGGAAGGAAGGGAGAAAGAGAAGGAAGGAAGAAGGCAGAAAGGAAGGAAGGAAGGAAAGAAAGAGTTCAGTAATCCATCATGGTTGTACTCCTCCTAGCACTATGACAGACCCAGCTCTCCACCCACCAGGAACCAGATGCCGAACTGGCTGAGCAGTCTCTGGTCATGCTGGTCGTCCTCTTTGTTGTCAAAGTCCATGTTGTCCAGGGAGTGGTGGGAGGCAGACAGGCCCATCTGACGGCGTCTGGTCAGCTCAAACTCCCTGAGCTCTGCATGGATCTCTGCCTCCTTCAGAAGGCTGGGGGGGGGGGGGGGGGGGAGAGAGAGAGTGTGTGTGTGTGTGTGTTTGAAAGTAAGCAAGATAATAAACTGACATATATATCTCATATATACTTGTAAATGATGTATTGCTCTGCTTAGGGATACTGGTGTGTGTATGTGAGAGAGTAGAGAGAGAGAGGGAGAGAAGTGAGAGAGACAGAGAGTGGTGAGAGAGGTGAGAGCAGAGAGAGGTGAGAGAGAGAGAGACAGAGAGAGAAAAAAGAGAGAGAGAGGTGAGAGAGAGGTGAGTGAGTGTGAGAGAGACAGAGAGGTGAGAGAGAGAGAGAGAGAGAGAGAGAGAGAGAGAGAGAGAGAGAGTGAGAGAGAGAGAGAGAGAGAGAGAGAGAGAGAGAGAGAGAGAGAGAGAGAGAGAGAGTGAGAGAGAGAGCTCCAGACCTGATCACAGCCTCCACAGTACAGACCAGTTCCTCAGCTCCACACTCGCGGGTGTTGATGGGAGGGGGGGAGGTCTGGTACAGATGGGTCTCCGCCGCAGCTCCCACCTCGCTGCTGTGGTGGTTGACATGGCAACGCTTGCAGTAGCGGACGGGACGGTTGCCATGGCGCCCACAGCAGCCAGCCGAGAAGCAGGTGACAACCGCTCTCCTGACATGGGAGCTGCAGTTCTGCAGAGGGGGGAGGAGGGGGGAGGGGGAGAGGGGGGAGAGGGGGGAGGAGAAGGGAGGGAGGAGGAGCGTGGGGGGCGAAAGAAGAGGAGAGAGAGTAATGGGGAGCGAGAACAGACGTAATGGAGAAAGGAGAACTTGGGTGATACATGCGTTATAGAAACAGAAGCAGATGAATGGGAGACACAGTGAGGAGAGACATCATGGAGCTGAGGAAGGACATCAATGGGGCCAGACTGGCATGATTGTATATGGGTCAAGGTTCGTGGGGGTCAGGGTTCATCTCGTTTTCTGCATGTTGTGTGCATTGTGCTGCTCAAACAGTAGAAGGTATTCATCGTTGCTGTGTGTAGCTCTGTGTGGTAACAATCTCTGCAGAGTCTCACTTTACTGGAAGTACAAAGGGTGGCATCGGTGAAGACGAAACTAATCTGATCAGCCACTGAAAGCTTTGGTCATTACCGAGACCCATTAGCACCTATCAAATGAAGGGATCTGCTGTCTGGTTTGTCTCTGAGCTCTCACACTGAAGCAGCACATCCTCCAGAGACACTGAGCATTCAGCAACATGTACAGACAAGTCACTGAAGACATTAGAAAGGGCTGGTTAGAGCGCTAGCTAGGTGGTTAGAGCGCTAGCTAGCTACAGACAGGCAGACAGGCAGACAGGCAGACAGACAGACAGACAGACAGACAGACAGACAGGCAGGCAGACAGGCAGACAGACAGACAGACAGGCAGACAGACAGGCAGACAGGCAGACAGGCAGACAGACAGACAGACAGACAGACAGGCAGACAGGCAGACAGACAGGCAGACAGACAGGCAGACAGGCAGACAGGCAGACAGGCAGACAGGCAGACAGACAGACAGACAGGCAGGCAGACAGGCAGACAGACAGACAGACAGACAGACAGGCAGACAGGCAGGCAGGCAGACAGGCAGACAGACACACCTCCCTGTCAGGACTGGTAGTAAGCTAAGCTGGCGCCGGGCCAGGTAAGAGTTTAAAGAGCTTGTCTGTGTGAGGACAAAGGCTGTGGATTAAAACTGCAGGACGGTGGACAGCTGGTTCCCATGACAACCCTGAGCGATAGCTCGGCATGACACAGTACCTGTGTCGCCACAGTAACAGACCGGGCCTGCGTGTCTCTGTGGAAACCAAAAACGGAACTGCGGTTCCCTTGGGGTTGTTGTTCCGGAACGAACAAAGCACAGTTCTAGTAGTTCTAGTAGAACCAGGTCGTCCATCAGTGGAACGCTTGACTGAATGGACGACTTAGAGACACACTCGGGGGGGGGGGCTAGTCACTGCCTCATTCCTTTTAATTAGAGATGACAACAGCAGTCATTGGCTAACATGATATATTGTAGGTGAATAAGGTTACTCGACCTCAGTAGGGAAGGAAATCGATGCCTGGATGTTCCTGTCGATGAGCAAGAGAGGCGCACACACCACAACTACAACAAAACACCAATCACAGTGTAGCGGAACACAACAAACCACCAATCACAATGTAGCGGAACACAACAAACCACCAATCACAGTGTTGCAAAACACAATAAACCACCAGTCCCAGTATAGCGGAACACAACCAACCACCAATCACAATGTAGCGAAACACAACCAATCACAGTGGGGGACGGGGGGATGGGCTCAAAGAGAGAATCTATGTTAGAGAAGCATGGCCATCCCACAGGAGTAATGAATGTAGTCCTGTGAGAACCACATCCTCCATCAGTGACACGCTCAATTTGAGGCTAGTTGTTTGGTCTGTTAATGGCCGCGGAAACACAATGCAATGAAGCGTATGATGACAATGAATATAAAACACCAACCATCAAACCTGAGCTTACCTTCTTTTGACAAATAGCCGAAATCTCAGCTGTGAGGACGAGTTTAGAGAAGGAGAACACACAGCTGAATATAGTTCACTACCAAAAACAGCTTGAAACCTGTGTGTGTGTGTGTGCAGTGTGTGTGTACATCTGTACATGAGAATACATATGTGTGTGTGTGTACAGTGTGTGTGTGCAGTGTGTGTGTGCAGTGTGTGTGTACATCTGTATATGAGAATACACGTGTGTGTGTGTGTGTGTGTGCCTGCAAGGCAGAGAGGCTGTTTCTCATATTTGCCAGCGCTCACCTTGGGGCAGAAGCACATCAACGAGCCACTCAGCATGGTCTCTGGAAAAGGTCAAACAGTGTATCAACTAAACAGAGTCACACACTCCTCAGAGTATCAACACAGTTCATCTGCACCACTCACAAGCTCACAAACCCTCATCAACACAAAACACAAACATCAGACGTCAAACGCAATAGCAGAAAACAAACACAAATCTAGAAAAACAACAACATGCGAGCCACAAGTGAAAGGAAATGAGAGAATACTCTTGTTTAGTGACATTATCTGCACAGGGGAATTACGTTACCATGGAAATGCTCAGCCTTGGGGATGAAGAGGGGGGGGGGGGGAGGTTGGCAGGTGAGGAGGGACTCTTGTTGAGAGGAGCAGGTGAGGGAGAGAGAGCGAGATGACAGGATGATGGATGAAAACATACCCTGCAATTCTTTGGCTGCACTCTTCACAGATGTAGAGAGGAGGGGGCTTGTCTCCAAGGGCAACAGAGAGGGTGGGATCTATGCACATCTGAGGTGGGGGGGGGGGGGGGTCAGGGAGTAAACACACACACGCAGACATGATCAGAAAGGGCTCCACAGCTGGATCTGGACCAGAGCAGCGATGTCTCAGGCAGGTAGACTGTCAGGTTCTAAATAATATAAGAGGTTCCAAACAGGGTTCTGAAGAGGGTTCTAAAGAGGAATTCTAAAGATGTTGTTTGACGTTGTATGTAGTCGTATACCCGATTGACTTGAATGTCAGACTGTTCAAACACGTGGTCAGACCCCCCCCCCCTCTTCCTGTCTGGACATCTGTGGATGGTTTCACCCATATGCTCTGGCTAGTCTGCCTGTGATCTGTGCTCGGCCCCATGCTAGCAGCGCAACCATACTGGCCTACATGTTCAGATGGCACTCTGTAATTTACCACACACGCTTACTGCCGTTCTATTCTCCAGGGCGGTGTGGGGTCAGTGCTTCCAATTAAGCCCCCCCACTCCACCTCCACCCCCCCCCCCCCCCCCCACCACCTCCCACCCCCTCACCTCCCCCCCACTCCCGGTAATTGAAATCCGGTCCTTGTCCTGATCCCTGCTCGTGTTGCTGCTCAGGAAGGAGCGCTGCAGAGCAGACAGTTAAGGACAGACTGACTGACTGACATTGTTAGCCTGTTGCCATGGTCACTCAAGCGTGGCCTGATTGTATTCAGCCAGGCGCTCACAAGAGCAAATGTTTAGACGTTCTAAACGCACCATGGCAACTCGGCACACATTCTTGATTTTTTTCTTCTTCTGGATTTGTTTTTAAACTCCATGGAGGGTGTCATTGATTACTGGGTAACCTGTGGGTGTGTTTCTTTCGTTCTTGTGGGCAGCACCAAAGTGGTTTTAGATTACCTTGACAGCAGGTTTATTGATGGCGTTGTGACACTCGATGTGTTGGCAGTGGATGGGGTTCCAGGCTGCATACCGGAACGAGAACAGGAAAAAGAAAGGAGAAAGAGATTTAGGAAAGAGACAGAGAGAGAGGGGAGGAGAGAGAGGGGAGGAGAGAGAGGGGAGGAGAGAGAGGGGAGGAGATAGAGGGGAGGAGAGAGAGGGGAGGAGAGAGAGGGGAGGAGATAGAGGGGAGGAGAGAGAGGGGAGGAGAGAGAGGGGAGAAGATAGAGAGGGAAAGAGAGAGAGGAGGAAAGAGAGAAAGAGAGAGAGGGGAAGAGAGAAAGAAAAATGAAAACACGAAGACCACTATAACACAATCCCAAACACTGACCATCCTGGACTCTCCACCCCCCTGCCTTCCCCCTCTCTCCCCCTGCCTCCCCCCTGCCCCCCACCTGTGTACTGCAGACCCCTGTATTCACTGATGGCTCCCGGGGGCTTCAGGTTGGGCCAGTAGTGGAAGAGCATCTGTACAGCGGGGGGCTTGACCTGGGATGGTCCATAGGAGATCACGTACAGCAGGTCCTGACACACAAACACAGCGTCCGTGAGCTTCCTGTCATCGAAAAAACTCACACACCTACTACACACAGCCTTCCGGTTCCACCGCCACATTTCAGCTCTCGTCAAACGCCAGGAGCGTCCGGTTTGCCCACTGCGGGGGGAGGGGGGGGGGGGGGGCTGTTTACCCAGCATCCACTACCAGCATCACGAACGCTCCCGGTGTTCGAATCAAACGACCTTGAAAGGTGCAGTGGGTTTGAGCTCCTGGGCTGTTTTGGAGATGTGGTGAGAGTCAGGCCTACCTTCCACACCTCTTGCTTGTGCTTCATTAGACATTCCAACAACTGACAGTGGTAGACTAGGAGGGAAACAGACGGCAGAGAGGCGGATCAGCTGGTCTGAACACAGCGAAACAGGCAGATCACCAGCCAGAGCAGAGCAGGGGGGAGGTGTCAGCCCTCATTTACCTGGGTTTGAGGTGTACTGCATAGCAATCATTAGCATTGAGGAGGCAGACAGATTGACATAAGCTGGAACACCTCCTTCTCTTCGGGTCGAACCCACTACAAACAGGCAGAGGACATAGGAAGATAAGACCACAATCTCTCTCAGATGGAAATAAACAACTGAACAATTCTTTGCTCCCTCTTTCAGGCAAGCTAATCCTAAACAAGCAAATAAACAAACGGTGTATTGTTGACACGTTTATGCCCTCAAAGACCAGTATGTCTCTGGGCCAGAGAAAACACAACAAGTCCCCCTGCTTTTAGTCATAGTTGGCTGGCTGGCAGACAGGGTGCTGTACTCACATATGGCCATAGGAAGAAAGGATGTGCTCAGGTACTCAATGATGTCTTTGTGCAGAAAGGGGGGGAAAGTAGCTAAAGTGGATATCATAGTATAGGGCAAAGTGCTGAGAATATCATCACTGAGAAAGGGCAGGAGGCAGGTGGTAGTGTAAAATATGGACTGTCCCAGATCTAATGAGAAAGAAAGGCAAAAAGGCAAAAAGACACAGACAGAGACACAGACAGTAATTCAATGACTTGGAACTGCACGGAAAACCTGGACATACTGAACATTTCTAAGGTATAACATGATATTAGAATTTTTTTCATAACTTACAGAAAATATAAATACAGAATTGAGCAAAAAATACAGGCAATTCCTGAGATAGTATTTGGGAATATGAGCCCCTGTTTAGGTCAGTGGTGTTTCAGTAAGAGTTATTACTGAGGTTTTTTTTAAGTTTGACCTCAGGGAAACAGAGTTACAGTCAAGATGGGTTTTCATGTTTTTTTTAGCTTTTTTTAACACTCATAAAATATTCATGGCAAAGTGCATTGACTGCGGAGTCCATGACAGAGGCAAATATTCCCAGAATACCATAATCTAAAATATGCTCAACATCTCACTGTTCACAGGTTACCACACAGTGATGCAACCAATAACTAAACTTGTTCTCAGCATTGCTCATAGATAGTTCAGATCATACAGTTTCGGGCACATTTCAGTTTTTCAGTACTTTTTTTTCTTCAACACATATTACATGCTTGTTTTTTTATTATTATTATTTATATATATATATAAACAGTATGCAATCGCCAAAACAAAGTGCAGGACGGCAAGGTTGCGCGTGATGATTCCGATCAACAAGGCAAGCGTGTCGGCCGGTTCCAGCGTGTTCCCATTCCCCCAGCATGCAGCCCTGTCAGACTCTGGAATGCCTCCGTTTCCTTCCACAAGACGCACCCCCGAAAAAAAAAGCAGCAGCCTCATGCAGTCAGGACGCTTTGTGAGGACGGTGTTTAGGGAGAGCAGAGCGCTGAGCTCACTCACCATGCTGACCGTGCTGCAGAAGGGGCACCAAGTCAAGCAGAGTCACCAGGGTCACATAGAGGCCCTGATAGTCCAGAGAGGGGTACTCTGAGAGCTGAGCATCCCGACTTTGCTGCCCCTGCCCCCCGCGGTCTGACGGGGCATCGCGCAGAACGCTGTAAAGGAGGGAGCGAGTAACTGTAGGGTTGATGGAACTGACTTGTGGTCTTAGAGATGGGGTGAGTGGGAATGGCACAGGAAAAAGACACATGGTCATGGGCACGGCCAAATTGGAAGCTTCCTGGTTCTCCTTCCTGCCTGTGCGGGACAGAATGCTGCTCCAGGGTTGGGAGGGGAGGGGAGGGGGGGGAGGGAGGGGGGAGGAAGGGGAGGGGGGGAACAAGGGAAAAAAAGACAACAAACACACAAAGAAACAGCACATTACATTGAAATGGCACTACAGAGACAGCGTCAATAGAAAGAAACCAACCCAGATGGACCCCACATAGGATGCAGTGTCTCACTCTGTCACTCAGCATGGTGGGGGGTTCATTTCTCCCTGCTTTTAAACGAGCTCAGTGTGACTTTAAATTTCTCTTTCGCTTTTTTTGTTTTCCTTGACAGAAAAAAGAAATTGAGGCCAAAAAATATTTAAAATAAAACACAAACAGAAAAATTTGGGCGAAAACCTACAATGATCACTGCATCTCATGTGTATCTGGTGACAAGGAGCAAAAATATAAAAAATGGCATGTTTTCAGTGGCAACCCCATACTTCTCCAAAAAAAACTGGCAGGGTTTGTCCCTCTATGGCTGCCATCCTCCAATCAATCAGTACAGCAGGTGTTGTGCCTCAAGAGGCCAATAGGCCGTGATATTTCCCAACAGGTAATTTCCTGTCTTTAACGAGGCTGTCAGAGATGAGAGTGACACCACACTGACTCGGGAACGTACAGAGGTGACACTTTTGAAACATGCTACAGCTAGTAATAAGCATGTGTGTGAGGTTTGAACCTTGAACTCCTGGGTCACAACACATGTTTATTCCACCAGGGAAATAATGTCTGTATGCCCACGTCATGATACTAAGTCAGTATCATCAGAAGAAATAATGAGATCCGACAGGCATATGGATCAGGTCTCTAACATAAATATAGGATCTAGACTACAGTTGGGGAGGGGGGAAGAAACTATAATGACAAAGGAATAGGTTTTAGACAAGATGGCCGGTAAGGTTATGTTTGTGAGCTAATGGGGGGAGGAGGGGAGGGGGGGTGGACTTTGTATGCACAGTCCCCAGGGTAAAGTGGATAGAAACTCCATCGTAGGAGAAAGAGGAAGGTCTACTTTGGCTGTGAGCCAAGCCAGGGGGGGGGGGGGGGGGGTGGTGGAGGGTGGGGGTGTGGGTGGTGGGGGGTTGGAAAGGGGGAGGGGCCAGAGAGCAATGCTCTTTTACTGCACATTAGGAGAAGCGCTAAGCTGTTCTACTGTATCAGTGACATTATTTGGAGGTGGTCAGACTGAGAGGCCAGATTAGAGGCTCAGATGTGATGTTTGAGGTTTGAGGTTTCTACCAGAGGTCTGGGATCCCTACATGGTCAGTAAGTTCAGGGATCTCAGGGCAAAAACACAGTCAGCCCCTCTACTGTACACTACTTCATACTACACAGTATCTCTGTCTCTACTGCATCTGGTCCCCTGAAAGTTATACTCTGTAAGATTTCAACCGGTTTCAAGTTGGTTTTAAATCAAATCAATTTATTCCGGGTGTTCTAAAGAGAACTACATCTTGCAGAGTATGACTTTATTCCACTGCCCAATTTCCATAGGTTAAACAGTTTATATTTGAACACACTCTTACACAAACACGTATATACACACACATATTCGCACACGTTCAGACACATAGTTACACGCACACACACACACAAATACACAGGACACACACTGTACACAAAAATGCACGTAAGGACACATGAATACACACACATAACAGGAACACCAAGGTGCTTCTCTTTCCTACCTAACCCTAACTTATCTAAGTCTGCTCTCTCTGTACACATCATTCACTAACCAAGTGTTTCACTATCAACACACAAGTCAAACACATTGTCATGTTCCCTGTTCCCAATGTGAGTGTCCTCACAGGAGACCCCACCAGGAACACTGTCACACCAAATCTGTGTCCTCCACAAACGGCTCTAATGAGTGACTGTGTGGTGTGAGGTCATCGTCTGTGTGTCGCAGGATAGCTGGAAGGTTTGACTCGTGTCTCTATCTCTGGGGAGAGCAATCAAAGCTCTATGGAGGCAACAAATTGTTTAACTTGAACTTGTTAGTCTGCCCCCTTTGTTAACTCTGGGTTTCACTGTGAGCTCCTCAGTCTTCTGTATGAGTTCAATATGAATGTGGCTGTTCCATCTTCTGTCACTGCTGGGCTTGGTCTTTCTCTCTCTTTTTCTTTCTCTCTCTCTCTTTCTCTCTCTCTCTAGGAAGCTGACATATGCTCACTCCTCTTTCAAATCCTGGCTGCCACAGCTCTCTCTCTCTCTCCATCTCTCTCTCTTCTCTCTCTCTCGCTCTCTCTCTCTCTCTCTCTCTCTCTCTCTCTCTCTCTCTCTCTCTCTCTCTCTCCAACCCAGGTCTGTAGGAACACAGGTGTCTAGATAACACCCCGGTCTGGGCACTGCAGAGCAGATCCTTCCCAGGCAGCATAGCTTGTTGTGTCTCTCCAGAGGGAGACCGGGAGGAAGATAGGAGGCAGACGCTCTGGTATCACACAGGGTCTTTCCCTTCACACATGAGCGACACTGAGCCTCAGAGACAAAACTGTCATTTGAGTTAACATGCTGCCAAGACAAAGAGAAGGACAATCACAGACTCTGTCATGGTCCATCTGTGCCAAGTACAAATGGGTCTGCGGGTTTGTGACAACAGGGTCTCCCTCAGATGTACCGGAGATATCCAGGGGTAGTTCTACAACCAGGAAGTACCGTAACACCCTTCACAAATTACACACTTCATAAATTGCTGACATGCGTTAGATAAAACAAGCATCTAATCGCACATTTTATGGGTCCCGACTTTTTTGTAAAAGGAGAGCATCAAAGTTCTATCTCCTCCTAATCCCAAATCCTGCTGAATACCACGTCCAGCACTGCTGTCTGTGTCTAAAAAGACCTCTGTGACAATATGTCTAATGTGAATCATATTACTGACAACACTGTATGCCTAAAAATCATCTGCCAAGGAGCTTCGAACATCATTGCTAGTATTATCAGAGTCCCACCTTGTTCTCACAGATTGTTCTGCCATCATGTGCTGTCGTATCGAGGCTGTCCTGTTGATCTGTTCTAGGAAGAACATGCTGTTTCCTCCTCTGGATTTCATAGCCCCCAGGGGACCCACAGTCCATATGACCCTGAGCCCTGCACATCTCCAGGCCTCCTGACCTCCAGCCCTCCAGGCTACCAGCCCTCCAGGCCTCTAAACCTCCTGACCTCCAGCCCTCCAGGCTACCAGCCCTCCTGAACTCCAGACTTCCAGAACTCCAGCCCTGAGCCCTGCACATCTCGAGGCCTCCTGACCTCCAGCCCTCCAGGCTACCAGCACTCCAGCCCCTTCAGGCCTCTAAACCTCTTGACCTCCAGGCTACCAGCCCTCCAGCCCCTCCAGGCCTCTAAACCTCCAGCCCTTAATCCCCCAGCAGCCTTTCTGGGACCAACAAACAAGGCCAACCCAGGGAAGGACTCATCTGGTATGATCATTGTTGTCCTAACAGCACATCTCTCCTAACATATTCCTCCCTCTAACATATTCCTCCCTCTGTAACTAGCTATGTGCGTGGCTTGTTTATGAGCATGTCAGGAAGTCACATGACTTCTCTACCCCCCCCCCCCCCCTACAATGACAGAGGATGGAACCAGGTGCTGCCATCTTCATGAGAGGGTCTCAGGTATATCCTACCTTTACATCTACACCTGCCGTACCTGTGTATGCTGAGGATCCTCTAGAATGATCTACTGCACCTCACCTGGCTGCTAAATAATCTGGACTAACATCTGGTACCAGCGTTACTTCACCTGTTGGTTCCAGCGCAGGGTCCTTACCTGAGCAGGGTTTGGGAAAAGTATTTCAGTGTGTTTGCAATGTCTGTTCCGGAGGGCACAGGGTAAATGTTGTGCTGCACCCGGTTGTGATACTCTTGCAAGTATCTTATCTTAGAGGCAACTAAACAGAACAAAGAGCAGAGTGGCAAAAACATATATATATAATAATCCAATTAACCCTTGATAATGTACGTAGGTACGTTGGTTTAAAACGAGACACACTGTTCTAAATGTGGATGGGAAATGATGAGGTGATCATTTTCAGCAGCACGGCTGTTCAGCTCTCTGCTCTTTAGCGATCTGTCTTTGTTGTTAGGAACATGCAGAGTTATTTCACATAACATTGTTTACATGTATGTAGAACAATCCAGTTCTAAATGTGACCCCCCCTGAGGGGGCGTGGCCTAGCACCTTGGCAGTCTGTGTTACTTGAGGTGACCTTTAGCTGGTCCAGGCAGGGCAGCTATAGGCCAGCACAGAGCCCAGAGACCTCATAATGACTCATGTGACTCAAGTGGTATTAATGAGCTCTTTTTGAACCTGTAAAATGACAAGATCCTAAAATAACAATAGCAACCACGTTTGTGTGTGTGGGTGTGTGTGTGTGGGTGTGTGAGAGAGAGAGAGAGAGAGAGAGAGAGAGAGAGAGAGAGGGGGAGAGAGAAAAGAGAGAAAAGGAAAGAAGGATGAGGCAGACAGATAATGTGTATTTGATCTTATAATGCAGTAACAACATTCTTCTGTATATATTGAACAACATCAGTATTTTTCTAGTCTTTAGCAGTATGTAGCTCTGCACTAACACTGCATAAAGAACTGGATTAACTCTAATAATGATTGTATTATTCTTTAGGATGTCCTTTACTTTGAACAAATGCATGATGTCAATTAAATGGTGCTGATTGACACTAAAACAGTATGTTAACATAAGAAATGACAAGTCATAAATTGGACAACAGTGACTCTTAACTGTGATTTACATGAGCAGGACCCTTCTTCCACCTGTTCTGAGAGTGACTAGGCTCGTATGTCAGGCAAAACATGCGAACAGGCAGGATTATTGATCATCAATGCCTCCATGTTGTTTAGTGGAAAAAATTGAGTCAGGTCGACCTTGAGACAAATATATCTATTTCCCTGTACCAACCACATTCCAACATGTCAGTCAAAAATGATTGCGTATAAACCCCTCATTAGATTTTCCCCTTTTTGTTTTATCACTGCTATAAAATAGCGCATCTCGGATGGCAGAGCTCGAGCCTCTGCAGAGAGGACGTGTTGCAACCTGCCTTAGCAACCGCGCGTGCATCACCAAGGACAGATCCTCATCCGATTCGTTGTAAGAAAATCACGTCTATGATGGGCAAAGATGAAATAAGAACAAACATTCTACTTACATTGCTCTGCTTTCGTAGACATTTTGGAAACACTTCACGAATCATGAACCCCCCAAAAACAGTGAAACGTTTGCGCCCCTGCGGTGTGTGTCTCTGTCAGTATTGAAAAAGTGAATAACCCCTCTCGCGCTCCAGCTCGGGTGGGTTAGTACCTCTCGCGCTCCAGCTCGTGTGGGTTAGTACCACCCTTGTCATGGATTCAGGTAATGACAGGTCTCACTGTATTCAGAGCTTCGTAGTTTAATCAGTTGAAACTGGACTCGTTTTCCTGTGTCGCTGTCTGATAACATCAACTTGAACATCAGACAATATCAGCAACCAGTACCAATGTCTGGTGCAGCGGTAGCTTTTCAAATGGACTGGTCCAGCTTTGACTAATGGTCATTGAACACCTTGAATACCCTGAACACCCTGAACGCCCTCCTCCACATGTCTAGAGAACATGGGCATTAAGGGAAATTGCTGGACGCGAGCCCACAAAAACAAAATTATATTCATGATGCCTTCGATTAGAAGCATGTAGAGGACTATTTACATTCAACAGATGGTTTTCAGAGCAGATAAGGACAAAACGGAAGTCTGCCACAACCTATAATAAACAAAACGTTTAAAGGAAAATGTTATTTCTGATCGCTGACATTAAACGACTAACTTATGGTCCATTTTAAAAGGGACATGTTGAGAAGCAGGAGGGTGAAGCTACTGTTCCTGCCATTAGGAGGGGCTTGAAAGTCTAACTGTTTACAATTAACTTGTCTTTCCTTCCCATTTCTATTTTTTTCTTTCAGTTCTCTGGACTCATCCCTGCTGAAAGATAAACAAAGCAACAGAAAGAGAGAGAGAGAGACAGAGACTGCAGGCCATCCCAGCAGACTGTGGTTTGTGCCAAGAACCACAAATTTCCCTCTCCAGCTGATCAAGTAACAACATCCTGCTCCCAGACTTCAGAACTTCAAAACTGACCCCCCCTAACCACCCCCCAACTCCCCCTAACCACCCCCCAACCCCCCTCAGGCTCAACTGACAACATCATATGTCATAAAACCCAACACATCTTTATTCTTAAGAAAAACATCTTACAAATATCAACATTTACTTAATCAAAAAGTCAGTTTTTGACATTTCCAAATAATATGATGTTATATATCGTAGTGATAACATGTTTGTGGTTGTTTCATCTCAGGGTGTTATAACATGTTTGTGGTTGTTTCATCTCAGGGTGTTATAACATGTTTGTGGTTGTTCCTTCTCAGGGTGTTTGTGGAGGCCGTTGGCGGTAGGCTGGGATGTGATGCAGGATCCATCCTGCAGGAATCAGGAGGGATGCTGAAAACACTGATAATGTGAAGAGAGATTCCTGCAAGGAAACAGAAAAGGAACACTTATCACCAGGTGCCTCTCTTTTATTCATGCTCTTTTTCTCTCTCTCTCTCTCTCTCTCTCTCTCTCTCTCTCTGTCTCTCTCTCTCTGTCTCTCTCTCTCTCTCTGTCTCTCACACTCTCTCTCTCTCTCTCTGTCTCTCTCTCTCTCTCTGTCTCTCTCTCTCTCTCTCTCTCTGTCTCTCACACTCTCACTCTCTCTCTCTGTCTCTCTCTCACACTCTCACTCTCTCTGTCTCTCTCTCTCTCTCTCTCTGTCTTTCACTCTCTCACTCTCTCTCACTCTCACTCTCTCTCTCTCTCTTTTGGAGAGCAATGATACCAGCTCTTGACGCTTCTTACCAAAGCTGCTCTCATTGGGGAGAGCTTAGCAATAATAAGTAATAGATTTGGGATAAATAAAACATCAGGTTTCTCTTGATGGATCACTCTCTCTCTCTCCCTCTCTCTCTCTCTCTCTCTCTCTCTCTCTGTCTTTCTGTCTCTCTCTTTCTCTCTGTCTCTCTATTACTCTGTCTGTCTGTCTGTCTGTCTGTCTCTCTCTCTCTCTCTCTCTCTCTCTCTCTCTCTCTCTCTCACACACGCACACACACACACACACACACACACACACACCAAGTATGCCAGCATAACCCAGAGCTGAAACTAGAGCAGAACATTTACCCAAGTCCCAAACCGGAGAAAAATAATAATAATAGGTGAATCATTCTCTTAACCTAGAATCTCATTGTTTTCTACAGCATTTGTATACAAGTTAACACCCGAGAAATGAATAATAATGATTCCTACCCCTGGCCCAATCTTCTCTTTGGGTGGCTTGCTGTAGATGCTGGACCTGTGGTCCTGCAGAAGTGTCTTCATCTGACCTAGGAGCCTGCTTTGAATGGGACCTCGACACACAGCAAACATCTCCTTGCTTTCTTGGTCCTGTGTGGCTGTATCAATGTTCTACTCTCTGGGCTCAGTAGGAACTCTCTGTACATCTCAGGGGAACTTCCTTGAACATCCTGTTAGACAGCTGACAGGGACGTGCAGACGTTTTTTTTTTCTTCGGCCACCCCATAATAATCATCCAGGGAGGAGTCATTCCTAGGAGACAATAAAGAAGCCAAAACTCTTCTACTGTGGGACAAGGGTGTAGGTTTGATCTCAGCTTTGGTGGGGACGCCCCCTCCACCCTTTACCCTTTACATTTAGACATTTAGCAGATGCTCTTATCCAGAGCGACTTACAGCAAGTACAGGGACATTCCCCCTGAGGCAAGAAGGGTGAAGTGCCTTGCCCAAGGGCACAACGTCATTATTGGCACAGCTGGAATTCGAACCGGGTTAGCCCAATTACTAGCCCGATCCCTTAACTTTTCAGTTACCTGATTCACCTTAGCAGCAAAAAGGAATGAGCTAAAATGTTAGTGGCGACATTTTTGTAATCTCAAGATATTGGTGTCTCCATGGGGGGCCTAGTATCTCCCCCCTAACTCCCCCTCGCCGAAGGCTGTGGGACAAGAGGGAGGATTCTGTCACCAGGGAGGTTTCTGCAGTGACAGGGACTGGAATCACAGCATCTCAGTGAGGTTAGAGGAAATGAGGTTAATGTTGAGAGGAAGCAGGATGGAAACAAGAGTATGAGTGTTAGCTGTTACCAAGACAGATGCTGCTCATATGAATCTAGGCGATGGTAAACATGATGCCTGGATACTGTCAATACTCTTATCTACGAGTCGAAAGATATCAATACAAACGCTTAGCTGGGATTCTGCAGGCATTTGTTGCAGGGAAGGATTAGCAAGAACAGAGCTGTTTGAGTGCTAAAATTAAGAATTGGTTTTAGGATTAAATATTGTTTTCTGTGTACTAATTTGAATAATTTTGCAATTCAACATATTTAAATATGATTTCTGTTGGAGAAGGCCTATTCCATGAAATTAAACGGTATTCTGTGTAAGCTGTCGCCCTCACTTGGATAATATTAGTACTACATTTGGGTATTTCTAGCCACAAATTCCTAAAATCTAGGCTGTAATTTTTGAAAAATAGCACTACGTGTAATTATTAATAATAATTTTACCTTTACTTTACCTTACATTAGTGTACATTTGTTTGATCTATGCATGCTTATGAATATATTTTTTTACACAGCGGACAGTTAAGAAAACATATTTTTGTTAACAAGACCACTCAACGGAAGATACCGAATATTCCTTACAAACTACAAAGCTTTTAATTCACATGAAAATATTTGCATTTTTGCTAAATTCAATTTTTTTTCCAGAAGTTGCATTTTGTCACTGCCTCCAGTGTACCAACAGAGGGCGCTCGCAAACTGCAACCTCCACATCCCAGATCAACCAATCAGCAAGGTGCATTGGGATCAGGTCCCAAGAACCAGCCAATCAGCGGCTGTCTGACGAAGGACAAGCAACCTATCAAGCGACAGAAGCTGCGAAAAAGACCCAAACACGTCTTCAATTCTCTTCGGGGTAAAATAAACTAAATGACTTTAAAGTCGTTGCAAGTCGTTTTAAAAGCATGTTTGGTTCAGTGTGGAGATCTAGATATCGTCGACATGCGTTCTGATTTGAGAGAAACCAGTTGAAATAATCCCCCCACTCTGATCAGGGAACTTCGGGAGAGGGTGTTTGGAAAAAACTGGATTTGGAAGAGGAGGAATCTTTGAACATTGTAACAAGGTACAGATGATTTGGTGTCCCTCTCTGTAAGCATTGCAAAGTACAGTCCAATCTTAACTAATACCGTAGAAAATAACTTGTTTGGTTTCGTAGGATCAAGTCAAAGAGCGGCTGCAGCGACAACTGGAGAGAATGTAATTACTGGTTGTAAGCGTACATTGTGTGTGTGTGTGTGTGTGTGTGTGTGTGTGTGTGTTTGGGGGGGGGTCCGTTTTTATGTTTAGAATTTTTAGCACTATCTAGCCTACGCTTTTTTTCTTCATTTAACAGTCCATGTTTCAGAGTGATTACGGTGGAGGATAAAATCAGTCGTTTAAATCAGGGATGATCGAAAGGAGACAGTAGCTCCACACTGCTGATGTCTTCTAACAAAGCGAAGCTCCTGCTCCTCTAACCCGGGTCTGCACGGGTAACAGACCGGGCCAACACTGGAACGAGCCCCCCCCCTGGATCCCTGGTAAACCTGCAGCCTCTGACCCCACAGGGTCACTGGGACTTTGTGTTGCAGCTGCATCGCTACTGGATCAATTAGTTGTCTGTGTCTCGCGCTCTGGCAAACCTGTCTGCTGGGCGCGAGACTACCGGAGCGGAGCAGCGCGAGCCGTCATATGAATCCTTTATCTCTGCAAATATAAGATGATAGATGGCATTATTACCTAACTTAAATATATATGTACGGCACTTGTATTTGAGTAGTTGTTGCTTGTTTGTACAGGTTATCCGTTGCCACGGGTTACATTTGTAGGCAGACTGTTGGAATATCCTCAAGCATTTAAGATCCCATCCAGTACCTGACCTTTAGATTGAGTTATTCTGCTCTCCTATTGAGAGCGTGTGTTCTCAACTGGAGAACACTGAGGAAGACAGAATTAATGTAGGTCCATCATCAGGACCACAGCGGAGTGTGGATCTGTTGTCTTCTGGCTCTGATGAGTCAACGGCTTCAGTTAGACTTAATACTGCTTTTGAATCCATCCTGTGTGATGACGGTAAACTAGTGATTAACATTAGTAATCAACTCAATTAACACTGATTAAAGCCCTGGAAGTCGAATCATTGTTGTTAAAACTCCCATCTGGTTCTAGAAGGCTCTTCAGAAGAAGGTCCTCATGAGGCTGTTCACACTGCAGTCCCTCTAAAGCAATCACTGTCCCAACCATTGTCTTTCAGAAGAACTTCTGACTTAATCAGTGTAGGCAAGGGGGGGGGGGGGGTCAGTGAATGGCTTTACTTAGATGAACATATATTGATTCAATATTTATAGCATATATTAGTTATTATATATATTATTGCAACACACTTGAACTTAGCATACAAACATGCAAAAACGTCCGTCACACCAAAGAGATCCAGTCTGGCTGCTGCTGAGCAGCTGAGCAGGGTTCAGGTTCTCTGATGTGAGTGACATGCAGACCTGCCTGAGGTGTCCTGAGGCCATGCTGGTGCTGGGCATATGTTTTCTAAGCTTCTCTGATGGCTTCTAGAAGCTCCTCTGGCAGATGCTGAGATGGTGTGAATGTCTGGACGCTTCTCTTCAGATGATTGGTCTAATCGGAGGTAAGCAGAGGTTGGTTGTACCCCCCCCCCCCTCCTCTCTCTCTGCCCAGGGGGATTTGGTCAGCTGTGATGAGAGATGACGTGCTGGATGTTGAGCTTGATACAAAGTAAAAGAGACAGTGTTCAGTTACTGGTTAAGAGTGTTAACAGGTCAGAGTCTCTATATCTCTCCCCTCCCTCCCTCCCCCCCCCTCCCACTGTTTCTTCTCAATGACACCCTGATTGGCCGGAGTGATTAGTCTCAGTGCCCCTGACAGCGATGCTGTGAATAATGGAATGTGACAGTGTCGGTTCTACTGAAGGTTCCGTTCTGTACCGATCAGGTTCCCCCTCTCCAGAACCCTCGACTGAGTACATCAAGAGCTGACCGTGTGTTCTCTTCACTGAGCGGATGATTTCTTGAAGCGTTCCAGCGATGAACCTCGTGCGTTTGTTTAAAGCGTACATTTCTCTGGACTATCTGGGGTGTGGTCATCTTAAATATACAGCAGTCATTCAAACGATGCATTTGTGTATTTAGTTTGACCTATGCAGCATAAGACCTGAGGTCCTCCCTCTCAGTGTCGTGCACAACATGCAAATGTCCTTCTGTACATATCCATGTATGGACTCCACTGTGCGGGGAGGGGGCCGGGGGGGTGGGGGGGCAGGGGGGATGGGAAATAAGGAGGGTGGGGGCAGCATTGTGGAACAGAGTAAGGCATCACCGGAGGGGGTTGAACCTGTCGAAAAAATCTGCCGTGCGTGACATGAGTGAAGTCGGAAGTTTCCATCTCTGATGAAGCGTTAATGATAAGTCATTAATGATTGATCAAGTGACTTGACTGAGATTTTGAATAATACATTGTTCCTATTCCTTTGCGGGGCGTTTTGTATGGTAATGACCCAAGAGAGGGCTGCCTTTTCATCCGGTGTTGAGGGGTAGAGGAGGGGAGGAGGGGTAGGTGTGTGTGGGGGGTGGAGGAGTGGGTGGCTGGGTGGGTGTGGGGTTGGAGGGGGTAGAGGAGGGGTGGAGGGAGGGCTTGTGCTTGGCTGCAGGCTCCTTGGCTGTGGCTAGAGTGCAGAGAACATGAGTTCAGTGAGAGCAGACTCTCAGTGATTTATTAGCATGGGATTGGAGGGAACGGCAGCTAAGATATCTGCTTTGTTTCAGTCACACTGGCGCTCCAGGGCCTCCCAGAAGTGTGTGTGTGTGTGTGTGTGTGTGTGTGTGTGTGTGTGTGTGTGTGTGTGTGTGTGTGTGTGTGTGTGTGTGTGTGTGTGTGTGTGTGTGTGTGTGTGTGTGTGTGTGTGTGTGTGTGTGTGTGTGTGTGTGTGTGTGTGTGTGTGTGTGTGTGTGTGTGTGTGTGTGTGTGTGTGTGTGTGTGTGTGTGTGTGTGTGTGCGCACGCACAGAGAGTCCAGATGGAGTTTGAACAGGCTTCAGAAGCTGACTGACTTAGGACAGGGTGGGCCGAGTCACAGGGGTGGGGGTGGTTTACTTTCCAGGTAGACAGGCTGTCCTCCACCTCCCCAGAACCCCCCGTCCCCCCCGTCCCACATCTGCATTAGATTTGTTCCTGCCCGCCAGTCGAAGTTTCCTGAGGGCCCGACAGGAAGTGTCTGTTTAACAGAGTCACTGTGCCGAGTCTGAACGCCTTCAGTTAGTGTGGAGTCATGTGACTGAGCGGTTAGGGAGTCACACCAGTAATCAGAAGCTACCTGGTTCAAACCATGGCTGTGCCAACAGGACGTTGTGTGCTTGGGCAAGGCACTTCACCCTACTCTCCTCAGGGGGGGATGTCCCTGTACTTACTGTAAGTCGCTCTGGATAAGAGCGTCTGATAAATGACTGAATGTCAACACAAACTCCTGACAGAGGAATGTCACACGGAGGGAAGTTAATGATTCCATGAGCAGGAATCCATCCGGTGTGCTTGTCAGGGTAGACGGTGTGAGACTCCCCTGCTGAGGCAGTATCCCTGACCTGGGACCTGCTGGTATGAGGGCCAGGGGAGTTTAAACACATCCATCTGGTCGTGTCTGAATCTGATCTGAATCTGAAAAACAATCCTCTCACCTATTGGATGATATACCCTGCTCTCTCTCTCTCTCTTTTTATCTTAATCTTTATCTCTCCATCTGTCTATATATATCCATCTGTCTCTCTCCCTCTCTCTTTCTATCTAAATATACCTCTAAATCCCTCCCTCTCTGCTTCCCTCCCCCTCCAGTCATGGCAGGCTGGGCGAGGCGGTGGGCTGCTGCTCCAGAGGCCCCGGGCCAGCAGGTGTCCAGCTGAGGATCGGAGCTCCAGACCTGGGCAGGATGACTGGACGGGAGGGGACCTCCAAGTGAAGAAGCCTGAGGATGGGGGCCACCGGCTCCACCTCCCCCCAGTCCTGCGCCGCTCGGCTGGGGGGCCAGGCTGCACAGGCACAGCACACATTCACAGGTGAGCTGTCAACACGGGGTGAGCTTGTGAGGCTGAGTGGAATCAGATACTGATTAGAGATGTTGGAGGGAGTCATGTGGCTGAGCGGTCAGGGAATCAGTTTAGTAATCAGAAGGTTGCAGGTTTGAAAGCCAGCTGTGCCAACATAAGGTTGTGTCACTTCACACTGCTTGTCTCGGGGGAATGTCCCTGTACTTGCTTTCAGTCGCTTTGGATAAGAGCGTCGGCTAAATGACTGAATGTAAATGTGTGTTAGAGCAGTGTGTCCAGGTCACAGAACCATGTTCCCTCGTTCTCTCGTTCCCTCGTTAACGCGTCGGCGTCTGGTTTGAAGTTCCCTTCACAAGGAGAGGTCTTGTCAGTAAGTCTGTCCTCTCCCCTCCCTCTCCTACTTATGAAATGGAAGTGGTTATGTGTCTAGTTTGCTAGTCTGGAAGTGTTCAAGCTGTATTCTATTAGAGCTTTTATTTCCTCTGGCCGGTCTGGAGGCAGAGAGGCTTCCTCATCCAGCCAGCGGTCTGGGTTGATCCTCATCTCTGACTCGATGGAGGCTGGCTCGGCATGCAGACGTTTACAAGGAGACGCCTTTAAAAGCCTTCCGATGTTCTGGGAAGCTTTTTGGCAGTTTTTTTTTCTTTCTCTTTTCGATGTTAATCAGTGCTTTTAGTGTCTGACTTCCTGTTTGGAGTTTCCTTTCCTGAAGTTTCAGTGTGTGAGTTGGACATTTAGTGAGATGTGCTGGAGGAAGAGGAGGAAGAGGGGAGGAGGGGAGGAGGGGGGGACTGCAGGCTGCTGCTGTGAGTCTGGCCCAGACTGAAGATGATTCACTGTATTAGAATGATTACTATGTGGGTCACATTGATGGAAGCGTACAAGGAAGAGAGAGATGGCAAGAGAGGGAAGAGAGAGCGTGGGAGAGGAGAGGGGGCAGGAGAGAAAGGGACAGAGAAGGAAGGAAGGAGAGGGGAGAGAGAGACAGAAGGAAGGAGAGAGAGAGAAAGAGGGGGAATTCTTTTTGGCCAAGCTTTTCTGCCATAGAAGTCCCCTCTCTAAAGCCAGAGCTTAGGGCTATTAACTGTAATTGATTCGGCCTGAGTCAGTAGAGTCAACTGTGTCAAGTTACATCGCAGAACCAGTTTTCTGCAGCCCTAAATATCCCTCCTCCCAATATCCCCGCAATAAATATCCATCCTCCCAGTTTTCTGCAGCCCTAAATATCCCTCCTCCCAGAGGCTGCTCCTTCAAGACTGTCCTCTCTGATGACATGAGCAGTCCCAGCACCCCTAACCCTCTCCTCCTCTCCTCCTGTCCCCTCCTGTCTCCTCCTCCTCCTCCTCCTCCTGTGTTCTAGGGTCGTCGTACTCCCAGCACAGCTACGGCTGGGACGCCAAGCTGTCCAGCCTGGATCAGAGCGGCGAGCGTCCGGCTGACAGGAAGAAGAAGAGCCTGGGTCTGGCCACGCTCAAACGCCGCTTCATTAAACGCCGCAAGTCCAGCCGCTCGGCCGACCACGCGCGCCAGCTCCGCGAGCTGCTGTCAGGCTGGGACGTCCGTGATGCCAGCGCCCTGGTGGAGGAGTACGAGGGCACGGCCGCCCTCAAGGAGCTGAGCTTCCACGCCGGGCTGGCGAGGGCCGAGGCGCCCAGCCTGCACAGAGACCTGGCCTCCCTCTACCAGCACAAGTACTGCACCGATGTGGACCTGATGTTCCGGGACGCCTGCTTCCCCGCCCACCGGGCCATCCTCGCCGCCCGCTGCCCCTTCTTCAAGACGCTGCTGTCGGCGTCGCCCGGCTACGGTGCCGAGGTGCTCATGGACATCGAGACGGCGGGCATCGACGTGCCCATGTTCTCTGCGCTGCTGCAGTACCTGTACACGGGCGAGCTGGGCGGGGGGGCGGAGGATGCGCGGCTGCAGAACGTGGAGGTTCTGATGCAGCTGAGCGAGGAGTTCGGCACGCCAAACACCCTGGAGGACGACATGAGGAGCCTGTCTGACTACATGTGCTACTACGATGCCCTGCTGAGCTTCTCCTCAGACGCTGAGCTGGTGGAGAGCTACAACGAGGGAGGAGGAGGGAGAGGGGGAGGAGGGGAGGGAGAAGGGGGAGGGGGTGTCGTCATGGCTGCGGGTGGTGGTGGGGGAGGGCCGACCTCGTCCAACGAGGATCTGAGGGCCCACAAGGCGGTGCTGTCCGCCCGCTCGCCGTTCTTCCGGAACCTTCTGCAGCGGCGCATCCGTACGGGCGAGGAGATGACGGAGCGCGCTCTGCAGAAGGCTACGCGCATCGTCCTGGACGAGTCCATCATCCCCCGGAAGTACGTGAAGGTCATCCTCCACTGCATGTACACGGACATGGTGGATCTGGGGCTGGTGCTGGGGGGCCTCGGGGAGGTGCAGGGGATGGGGCCGGGGGGCCGGGGGGCCAGCCCCCGCACTGAGGAGGCCATGGAGCTCTACCACATAGCTCTCTTCCTGGAGTTCGGCATGCTGGCACAAGGTGAGCCTGGTGGAAAAACACTCACAGAAACACACATCCACACACTGAAACACTCACAGAAACACACATCCACACACTGAAACACACATCCACTCACTGAAACACACATCCACTCACTGAAACACACATCCACACACTGAAACACACATCCACTCACTGAAACACACACACTGAAACACACTCACAGAAACACACATCCACACACTGAAACACTGTCTGGGTGAGGCTGGGTGAGGCTGGTGGGGCTGGGTGAGGCTGGTGAGGCTGGGTGAGTGTGGAGGCTGTCCTTCTTGTGTGGCTGCTCCTCCCGCTCCCTGACACTCAGCTTTGGTGTGACACAGGGTGACACCCTAACCCTCTCAACAGAATCTGGATCCACACACACACACACACACACATGTCGCCACGGTGACCCTGGAGGATTGCTTGCTCGACCGAGTGTCAAATGAGTTTAGAGCCTCAGTTTTCATATCCGTGTGTCAACCTTGAGTAACCCCCCTCCACACACACACACTCACACACACTCGCACACACCTCCACAGACACACACCCCCCTCCTCCCTCAGCCCTGGCTAGCTGTCATGGCCTCCTGAGTTATCACAGGAGCCACTAGCCAGGCTTATGTCAGAGGGGCTTATCCCAGCTCTGCCCTCTCTTCCTCCGCAGACCTCCCCCTTGACGACCACCCCCCCCCCGTCCTCTCTCTCTCGCTTCTGCCAAACCCCCCCCCCCCCTCCCCAGGGGGAGCTGAGGTCTGGGGTCTCAGGAGGGGCAGGCTAGTGTCCTGCAGACCTTAATCAAGGCTGCTGTCTGCCTGGGGGAGACGACACATTCTCTTCCTGTCCTACACTGACCCACATTAAGAGCCCTGCTCATGTCTCCAACCTGGAGGGGGGGGGGGGAGAGGGTGAGATAAGGGAGAGAGGAAGGGGGGGAGGAGGAGGATGAATATGTGGATCAGCAGCACATCCTTTTTTCCCTCTCATTCCACACACTCATAAGCCCATCACACACTCACGTGCACACACACGTGCACACACACACTAACTAAGGTGCACACACTCATGGGCTTACTACACACACACAGACACACACACACACACACACACAGACACACATACATGGTTGAGGCTGTGGAGAGAGAGCCATTCCCATCATCATGCATATGTAGGAGAGATGAATGTGCTGGAGGATCAGGCTGTGGTGAAGGGGAGGATCTGCTGTTGAGCCCTCAGGGTCTCACTGCACAGGAAGAGGAATGGGATTAGAACTGGAGTCTAACATGTGTGGCCGTGTCTGTCTGTGTGACTAACACTCTTAGTTCTGTCAGAGCACCTTCTATTAGCACACGCTCTCTCTCTTTATTGCTCTCTCTCTTTCTCTCTATCTCTCAGTCTCTCCCTCTCTCTCTTTATTTCTCTCTCTCTTTCTCTCTATCTCTCAGTCTCTCCCTCTCTCTCTTTATTTCTCTCTCTCTTTCTCTCTATCTCTCAGTCTCTCCCTCTCTCTCTTTATTTCTCTCTCTCTTTCTCTCTATCTCTCAGTCTCTCCCTCTCCCTCTCTCTCTTTATTTCTCTCTCTCTTTCTCTCTATCTCTCAGTCTCTCCCTCTCCCTCTCTCTTTATTTCTCTCTCTCTTTCTCTCTATCTCTCAGTCTCTCCCTCTCCCTCTCTCTCTCTCTCTTCTGTCTCCGTCTCTCTCTCTGTCTCCATCTCTCTCTCTGTCTCTCTCTTGATCCACCATTCTTTATCCTTCACTCATCCCCTCCTCATTTCTCTCAGTCTCTGTAGGCAGTTTGCCTTTGTTGTGTGGTTGCTGCGACTTCTTCTTGGTTCTTCCATGGTTCTCCTCTATAAATATCGTTCTAGTCCTTGAGTAATCAGACCGTGATTCATGTCCAGTTCTGTGTTTACACAGCCAGAGAGCTGCTGATGTTTTACGTGGCTTGGAAGCAGCATGTTCCATAAACACAGGACTTCAAGTCAAAACAGCCCGACTGAACACACACATCTGAAACAGTGGGTCATGGCCTGGGTGCCGGGGGTCCCGGGGTGTTGGTGTTTACCCCGGCCCGCCCCGCTCCGGTGACACCGACCAGCCACTTGCGGGAATGAGATCGCCACGGCGACAGCGGGAGAAGGGGGAGGGGCTTCAGCAGAAGTAAGGAAAAGCGCAGAGCTTTAAAAGGATGGTGCTGGGAATGCTAACGAGCTAACAAGAAACAGCTGTCACCTTTCATCTGCCGCTGCCGTGGGAACCTTTACCTTTCAAAGACTGTGTGTGTACGTAGGTGTGTGTGTGTGTGTGTGTACGTAGGTGTGTGTGTGTGTGTGTGTGTGTGTGTGTGTGTGTGTGTGTGTGTGTGTGTGTGTGTGTGTGTGTGTGTGTGTGTGTGTGTGTGTGTGTGTGTGTGTGTGTGTGTGTGTGTGTGTAGGTGTGTGTGTAGGTGTGTGTGTAGGTGTGTGTGTAGGTGTGGCTTTTTGCATGTCCATGTTCAGGGAACAAGAGAAGAAATGTGTAAGGATGGGGGAAAGATGGAGGGGGAGGGCTGGAAGGGGAGGGCTGGAGGGGGAGGGCTGGAGGGGGAGGGCTGGAGGGGGAAAGATGGAGGGGGAGGGCTGGAGGGGGAGGGATGGAGGGGGAGGGCTGGAAGGGGAGGGCTGGAGGGGGAAAGATGGAGGGGGAGGGCTGGAGGGGGAGGGATGGAGGGGGAGGGCTGGAAGGGGAGGGCTGGAGGGGGAGGGCTGGAGGGGGAGGGCTGGAGGGGGAGGGCTGGAGGGGGAGGGCTGAAGGGGAGGGCTGGAGGGGGAGGGCTGGAGGGGAGGGCTGGAGGGGGAGGGCTGGAGGGGGAGGGCTGAAGGGGGAGAGCTGGAGGGGGAGGGCTGGAGGGGGAGGGCTAGAGGGGGAGAGCTGGAGGGGGAGGGCTAGAGGGGGAGGGCTGGAGGGGGAGGGCTGAAGGGGGAGAGCTGGAGGGGGAGGGCTGGAGGGGGAGGGCTGGAGGGGGAGGGATGGAGGGGGAGGGCTGGAGGGGGAGGGCTGGATCCCAGAGAGAAGGAGCTGGTGGAGAGGCACCAGGACAGGGAGGAGAGATGAGGGGGATCTGTCCCCCTTCCACCCGTCTGTTTAGAAGAGATAAAAGAGCTGAATTCCTGCATCCATGTTTCAACTTCACCTGTCCCAATGGCGTCCAGCCAGCTCATAAAAGTCTGGAGTGTTCTGCTCTGTGTGTCTCTGCCGCGCTCATAAAAGACGAGGAGGAAACTGCCTCGCAAAGTCCTTCCAAGAAGGTGTGTGTGTGTGTGTGTGTGTGTGTGTGTGTGTGTGTGTGTGTGTGTGTGTGTGTGTGTGTGTGTGTGTGTGTGTGTGTGTGTGTGTGTGTGTGTGTGTGTGTGTGTGTGTGTGTGTGTGTGTGTGTGTGATAAACACCCTGGAGGAGGACAAGGAGGAGGTGGAGGTGGTGACCATGCTAAGCAGCTCCCCCTGTGTTCTGTGAGCACAGCACAGGGACAGGGGACAGGGACCAGGGGACAGGGACCAGGGGACAGGGACCAGGGGACAGGGGACAGGGACCAGGGGACAGGGACCAGGGGACAGGGACCAGGGGACAGGGGACAGGGACCAGGGGACAGGGACCAGTTCAGTGCAGTTCTGTGGACCAACACAGCTGGTCTCTAACTCCCTCATCATCTCCAGTGGGAAGACAACACAGGAAGTTATTTCAGTCATGAATCGCTTCAGATATCAGATCTCAAACAAGCCGCTCCTTGATGTGTTGTCTAATAGACAGGGTTTCCTGTTGGAGATGATGAACGCCAGATTATTCTAGGATGTCCTGTGAAGACTGCTGTTGTCTCGTTTTCTGTTACCATGGTGATCCATGTGTATTAGAAGTTACTTGTGTGACTGTAGGCAGTGTTTCTGAAACTCCAGTCCTCTCTGGGTTCGTTCACAGAGCTGTTATGGAGCCTACATAACTCAGGAACTTCTTGCGACTTATAATGAGTTTTTGATTTGTGAAGGTATGTGTGTGTGTGTTCATGCTTACTGGGGCGGTAAGTGTGAGTGTGTGTGTGTGTGTGTGAGTGTGTGTGTGCTGCTGTGTTTACTTAGCGTGGTTAAGCGCAGGAAGGGGCTGATGCATATGAAGGTATCAAAGGCATTTCTGCGGTGTGGAGTGAAGCAGAGTTACTCTGCCTGCTGTTCTGGTATGCACTGATGTAGGAAACACAGGGAGGAGGTGTGTGGGGGGGAGCTCCCAGGGAGGGGGGAGTGGAGGGGGGAGGAGAGCGCCCAGTGATGGGGGAGTGGAGGGGGGAGGAGAGCGCCCAGTGAGGGGGGAGTGGAGGGGGGAGGAGAGCGCCCAGTGATGGGGGAGTGGAGGGGGGAGGAGAGCGCCCAGTGATGGGGGAGTGGAGGGGGGAGGAGAGCGCCCAGTGAGGGGGGGAGTGGAGGGGGGAGGAGAGCGCCCAGTGAGGGGGGAGTGGAGGGGGGAGGGCTCCCAGTGATGGGGGAGTGGGGGAGCTTGAGGGAGGGTCTAGTCAGTGTTGACTGCAGCTTCTGAGGCAGGATGTTAGGCGGTCAAATTAACAAGGCAGCCCTGTGTAGAATTATTACACACTGTTCATGACGAAAATATACTTTTCCTCAATTTAAGTATGTCAAAATAAATTGTGGGTCATCGTTTTGTACGGTTTGTTATATTGAGGTCCAGTCTGTTCCACTGAGGTCCAGTGTTGCAGTGAGGTAAGAGGCTGAGCTTGTGTGTGTGTTCCCCAGGCTGTGAGGACCTGATCGTGGACAGTCTGTCTCTGGACTCCCTGGAGGCCACCCTGAGGTGGAGCTCCCAGCCGTACGGCTCCAAGTGGGTCCACCGCCAGGCCGTGCACTTCCTGTGTGAGGAGTTCAGTCAGGTGATCACCTCTGACGTGCTGTACGAACTCAGCAAGGAACACCTGCTCAGCGCCATGCGCTCCGACTACCTGCAGGTGAGAGGCACGCCCTGGGGTGGGGGGGGGGGGGGGGGGGGGGGGGGGTGTTTGTCCTAATACACAAGCTGTACCCTCTTCTCTACCCCATGTCTTTACCTCTTTATAATGTCTTCCCATTTGTCTCTCTCCTTCTCTCTCTTCTCCCCTCTCTCTCCCTCTTGTCCCCCTCTCTCAATCTCTCCCCTCTCTCTCCCTCTCCTCCCCCCTCTCTCTCGTGCCCCGTCTCTCTCTCTTTCTGTCCCCCCTCTGCACCCGTCTCTCTCTCTTTCTGTCCCCCCTCTGCACCCGTCTCTCTCTCTTTCTGTCCCCCCTCTGCACCCGTCTCTCTCTCTTTCTGTCCCCCCTCTGCACCCGTCTCTCTCTCTTTCTGTCCCCCCTCTGCACCCGTCTCTCTCTCTTTCTGTCCCCCCTCTGCACCCGTCTCTCTCTCTTTCACAGGCGAGTGAGCAGGACATTCTCAAGTACGTTGTTAAGTGGGGCGAGCAGCAGCTTATAAAGAGGATGGCAGACAGAGGTAAGATAACACACTCCATTATCCCCCTCAGAGCAGACCCCCCCCTAATGGCTCTGGCAACATCCCTACTCACCAGCACCTCAGAAATCCTCTAAAAGGCCCATAACAGAAGGCCTGTAAAGATCGCCCCTTTCGTCTTTGCGTTGTCCTCCAAAGCCACTTCCTGTTGAGCTGTTCCAACAACCACCAGCCTGCAATGCGTTCACCGTGTCCTCACATTGGTAGTAATACCAACGTGTGTGTGTGTGTTTTCTCCAGAGCCCAACCTGTTGAGCGGGACAGCCCACAGCGTGAACAAGCGGGGGGTGAAGAGGAGGGACCTGGATGTGGAGGAGCTGAAAGACATCCTGTCTCCCCTCCTGCCATTGGTCCGCTCCCAGCACATCCTCCCCACCAGCAGTGACGTCCTGGCTGATGCTGTCAGTACACACCCTCCCTCCCCCCCTCCCTCTTTGCCTCCCCACTCCATCCTGTGGCTTCACTAACTGCTCTGTCTTATGGCACCACTCTTCCTGTTCTCCTGGCTGACATTGTGTCTCTTTCTCTCTCCCTACCCCTCTCTCTCTCTCTCTTTCCCTTCCTCTCTCTCTCTCCTTACCTTCATCCCTCTCTCTCTTCCCTTCATCCCTCTCTCCCTCCAGATGAAGAGGGGTCTGATCAGCACCCCTCCCTCTGACATGCTCCCCACAGCCGAGGGGGGGAAGGCCAACGCCTGGCTGCGTCAGAAGAACGCCGGCATCTACGTTCGTCCCCGCCTCTTCTCCGCCTACGTGGAGGAAGCCAAGGTGACACCAGTCCGCTGCTGATTCAGAGGTGCCAGGTTCGAATCCCTCCCCCCCCTCCCCGGTGACTGAACATTGGGCTGGTGTTCCCCCTCAGTTGGTGCTGGATGAGATGATGGTGGAGCAGAGCGACCTGGTGCGTCTGAGGCTGGTGCGCATGTCTAACGTCCCGGACGCCCTCTACATGGTCAACAACGCCGTGCCTCAGTGCTGTCACATGATCAACCAGCAGCCAGCGCCTGGCAACCAGAGCACAGCGCCGTCTGTGGTGGCCAATGAGATTCCAGGTTAGAGAAGCTGTTTAAGATGGACATGGTTGGTGGCCGATGGTGTAATAACAGGTGTTAGAGATGAGCTTACCTTAGTGAACGTGTTTCTTTGTGCGTCTGTGTGTCTCTCTGTGTGTGTGTGTCTCTGTGTCTCTCTGTGTGTGTCTCTGTGTGTGTGTCTCTGTGTGTGTGTCTCTGTGTGTGTGTCTCTGTGTGTGTCTCTGTGTGTGTGTGTCTCTGTGTGTGTCTCTGTGTGTGTGTGTCTCTGTGTGTGTGTGTCTCTGTGTGTGTCTCTGTGTCTGTGTGTGTATGTGTGTCTCTGTGTGTGTGCATCAGTGCCCAGTCTGGCGGTGGTGAAGGCCATGATCCACAGGCTGCAGGTTCTGAGGCACACAGAGCAGGTACAGCGGGCGTACGCCCTGAACTGTGGAGAGGGAGCCACCGTGAGCTACGAGCTGCAGCTCCGCGTGCTGAGGGAGTTCGGCCTGGCGGACGGAGCCACAGAGCTGCTGCAGGTGGGCCCAGGGCGGGGCCCGGGGCGGGGGGCAGGACAGCCTCAGCAGAGCCTCTCTCCTCAGACAGCTCTGTGGTTGGAGGTTCCGGAGACAGGCGGGATGTTTATTGATGTTTCTGTTCTCAGAACCCCTACAAGTTCTTCCCAGACGAGCGATTCGGAGACGGGAGCCCGGGGCCGGCCCTGCGTCAGGTGGGGCGTTGCCGTGTCAACAGTAGCCCGGCGATGGACAGCATGTTCACAGACCTGGAGGGGCTGTCTGGTTTCCGCCCTCCCCTGCCTCCCCCTCCTCCCCCCTACCTCCCCCCCGCCACCCCCAGCCAGGCTCAGCTGAAGGGGGCGTGGCCGCCGCGGGTTCCCATGCCAACCCCAACCCGCTCCTTGTCCTACCCCTGCACCCACACCCTGCTCCAGCGCCCTGCCCCCGGTCACCATGGCAACCCAGACTACCCCTCCTCATCCAGACCCCCTGGACCAGACCAGCAGGTGAGAGACCGTCCAGCAGGATTCTCTGTCTTTATGTTCTAATCCTGAAAGTCAGGGGTCAGGGATCTCCTATGTTGCTTGTGGAGAGCTAGTTTCTGGGTGTTTCTCTGTGTTTCTGGGTGTGTTTCTGGGTGTGTTTCTGGGTGTTTCTCAGGATCCTCATGTGTTTGTGTTTGTGTCTGGGTGGGTCAGATGAGTATGGAGCCTGTGAGGAGAGAGTTCATGCCGGACATCGCCCGGGGGGTGTCAGTTCTGACCCTGAAGGAGCAACACAAAGCCCAGAGGATGTACAGGGAGGATTTAACCCCCATGACCCCCTCGGCCCCCCACGTCCCCCTGGGGCAGGGCCCTTCCTCTCGCTACAGGGACCACGGCCCCTCCTGTAAGAGACACGCCCCGGACCCCAAACCGGACTACCCTGACCACTATGACTTCTCCTGCGGACCCCCCACCTCTGCCCACCCCCCACCTTACTACACCGGACCTGACCTCTACAGCCACAGCTGCAGCCCCTCCAGCCTCGTCCCCCCCCCCTACCTGTCTGACCCCCAGCCCTCTGGCCACGCCCAGGGCTGGCCGGCCCCCGACCGCCTAAGGCTGGACCTGCTGGACCCACCCCCCCTACCACAGGACGCAGCCCAGGCCAACCCTCCAGGGAGCCTCCCTGGTGGGGGACACTCACCCAGGGGACAAGCCAACGAGACAGACCTAACCCGCGGCCTGGGGCACTTTCGGAGCTCCCCCAGTGGGAACCTGGAGGGGTATGAAGAGAGGCCCTCCTCCGTCCACAGGGAAGCCCCAGAGGAGATGCAGGTGGCTGGGGAGACATCAGGAGCAGGGAGCCTGGAGCTCCATAGAGACGATGTGAGCGAGGAGGCTGCCAGAGAGCGCCAAGCACCCAGCAAGCCTGAGTACCCTTACAGGAAGTCAGCACTTTAACCCAGGGCATGGACCATGGGCCGAGTTAGGGAAAGGGAAATGTAAGGAGGAAAGATGACCCCTCTGATATTCACAGGACAGCACTAGTGTGAGTGTTTGTGCAGAGAGAAAGAGAGAAGGGATTGCAGGCAATTTGCTATTTATATGCAGTGTGTGTGTGTGTGTGTGTGTGTGTGTGTGTGTGTCACAGTATCTGGAGATGTGGAGGTTAGTGAAGGAACAGAGGCTCTGCTGTTGCTTTACTGGCTGTTTGTTTGTGTTTCAGCTAGCTTCAGCCATGCAGGCTAAGAAGGTGAAATGACTGATGTGTGTGTGTGAGAGTATGTGTGTGTGAGTGTGTGTGTGTGTGTTCCCCCGGCTGCTCCCTGCTCCTCTCTCATGGTCTGACATGCTAAACTGGAGCAGTGATAAGTAGCAGAACCCAGACTGGCCAGGCAGGAAGTAGTTGAAAGAGGAAGTAGGTCAGTTGAGGTCATTGTTGTTCTGTGGGAGCTGCTGGGGTCTTTAGAGTCACCGTGGTGACGGGCCAACCAGGTGCTTTAGCAGGGACTGAACCCAGTGGACTCGCATGCAGGAAGCCTCCGTGGTATTTAAGGCCTTAAATCAACCATGATGTCATCAGCGTATTTTTTTTGTACCTAAACTTCCTCTCACCTGTGTGATTGACACGTCCCTTAACGAAGCTCTGGACCGGGTCTCAAAGTACGGTTTAGGGTTCGGGTTTTTGGCCTCTACTACACCACCCTCTGGTCAGACGTTAGAACTGCATCGACTGGTCTGCAGCTGAAGGCACTGCAGACACTGGAGGGAACTCTGAATGAGATCAGTCTGTCCCATGTGACCCTGGCATGGGGGACATCATAGCACTACAGGGAACAACTGCTTGTTGTTAGACGGTAGAAGAGGCTCATCTCATTTCAGAGGGAAATTAGATTAGAGGTTCCAGATCAACTGAAGTGATCCTCTCTGGCAGAGAACTCGGCCAAATCAGTTGGATTCCATCAAACATTCCGTGAGTTGTGTGTGTCTGTGTGTCTGTGTGTGTCTGTGTGTGTCTGTGTGTACTTTTTTATATAAGCAATGTCACAGAGGGCTTCACATGCGCCCACAGAACTGCCTCTCAACCAACCTAAAACCTCAAGGAAGACGAGGGAAAATTCACTAGAGAATAAATGGAAGAAACCTTGTGGATGTTTTCAGGTAGGTATCCCCTCCTCCAGAGACGGCTGGTGAAGAGGGGAGCAGAACACAGGCTGAACAGGCCTGCAGCTAGAAGAGTCACACATTAGAGATGAACGTGTCCATGTTTGTAATGTCACATTGAGGCTGTGAGTTTTGTAAACTGTGTGATCCAGGTATCAGGTTTATCTCCCCATATTTCTTCTGTTTGGTTGTCTGTTTATTTTAGTAGTGTTGTCGTTCATTATTTTAGTTGACATGTGAACTGTGGAAAATTCTTTTTTTTTCTTTATAAAAGCTTGATACTTTAAAGTTCACGGCTAAAGAAATTGTATCGTATTCTCTCAGTTTTGCAGTTATAAAATCACCAGGCAAAACCTTCCTTTCCATCATTGGTGCCTTTCCCTGTCACCATCCAGGCTTCTCTATCACCATCCAGGCTTCTCTGTCACCATCCAGGCTTCTCTGTCACCATCCAGGCTTCACTATCACCATCCAGGCTTCTCTGTCACCATCCAGGCTTCTCTGTCACCATCCAGGCTTCTCTGTCACCATCCAGGCTTCTCTGTCACCATCCAGGCTTCACTATCACCATCCAGGCTTCTCTGTCACCATCCAGGCTTCTCTATCACCATCCAGACTTCTCTGTCACCATCCAGGCTTCTCTGTCACCATCCAGGCTTCTCTATCACCATCCAGACTTCTCTGTCACCATCCAGACTTCTCTGTCACCATCCAGGCTTCTCTGTCACCATCCAGGTTCAGATCTGACTGCAGGGATCCAAGCATCTCCAACTAGCCTACCTGTCTTCAGGAAATACTCACACAGTAGCTAGTTCCTTCTGTAGATTTTTTTTAACGTTTAGAACCCTTTTGAAATGGAATGCTCTAGAACTGGTGGTTTGTGATGGACCAGGCACACTGTGCATGGGTAGTGTTGTCTTCTAGATTCAGCAGCTGACTGGTTAGTTTAACTGGGTTTATTTTTCCACTGTTATCTCAAAAGGTGCACAGGTTTGGAACTTTGGCATCTATAAAATAAACAGCTGAAAGAATTTTGGCATTCCTTAAATCTTGTTTTTATTAGCTTACTATCATTATTGAATAGATATGTTATTTAGCAGCATGTAAGATGGTTTATACTGAAAAGTGATGTAAAACAATGTTCATACTGTGAACCATGAATTCCGATTTATTCAGTCAAGTCATAAACAGCTCAAATTACAGCCAACAAAATAGTTTAAAAGCAGAAACCAGAATCCTGTTAGAAAACTAGAGGGTCTCTGAACATGCAAGAAAGAGCAGCATTCAACTTCACATTCAAAGGAACACAAGCATTTCTAAATTGATAAAAGCACTTAAAAAAAAAAACATCTTAGAAGCATCTTCAGTCACAACATCTTTGCATACGTGCTTGGCTCTTTAGCCAGAACTGTTTTCGTATCTGTTTCTCAGTTTGAAGACATTCAATTCCAATTCCATTCATTGGATACATCTAAACCCATTATAACATGGATAAAATACCTTACAAATTCAGTAAACATCTTGATATCAGTGTCCTAAAAGTGAGCTTTAATTAGAAAGGAGAACGGTGTTACTTGGTAGGAAGGTAGCAGCATATGAGCAGGTGAACTCCAGTTCCATCCTGGGGGAGGTCAGGTACAGTGAGGCTGTTCTCCACTGATCCTGGGGGAGGTCAGGTGCAGTGAGGCTGTTCTTTACTGATCCTGGGGGAGGTCAGGTGCAGTGAGGCTGTTCTCCACTGATCCTGGGGGAGGTCAGGTGCAGTGAGGCTGTTCTCCACTGATCCTGGGGGAGGTCAGGTGCAGTGAGACTGTTCTTTACTGATCCTGGGGGAGGTCAGGTGCAGTGAGGCTGTTCTTTACTGATCCTGGGGGAGGTCAGGTGCAGTGAGGCTGTTCTTTACTGATCCTGGGGGAGGTCAGGTGCAGTGAGGCTGTTCTTTACTGATCCTGGGGGAGGTCAGGTGCAGTGAGGGGGGGGGGGGGGGGGGGGGGGGGGGCTGGGGTGGGGGGGGGGGGGGGGGGGGGGGGGGGGGGGGGGGGGGGGGGGGGGGGAGGGGGGGGGGTGGGGCGTTTACTGATCCTGGGGGGGAGGGGGGGGGGGGGGGGGGTGGGGGGGGAGGGGGGGGGCGGGGGGGGTCGGTGGGCGGGGGGGGGGGCAGGGGGGGGGGAGGGCTGTGGGCTCGATCCTGGGGGAGGTCAGGTGCAGTGATGGCTGTTTCGGGGGCTGGGGGGGGGGAGGGTGGCTGGGGGGGAGGGGGCTGATCTTTACTGTGAATCCTGGGGGAGGTCAGGTGCAGTGAGGCTGTTCTTACTGATCCTGGGGGAGGTCAGGTGCAGTGAGGCTGTTCGAGGCTGTTCTACTGATCCTGGGGGAGGTCAGGTGCAGTGAGGCTGTTCTTTACTGATCCTGGGGGAGGTCAGGTGCAGTGAGGCCTGTTCTCCACTGATCCTGGGGGAGGTCAGGTGCAGTGAGGCTGTTCTCTGACCTCAGGTGAGGAGGTCTCTGTGGGGGAGGTCAGGTGCAGTGAGGACTGTTTCTGGGGGGTAGTGGGACTGTTCTTTACTGATCCTGGGGGAGGTCAGGTGCAGTGAGACTGTTCTTTACTGATCCTGGGGGAGGTCAGGTGCAGTGAGGCTGT
The DNA here is from genome assembly GCA_030340665.1 of Neosalanx taihuensis. Taxonomy (NCBI): domain Eukaryota; kingdom Metazoa; phylum Chordata; class Actinopteri; order Osmeriformes; family Salangidae; genus Neosalanx; species Neosalanx taihuensis. The sequence goes on along the minus strand of CM059296.1, from coordinate 14,288,472 downwards.
TCTTTACTGATCCTGGGGGAGGTCAGGTGCAGTGAGGCTGTTCTCCACTGATCCTGGGGGAGGTCAGGTGCAGTGAGGCTGTTCTCCAGTGATCCTGCGTCTCTTCCTAGACTGCAGATCCTCAAAGAACTGCTGGATGGCCTCAACTGTTACCACCTGTCAGGGGGGACAGGAGAAGCATGAGGGGGGGGGACATTAGAAAGGGGGGACATGAGGGGGGGGGACAGACCCACTAGCATCATCACACCTGCCTCACCCAGAACCTAAAGCTCACCTTTCCTTCACTGGCAAACGGCTGCAGGAACTCAGTCAGTTCGGTCTTCAGGTCACCGATATCTGGAAGGAAGAAGACAATCCTTTAGCAATGATCTTTTTCCATTAATGTGATTGTCTCATAGCATAGTGTCCCCTCCCCCATAACAGGATGACCCCTGACCCCACCCCCCTCTGTCCTCACGGTAAATCATCTCTAGCTGCTGGACGTGGTCCAGGGACCCCAGGCATGATGTCAGCAGATCTTCACCAAACGGCTCCATCCTTCCTTTATTCTCATAGGCCAGGAGGGTATCTGTCTCGTCCAATAGGAACTGCACTCCGGCCTGGACATACGCCCTCTGAGAAGCAGGAGAGTCAGTGGTCACATTTCAGGACAGGAGGGCTACATGCCCTCACTCTCTTACTGAAAGGGTCATTGCTGTACAGGTGACATGACCCCTTTTGGAAATCAAAATCTGTCCTCAGACCCATTTCCATTTCCCCTCACATCTGAGAACAAACCCTGTCCCCTTTCCCAGGACAGGAAGTCATCAGTATGGACATCTTACATTTATTCATTTAGCAGACGCTTTTATCCAAAGCGACTTACAGTAAGTACAGGGAAATTTTCCCTGAGGCAAGTAGGGTGTGTGCCTTGCCCAAGGACACAACATCATATAGCCACAGCCAGGGCTCGATCTCACAACCTTCCGATCATGAGGCCAACGCCTTAACCATTGAGCCATCTTCCCCTGCCTGAGGGCACCAGGTGTGGGCAGTCTCACCTTGCAGGTGATGCAGGTGCAGAGGTGTGAGCGCCAGTTGTACGGCCAGAACACCGCTCCCTCCCTGGTCCTCTCCAGGGCCCCGGCCTCCAGGGCCCCAGCCTCCAGGGCCTTCAGCCTGCACACCACAGCCCTGGCCTGGCCCTTCACCGGGCTGCTGGACATCTCCTGAAGGCTTCGCTTGCAGGAAGTGTTTGGGTTCTCGTCCTCCCTCTAGGATCAAACAGCAGCAGGTGATGTTTACAACCTCCAGACAAGGCTGAGGTGAGCAGGGGAGGAGGGGAGATGGGGAGGGGGGGGTGGGGTGCCAGGCTGGCTTGATGATTGTTCTACAAACGTAAACATGTGTGACACTATGGAAGGTCAACACATTCCTGCTGTGAAGCCTGTCCAGGAACACCCTGAAGACCCGAAGGATCAGTATCCTGTGGATCGTCTGTCCTCTAACTGCCCACGAGAGAACTGCATGATGGGAGATGAAGTGCAATACGGTGGCCTACTACGTTCATTACCATCTGGCTCCATCTAATGGCAGGCTACTGGTATGGCACGGTTAATCATTCAATTGCTGAGCAAACACCTCTTGTGATAATGACACTAAATGGCAGTTATGTGCATCAGCTTCAGCACTCAAGCAGCACTCACAACCTGAGAGATACTGTCAGTCATGTGACCCCATGGACGTCTCTCTTACTAATTTCTCCCACTTCTGACAGGCAGGTTTGGAAGACGACCCCTCGTCTCCTGCGTGCCCCTTCTCCTTCTGGTCGCTGCTGTCCTCCACCTCCTCTTCCTCCTCCACTTCCTCCTCTTCCTCCTCCTGGCAGGGGCTTACTGTGATCGCTGGAGGCACTGGGAGAAGAACGTCACACAGTGATGCAACAAAACAAGGAGGAAAGCAAAGTGACTTCCTCCGGACAGCTGGGGGGGAGGGGGAGCTTACCTGCCAGGTGTGCAGCGTAGGTCCACAGGAAGGGAGCTCTGTTCATACAGGGTTCACACACCATCTCCTGCAGCTCCTCCGAGTCCTCCACTGTGGAGCCCAGGTGCTGCACACCACAGAAGAAGAAGCACCACAGAAGAAGAACCACAACACACAGGTTAAGATCCGTGCGGCAAAGAAAAGAGAACTTTTGCTTTACAATTACCAAGACATCTGTTTTTTTTTATAATCTCATACAGAGATTATAGAATGGTTATAAAAGGATTATTGTCAATAGTATCATTCTGGAGAATTGTTGATGGGCCCTCCTGACAGATGAAAAGTGAACGAGCATGCGAGACATTCCCAATGTTGTTGTCATGGTGACGTACCCTGGAATGGAACCAGTCTTCACAGATGACGCACTGGATCATCTCCTCATCAAGCTGCAGGAGAAACGGAAACAATGGACCCTCAGTCCTTACTGCTGTGTCATTACAGTGCTGCAGGGGGGGACTGTGGTATAAAGCTGGACTTCAGGTCCTCAGACTCTACCTGGTCCTCTGAATCAGGATACGGCCGGTCACAGAGGCAATACAAGCCTCGGAAGTTGTGATTGTATTGGTTTTTAATATTTCGGCCATCTTTGTTCTGTGAGGGGGAATAAACATCACAGTGATAATAAGGGTCAGTAAAGGTGAGGTGTGTTCATTAGAAACCTGTCTGACTGCAACATTCTCACACTTACAGGAACAAGCTTGCATCGAAACTCGCCAAACTTGTCATTTCCACAATCGCAGCGGAAGTTCCTGAAACGAATAATGACACCACCAACTGATCACTGCTGTGAAAGCATTGATTAAATCTGTCACTGTAAACAAGAAGCCAAAGCAACTCCCCATGGCAGATCATTCAGAAACAGAATTATCTCTGTATTATGATTACTATAAGATTAGATTAAACTTTATTGTCATTACACAGGTACAAGTACAGGGTAACGAAATACAGTTAGCATCCGACCAGAAGTGCAAAACAGTTAATCCAACAGAATATAATAAATATGGGTATACTCAGAATATACATAGTATGAACAGTATAATCAGAATATACAGTGTATGTACAGATTCAAGTGATTTTAGACAAATGTGCAGCTGTATAGTACAATATACTACGGTATCAAACAGAAATTAAACATAAATTACCAGGTTGCATGTGTGTACAGTTCAGAATCAGAATCAGAATCAGAATGGGGGTTTATTCACTATGCAAGATAAACAAACATAGAATTTACTTTGGCAGGAATGAGCAAACATAGAACATAAATGTGGCCTACTAATAAAATGAAAATGAATACCATGTAAAGGTTACCCTTATGATTATGATTACCTTTTGGTATAGAGCTCAAAGATGTCATGGCCATCGTGACATTTGTTGGTACAAGCAAGGCAGAGGCCGGCCAGTTCCCCTCCCCTTGGGGTGCAAGTGTTGCAGGCAAACACAGCTTGTCTCTTCACGTAACCCTGCACCACAGAACCACAGGGGGAAAAGTTGGTCATAAACAGTGATGTTCAAGGCTGCATCAAAAACTACAGTTACTGTGTAACAGCGTAAAGTAAAAGCAGTTTGTGTAGTAAAATGACTTTGATGATCAGACTTAGTCGCAATATTGAAACATGAGTGTTTCGTGTGTGAGAATGAGAGGGGGAGACGGTCCTCTTTGTTACCCGGGGATAAGAGCAGTTCTCTGGGTCGCTTCCCGCCAACACCGACATGGCTTCCCGCAGTTCGTCATCCTCCAGGTCGTCGTTCAGAGACAGGGGAGCCTCACTGGCTCCGTTCACCGCCATTCCTGAGACTGAGAATAAACAACAAAAACATGCATGTTCCTCTTCCTGGGGGGGACAAAGCTTTCCAGGCCACGTGCAGGAAGTATTGAAACCTTCCTGCAGCTCGGGTCAGCTCGAGCCAAGCTGCTGCATTTGTTTGTGTAAAATATGTCCTATTTTAAAACGTATTTAAACGTATTTACCTTGCAAGCTGACGAGAGACTTAAAGGACGAGGGTGGACCGGGCGGCGTGCTGCAGTTAAGCTATGCGTGGAGCGGCTATGAACACCGCCAAGGAAGCCCGGCTGTGACGTGAGGTGACCCGCCAAGCTGTGAGATGTAAATAGGGTATCATGGTTGGAGCGGCCATACAAACCTTACATTAGCCCGAGTTATTTATTTAAGTGTAAGAATGAAAATAACAACTTACTTCTTAATTTTTTTTTTTAGATAATCATTTATATTTTTAAGTCGTTTTGTTCATTGGGAAAGTATTTTAGTACCATATAATAACTAGATCAGTTGTAGACTCTGGCTATCTGGATGAGACCTCCAGCTTGGGTATGGACAGTATATCAATAAATAACTAGAAATAAAGAACTAATAACTAACCAAAAATAACTAACAAACCAAACCCCCTGGAGAGCTGAGCACCGCTCAGGGAACCAGGATGTAGAGGAAGAGTGTCCAATCCTGGTCCCAGTTTTAGATGTTTCCATGCTATAGCACTCATGATTAGGGTCATTATTAAGTTGTGGAAGCCTGATGATGAACTGTCTGGACAGTGGCCCTCAGGGACCAGGATGACTGGACACCCCTTATGTAGAGCTCCCATGCTGAACTGTCAGATAACCACAAGGGGGCGCATGTGGAGCATCATTAGACAGCAGCCTTGTTTGGAATAAAATGTTTCGCTGATCAAACACGAGGAGACAACAACGTTAAACACATTAAAACATGCTGTCACAATATATTTTTGTGTGAGTGTGTGCTTTCTCTTCAGTGTTCACCAAAAACACAACTTCACGTAATTAAGCTTTGTGGCAAACTGTCTTAAAAAAATTCAAGTTTGTTAGTTTAACGTAGGTTACGTGGCTGCTTACAAAATATATATTTATAAGTCCCATACATTTTAATTGTTAGCTCCATCCTGCCACTGTAAATGTGTTGTTTGTGCAACTTACATGGCGATTTTTTTTGTTGTTGTTGGTGAAAATTGTTTTTATTGCTGCCATCTAGGGGTATTGGTGAGCTCCCTTACAGGCTCACGAGCTTCCTACCGTCACTCTGTGACACGCGCTAGCCCGAGCTACGGCGCGCGGCTGTGGGTGTAGGATGCCTCTCACTACCGCTCCTTCTCTGATGAGGAACACACACATCCGAGCTTAGCTTAATACACGTTAGTGGGAAATAACACACCTTTGTGTACCTCTATTGAAGGTTGTTTTGATAATAATAAACTGTGTTACTTCGGATAAAATAAATAATTACCGCTACTAGCCGAATGGACAACTATCAAGTCAGCTAGCCTGGTTGCTATGCAGAAGAGGACAACGAAATTCAATAAGGAAATGTGTTAACTGGTAAATATAATTTAACATGTAGCTTACTAACGTTAACCAGTATTGCTGTCAATATCTTCATAACAGGTGCATGGATAAAAAAATGTTATTAATTTCGTTTTTAAACCAGTTTCTTGTCTGTGGCGCATCTGTAGTCAGCTAGCAGGAGAGCTAGCCTGATGTGTGTTATTGGAGAGAGACCCTCCCCTGCCGTGGGGAAGTAGCCCCTAAAGAAGGCTTGATCTCTGCTCTCTCCTGCCTCATAACTGGCATTAACACTGCTAATCAACACCGGCTAAGGTAGTTTTTCTCGCAAAATTGTAGTGCTGACTTGTCAGATGACAGTCAGACCTTATTTTTTCTCCTAAAGAGCTGGTTGGGGTCGTGCTGAGCAGCAGTTTAGGGGGTCTCTCTGGTCTCTCCCCCCCGGGTTCAGTAACTTAGTCTCGTCATGTTGAAACTTGCTTGAGCTTGGCTAGTTTGTTGTACTTTCAGTTTTCAGTGTGCTTGACTGTCAAGCCAGGTGATCAGAATGTACTGTCAAGTATACAGTATATGAAAAGCAGTCCAGCAGTTGGCTAACTATTTGATACTATTTGGTTTTGATCCCTCCTCCCTCTACCAGGAGAGAGAGAGAGAGAGAAAGAGAGAGAGACAGAGAGAGAGAGAGAGGGGAGAGAGAAAGAGAGAGACACAACTGTTTCCTGTTTTTCGTCCCAGTCCAGGTTGAAGCCACAGTCACATCTGGATTGAGAAAGCACAAGCGACGGAGAGATGCAGACCTTCATGAAAGGCAAGAGAGTGGGATATTGGCTCAGCGAGAAGAAGATGAAGAAATTGAATTTCCAGGCGTTTGCAGACATGTGCAGGTGAGTTGGGATTCATCCCCCCCCCCACACTCCACACACTCTCACACTCCACACAGCTCCACATCTAAAGTCATCTGTCAAAGATGAAATGAGCCACATCACACTCACAATTGATCAATAGTTTGAAGTTGACATCATTACGAAGCAATGAGGTAATTCCTGAAGGTCTCTCGTCTCATGATAAGAGTATATTGGACGTAGTTCAAACTTGTCTTTGCTATATTGAAAGCTGGCTTAGGGGAGTTAATTGGTCTGGGAAATTAGTCTGTGATGCAACAGAATCTTAACCAGCAGTAAATGTGTGTGTTTGTGCTACACAGCCTTGGGTGCTTCCTAGCTAACGTTGTACACTTGATGTGAACCTGAGCAGCTGGAATTCTGAATTGTAAGCAGGAGGCTGTGTGTGTGTGCGTGTGTGTGTGAGAGAGAGAGAGAAAGAGAGAGAGAGAGAAAGCACACAGTTGTGTTAGTGTGTTAGCAATGAGAGCTAAAGTCCTGTCTTATTTTGTACATTTCTCATTGCTCTGCTGTATCCCTCCCCTGTAGAGAACACGATTATATAATGTGTGGTAAAGTGGGCCAGAGATTGCTCAGGGTTTCCTTAGCAGCCAGTCTGTGTGTGAACCCTGCTGGCTGATAGAGAAACACTGTTGGATCGTGTATCAACGATCCACGGCCGGGCTAGACCACACTGTGAATCAAGAGGCTTGCGCAATCCTCCTCTCGTTCCTCTGGGAATCATCTAGAATGAAACAGGTCAACGTTGACAGTCCCAGATGACAGCTGCAGAAATAGGTTGTTGTGATGAATGGGAGATAATGGAGTCTGGGGTGGGACGGGGTGTTCAGATTTTCAGCATGGCTGCTTCCAGATGATGTGGGATTGTCAACACTGCGGAAAGGATTTGCACCTCGCCAATGGGGTTGTTGCCTCACAAAAGCAACCTGATTGAGCCAGTGCAGATTACCATGTAATCCACAAAACATTTATAATCTCTTCATAACTCTCCAACCAAATTGCTCCCCACTTACAGAGCTGCCCCAGTGGGATATGGGTGGAGGGGGGCAGGCAAGGGCAAGGGTTATTTGTGCATGCGTGTGTGTGTACGTGTGCGTGTGTGTGTGGATGAGGATTACTTTATGGGACATATTGTTGTTGGTCTCGTTGGCCACGTTTAACACCAGTCTCAAAGACAAGGTTGTGTAAAGAGACAGTATCCATCACGTCTCCAGGAACACCGGCTGATGAAGGACTGTTTCGTCTCGGGCTGATTTGCCTGATCCCGCTCTGATGACATCACGGTGGCTCTGTCATCTCCGCTCACTTCCCCTTTTCTCAGATGGATAACCCCAAACTCCCCTCCACGCTACGGCTCAGACAGAAGGCCAAGAGGAAGCGAATACCTCATAAAGAACCAGGGGCGGAACAGCCAAGTCACTGATGACTTGTGTCTATGCTTGAGCTAGTTTCTGGAGCCATGTTGTCAGTGTTGGCCCAGGCAGCTGGAGACACCTGAGGCATCTCTATGCTGCTTCTGTTGTGACAGCGCTATTAGAAACTTGGCTGTCCAAGCCTGGTGTTACACATTAATGTCTGGCTCCTTGCTGAAGCCCACGTCCAGCAGATCGATTCTACAGTTGTGGTCAAAAGTTTACATACACTAGTGAAGATCATGTATGCCATGGCAATATAGGGTTTTCAATAAACTCTACAACTCTTATTTTTCTGTGATGGAATGATAAGGAGCACATATTTCTTTGTCACAAAAAACATTCATGAAAATTTTTTCTTTTATGAATTTATTATGGGTCTTTTGAAAATGTGACAAAATCTGCTGGGTCAAAAATATACATACAGCAATGTTAATATTTGGTTAAATGTCCCTTGGCCATTTTCACCTCAATTAGGCGCTTTCGGTAGACATCCACAAGCTTCTGGCAAGCTTCTGGTTGAATCTTTGACCACTCCTCCTGACAGAATCGGTGCAGTTCAACTAAATTTGTTGGTTTTCTGAGTCGGACTTGTCTCTTCAGCACAGTCCACATATTCTCTATGGGGTTTAAGTCAGGACTTTGGGAAGGCCACTCTAAGACCTTAATTCTAGCTTGATTTAGCCATTCCTTCACCACTTTTGATGTATGTTTGGGGTCATTGTCCTGTTGGAACACCCAACTACGTCCAAGACCCAACTTTCTGGCTGATGATTTTAGGTTTTCCTGCAGAATTTGGAGGTAGTCTTCCTTCTTCATTATTCCATTTACTTTCTGTAAAGCACCAGTTCCACTGCCAGCAAAACAGGCCCACAGCATAATACTACCACCACCATGTTTGACGGTAGGTATGGTGTTCTTGGGGTGAAAGGCCTCACCTTTTCTCCTCCAAACATATTTCTGGTCATTGTGGCCAAAAAGCTCAATTTTAGTTTCGTCTGACCACAGAACTTTCCTCCAGAAGGCCTTGTCTTTGTCCATGTGATCAGCAGCAAACTTCAGTCGAGCCGTAAGGTGCCGCTTCTGGAGTAATGGCTTCCTTCTTGCACGGCAGCCTCTCAGCCCATGGCGATGTAGAACACGCTTGACTGTGGACACTGACACATGTGTTCCAGCAGCCTCCAACTCATTGCAGACTTGCTTTTTGGTGGTTCTTGGTTGACTCTTGACCAACCTGACCAATTTTCTCTCAGCAGCAAGTGATAGCTTGCGTTTTCTTCCTGATCGTGGCAATGATACAACTGTGCCATGCACTTTATACTTACAAACAATTGTTTGCACAGTTGATCTTGGGACCTGCAACTGCTTTGAAATGGCTCCAAGGGACTTTCCTGACTTGTTCAAGTCAATGATGCGCTTTTTCAGATCCGTGCTGAGCTCCTTAGACTTTCCCATTGTAGTATTTCTGGCTGAGTCTAGTGAATGTGTCAAACAAGCCCTATTTACATGGACTGAAAGAAGTCACCAGCTGGAGTCAATCATAATCACTCGTAAGAAGTTAGGAGGCCATGCCAAAAAGCAAATTGGATTGAAACAACTTTTTCTACATCACCAAATTGGTAATTCAAGGTGCTGTATGTATATTTTTGACCCAGAAGATTTTGACACATTTTCAAAAGACCCATAATAAATTCGTAAAAGGACCATTTTTCATGAATGTTTTCTGTGACAAAGAAATATGTGCTCCTTATCATTCCATCACAGAAAAATAAGAGTTGTAGAGTTTATTGAAAACCCTATATTGCCATGGCATACATGATCTTCACTAGTGTATGTAAACTTTTGACCACAACTGTACATGTCGTGTAGTTTAGACATTAACAAGCCAGGCTCGTTGTTCCTTACCTCACAGCATTGGTAGTTGGATTTTAAACATGGCAGGCTAGATTATTAACACTCTGAGGGTGTTTGTGGTATTGTTTGACGAGCTGAACTGCTGTGCTCTGCCCCTGTGAGTGGCCAAGAATGGAGTTGGCTCTGTCCTGCACAGCTGGTGTGTGTGTGTGTGTGCGTCCATTCATGGCATGGCACTGCTCAACCTTGCATTCTAGAAGACTTGTTTACCTTCTTTGGGAACAAGATGTCTGTCTGGACCTCTTGTCTGCCAGTGTGTGGACCCAACTGAGCTGTTGTCTCTTCCTGCTGACTCGCACAGCTAGGACACACACATACTCTGCAAAGATACACACACACACACACAGTAAAGATACACACACATACACACACAGCAAAGAAACACACACATACACAGCAAAGATACACACACACAGCAAAGATATACACACACATACACAGCAAAGATACACACACATACACACACGGCAAAGATATACACACACTCCTCTCTCTTTACTTGGTTCCTTGCCAACGTTTTGTCTTTGCCGGAGAGACGAGTGAGTTGTTTGGCAACGCTCAGTATCTAGGTGTCTCTGGATAAAGTGTCTCACCCAGACTCTGCCTTCTCTGCCTTCCTCCCTCTGCCTCACCTGCCTCTCTGCCTCCCCCCTCTCTCCCCCTCCCTCTGCCTCACCTGCCTCTCTGCCTCCCCCCTCTCCCCCCCCCCCCTCTGTCTCACCTGCCTCTCTGCCTCCCCCCTCTCTCCCCCCCCCCTGTCTCACCTGCCTCTCTGCCTCCCCCCTCTCTCCCCCCCCCCTGTCTCACCTGCCTCTCAGCCTCCCCCCTCTCTTCCTCCCCCCCTCTCTGCCTCTCTGCCTCCCCCCCTCTCTGCCTCACTCACCTCGCTCCTCCTTCCCAGTCACTGTGTGCATACAGCAACAATATGAGAGCAGGAGATGATCTCCATATCAGAGCCCTGGGTGAAAGCAAAGGCCCTTTTGACAGGACATGAAACAGCCCGCTGCTGTATTAAATATCCACACTGTTGTAACACTGTGAATGGCTGCAGTGCCGTTACCACGGGGATAGGGCTAGCCGGGGCGGAGTCCATTCGTTTCTGACAAAGTCAATGAAAAGATATGATGTTGTTTTAAGACATCAGTGTCTCCGGGCCCGGGCGCTTCATGTTCGCTGTTTGTCCTTGCATAAATTAAACAAAGGGCTGCCATTGTATCAGTTTCCAATCCCCCTGTTATACAACAGCTCCTGAATAGTTGATCTAGGCAGGGCGAGGGTCCTTTCAACACCCTGACATCCAGAGAGAGAGATTTCAGATTCAGAGATTGGAGAGGAACGGGGGCGGGGGGGGGGGGGGGGGGGCATCTGTCACATCTGCAATCCTCACCTCAGTAAAACATGCCCTCTCCTCTCCAGTCAGTGTTTTGGCTCAGGCTTGTGTGAATGTTTCTGCAGCTCCAGGCAGGCTGGGACAGGCCCAGCACAGACAGTCCTCCAGATTAGGCCTCGCTCATTCATTCTTCTCAACCTTGTCAAACCAATCTGTCTTTACCCAGCTGAAATGCCCTGTGACCTACATATGTCTGTTGTTTTAACCGCTTCGTAGCCGAATGGTTGGAGTACAGCAGCTGTACCACGATGGCCGAGGATTTAGCTTGAGCTTTTTTCTCTATACTTCTGGGGAGAACTGAGGCAGCGAGGAGACGCTGGGTCCATGATCTGGGGACTGAGTTTGGAAGTGTTGTGGTTTACTACGTTAGAGCAGCTGGAACGCTCCTACTCAAATGCCACAGAGGACTGGGCTCTTGGAGTGGGCTGCTGGTTGCCAAGCAACCAACCCCCCCCCCCACCCCCACACCCTCCTTTTTTTCTCTTTTTTTACCCTATGCCAAAAAAAAAATCCCATGCACCCATTTCTTTTGAAAACTAAGACATTCTTCAAGTATCGCTGTGGCTAAGAGTCCCTCTCAGAGCAGACTCAGTCTGCCGCTGCTGAATCCTCCTGTCTTGAATTCTCTGTTCTTGAACGGTGTTCTTGAATGTGGCTTGTCATTAAAATCCCAAAGGTGGGGTAGTTCAGTGTGATGTGGGAGGGAGAAACAACATGGATTCAAATCACAGTACACACAGACAGCCCATTGGCTGAGGGAAAAAATAGTCTGTCTTCCTGTCCTGTCAGCCATCCACGAGTGTGCCCTTTTAAACTGACATAACCTTTGTGAACGGACTGTATGTCACATTCCTCTTGTGAACTGCAGCCATTTTGCTTTCAGTACAGACAGTGTGTGTTTTTTAATTCATTAAGCTGTGTTTTCCCAGATAATTAATGCATTTTCATTGTTCTTGTCTCTATTCTGTCTTTCAGGAAAAGGGGGATCGAGGTGGTCCAGGTGAGTCAACTCACTCACAGTTTTATTTTGATTGGTGGGGAAGAGGAGTAAAGGATTCCAGTGTTGACGGAAGAGCATGATGTTAGAACGTGATGGATGATAATCCCTGTTCTCTGGTTCCGCTGGCCTCCCCTTCCTCTCTCCGTTCATCCAGTCAGACTGGACAGAACCCCCCCCCCCCCCCCCCCCCCCCCCCCCCACCCCCACCTGGTCCATATTTAGAGAGAGACTCTGTCTATTTAGAGGTCAGGCTTTGTTGACACCTATTCCCAGATATTTCACAGAGATATTCTAGTGTAAGCTCTGAGGTATGGAGGTGAGAAGCTGTATCCTCTGGAGCTGCTTGAACAGCTGCTTCACTGAGACACATCCCAGGTCCCTGCCTGTCTGGAAGCACCACTAATCACAGGCTTCCTGTGGAATCTGCTGAAGGACAAACCTGTATCTGTCATGTAGTAGAGACACACGCTGAAGTGTCCACCTGTATGCAGCCACTCAGAGGTCTGTACATATCTGCTGTACATCCAGGCTGATTCTGAACAGGACCACAGATCCTCACCTCGTACCAGCACGCTCCAACATCGTAAACCACAGCGTTTTCGGGTGAAGGAACAGGAAATTGTGGGGTTAAATCACACATCACATCACTTCTCCTTCTGAGCTCTCTCTTTATGCTGTCTTTTGTGCTCTTTCAAATGTTTTTTTGTGTCTGGAGATACCTCCAACACACACACATCACACACCACACACACATCACACACCACACACCACACACACACACACGTCCTGGGACTTGCCCCAGAGTGAGGAGGGCTTTGTTTCTAAGGACACACTAAGCCTTCCGATTGGCACCCACACCCTGTTCCCAGCCTTGTCCTCTCCACACGCTTACACACACACACTTACACACACAGACCTGGTCCACCTCTGTCCTCATGCAGAAGGCCACACCCCCCTAAGCTTTGTGCTGTCAGTCCCAATCAAGGAGCTCCAGTACAGAAAGGCACCTGCAGGTTGAGTTGTGAGCGAGCTGCCATATTGAGCTGGCTGGAAAGTGAGCCCAGCGCAGGCTGCAGCTCCTGGGGTAGCTTCACCCCACTGGGAAGACAATGGCAGCCATTGTCATGCCCTGACTGGGGTTATGTAAGTCCATGTGTAAATCTGTCAAACCCTCTTTAAATGAAGAAGAGAGGTGCAGTGTCCAAGGGAGAGGAAATGAAGCGACCAGGGTGGAGTGAGGCAGTGGAGGTAGAGAGAGGGGAGTCAGAGAGGGGAGGCAGAGAGAGATGAGGCAGAGAGGGGGAGGCAGAGAGGGGGGAGGCAGAGAGTGGGGGAGGCAGAGAGGGGGATGAGGCAGAGAGGGGAGGCAGAGAGGACGAGAGGCAGACATGCTGTGTCTCAGCAGATTTGAAATGTGAGATAGAAGGCTGGATTTGAACAAGGTTAAGTCTACAGACTCCACTTCCTGTATGGCTCAGATACTCTTCAGTCAGTCAGCCTTCACTTGTGTCCCACACATGTGCTAACTAGACAACCTTGCTGATAACAGCCCAGTGCTGGTTCCTGAGAACGAGGCTTTGTTTGTGAAAAGGTTCTGCTATCAACTGCTCATATCACACATGTGGAAACGAGAAGAGGATGTTGGGTTCAGCAAAATAAAGAAGTAGAAAAAAATCAGTTGATCAGTTAAGTCAGAACGCTGTTCTTTTGTCTTTTGAAACCCAGGGAGTCATGTGGTGAAGTCAGTTAGTGTCAGGTTAGTAATCAGAAGGTCCCTGATTCAAGTGCTGGCTGTGTCAACATAATGTTGTGTCCTTGGTCAAGGCACTTCACCTACTTGTCTCAGGGGGAATGTCCCTGTACTTGCTGTAAGTCACTCTGGATAAGAGTGTCTGCTAAATGACTCAAATGTAAATGTAAACCCATAAAAACCTGCTGAACCTTGCTGGCTCACATGCCACTTATAAAATAGAAAATAAATGACGAGGAAAAAAATGAAAGAATTGCGATTTTTGCAAACATTAACTTTTTGGGGGGAGGGGGGTTGTCAGATGAACTGTACCCTCTGTCCAGTGTTCAGTAATGTCCAGTAATGTCCAGTGTTTATCAGGCGAGGGTCAAAGGTCAGCATCCTCTGAAGGGCTAGCCTCTTGTTATTCTAACATCATTCAGTATTAGGAGACTTATGCTAATTCAAGCATTCCTTGGGGAACTTTTCATATTCCAGTTTTAGTGTGGGAAAATGCCCTTCAAAAAAACAAGCTGGAGAACATTCTGGAGGGGCAAGTTCACTTTACTATTTCAAAGTCATTCTCCTGTCTGTATCACATCTGTCTGTCTGTCTGTACCACATCTGTCTGTATCACATCTGTCTGTCTGTCTGTCTGTCTGTATCACATCTGTCTGTCTGTCTGTCTGTATCACATCTGTCTGTATCACATCTGTCTGTCTGTCTGTATCACATCTGTCTGTCTGTCTGTCTGTCTGTCTGTCTGTATCACATCTGTCTGTCTGTCTGTATCACATCTGTCTGTATGTCTGTCTGTCTGTATCACATCTGTCTGTACCACATCTGTCTGTCTGTACCACATCTGTCTATCTGTACCACATCTGTCTGTCTGTCTGTCTGTACCACATCTGTCTGTCTGTACCACATCTGTCTGTCTGTACCACATCTGTCTGTATGTCTGTCTGTCTGTCTGTCTGTACCACATCTGTCTGTCTGTCTGTACCACATCTGTCTGTCTGTACCACATTTGTCTGTCTGTACCACATCTGTCTGTATGTCTGTCTGTCTGTCTGTACCACATCTGTCTGTCTGTCTGTACCACATCTGTTTGTCTGTACCACATCTGTCTGTATGTCTGTCTGTCTGTCTGTCTGTCTGTACCACATTTGTCTGTCTGTACCACATCTGTCTGTATGTCTGTCTGTCTGTCTGTCTGTACCACATCTGTCTGTCTGTCTGTATCACATCTGTCTGTACCACATCTGTCTGTCTGTACCACATCTGTCTGTCTGTACCACATCTGTCTGTATGTCTGTCTGTCTGTCTGTCTGTACCACATCTGTCTGTCTGTCTGTACCACATCTGTCTGTCTGTACCACATTTGTCTGTCTGTACCACATCTGTCTGTCTGTCTGTACCACATCTGTCTGTCTATACCACATCTGTCTGTCTGTACCACATCTGTCTGTCTGTACCACAACTGTCTGACTGTACCACATCTGTCTGTCTGTCTGTCTGTCTGTACCACATCTGTCTGTCTGTACCACATCTGTCTGTCTGTCTCTACCACATCTGTCCTGCTGGTGAGAGGAACCCCATCAGCCTGGTGTGGGAGAGGCCAGCCTTCTCTTCCTGTGAGCAGAGGCCATCGAGGCAAGCAGCCATCACTTGCTGCCCTTCAGGGAAAGTTCTAGAGTCAAGGGGCTTCATCATATGCTGAGTGCTGGGGAATTTAAAGTTCATTTCCTGGTTGTTAGTGTATCCCTACCACTGATTGGTTGTGTTGAAGGCCAGGGTTCAGATCCAGGCCTCACTGTTAATCCTGCTGCTTGGTCAGAGTGTGGCTTTGCCAAGGGAGGCTCTGGCATCTTATTGAAGACTCTCTGGAAAACTTTATTCAAGACAGACTTTCCAGCTTTCAAACTTTCAAGGTTTCCTATCTTGATTATTGCCATTACTGACCTCACGGCCAAGTATGTTTAAAAATTCCGCTCTAAAACTTTCCACGACTCAAATATATATAAATAGCTGTGTGTGTATACATAAAACATTCTCAGCACATTTTCACAAAGGTGTAAAGAAAATGTCCATGTTAATTCGCCATACAAGTTACACAAACAGAATTTACTGTGGCAGAATACAGTCAGTAAGTCAGCCACAGGAAGAGGAACTCACATGCTACACATGATTACAAAGAGCTCTTCCTTCCCCTGCCGAGCCTCAGCTCAGCGACGGCTCCTAGTTTAGAGGAGACTGATGAACCCACCGGAACACTTCAGAAACCAGCCTTTCTCTGTATCACATCATCTGAAGTTTAGACAAGGAAGTCATAAGTTCTCTCAGTCTTAATATAACTGTAAACTTCGATATTTCAAGGCTCCACGTATGACATTGTACATCCGCTGTAGAACAAAACGTTAGGTGCTGGTTTTTCTGTCGGCTACCTGCTCCATTGGCAGGGTGTTAGTGCTGAATCTCAACCTACTCTCCTTCTCTTTCTCTCTCTCTTTCTCTCTCTTTCTCTTTCTCTCTCTTTCTCTCTTTCTCAGTTTGCAAAACACGTGTAGCCCACGGAACGAACTCCCACGAGGTAAGATAACTAGAGGTCAGGGTCGACCTCACCCCCACCCCTTTTCAGTTCAGTTAACCAATCACATGTTCCCCTTTACCTGGCTCATCATTCAGTGGTGACCCTCCACTAGCAGACAGACCCTCTGCAGCAGGTCAAACTGGTCACATCTGATCTGAGGAATATAGTTCAACCAGAATAATACTCAACTCAAAATAGTTCACGTAATTGTTTTCACAACAGGAAACACTTATATTCTAAGGCAACAGTTTAAATCATTACTGCATTTTTCAGTAAATAGTAAATATCTTATATCTTATAAATATATAAATAATGTATATTATGAGTAGTATTGATAGAAGTGAAGGTGATGTTTAGCCCGCGTCCTCCTCTTCCTCAGATGGCTATCATCTTCAGCGAGGAGGACCTTAAGGATGTGCAGCCTCCCTGCGTGGTCCAGAGCTTCATCAACCACAACGCCGTCCTCTACAAGGTGTTTGTGGTCGGGGAGTCCTACAGCGTGGTGGAGAGACCTTCACTGAAGAACTTCCCAGCAGGCCCCTGCAGGTGAGACGCCCTGCCTCTCTCCAGTCCAGGAACACACCCTCTAGGGGGGGGAACATGGATTCTTTATTTACTTACATCCTTTTTTGAGACATTCATGTCGATAGTTGTGTTTGTCTGGTTTGAAACTGCTCGGTCAACATCAGAACCATACTGGAGTTGTTCCTCTGAAAGAGGACATGCTGTGTGTACTGTACTGACACACTGGACGTGGTGTTTGTGTGGCTGCCACCTCGTTTGTGGGTAAAGTAACCGGTATTTAGTTCCGTACGGTATGAAATAAACAGTTGTTTGATTTGCATGGACTCCAGTGAAAGCCCTCATTCAAGTGGAGTTCAACTTGAGTTGTCTGCTTTGCGTGATGCAAACAGTGTTCCTGGGGCTGTTCCAGAAGGACGAACCACAGGAGTGTGCCACGCTTGTTTAGGCCTGGGCTCCTGCTCCACCTCAGCTGAGCCACTGCTGACTGCTTCCCCTGGAGGGAGGGAGGGAGGGAGGGAGGGAGGGAGGGAGGGAGGGAGGGAGGGAGGGAGGGAGGGAGGGAGGGAGGGAGGGAGGAGGGAGGGAGGGAGGGAGGGAGGGAGGGAGGGAGGGAGGGAGGGAGGGAGGGAGGGAGGGAGGGAGGGAGGGAGGGAGGGAGGGAGGGGGGAGGAGGGAGGGAGAGGCTTTGTGTTTTCTTTAGCACCTCAGCATTGTGAAAGAGGTGCTGGTGTCAGGGTTAGACTTGGCCCTGTATCTCCCCCCCCCTCCCCTCCCCTCCCCTCCCCTCCCCCTCCCCTCCCCTCCCCTCCCCCTCCCTCCCTCCCTCCCTGAGCTCCACACAGAGGTGAAATGTGCCCTCTGATCAGTTCAGCATTCCTGGGAAAGCAGGGTGTGTGTGTGGTGTGTGTGTGTGTGTTCATGTGCAGCTCTTTCTAGCTTCTTACACAAGCTACATTGCTAGAGCATGCCTGGAGCAGGCTAGTACGCCCCGTCTCTCCCCCTCACCCCCCTCCCTCTCTCGGTCTCATTCTCCAGCCTCTGTCTCTTTAGGTTAATGGTTTACTAATGGAGGCCTGGTAGAGAGACCGGTTAGGGGAGGAAAAAAAGACCAATCGATGAGCGCTTTGCGTTGGCTGGCAGTGATCAGTCAGAGGCTGTTCACTCAGAGGAGCGTTCCCTGGGAGTCACAGAGCGAGGAAATAAGAGCTGCTGCTGTTGTTTATTCAGCAGTCCTGTGGAGACACGGCCTCAGTACAGTACCTCAACCCTCCAGTGCTGTGTGTGTGTGTGCCTCCCCCTGGTGGACTGGCCTCTCTCCAGCCTCCCCCTGGTTGCCTGGCCCTCTCTCTAGCCTCCCCCTGGTTGCCTGGCCTGTCTCCAGCCTCCCCCTGGTAGACTGGCCTCTCTCCAGCCTCCCCTGGTAGACTGGCCTGTCTCCAGCCTCCCCCTGGTGGCAGGAGGGAGGGTTGCATGCTGCAGACAGCAGAGCAGCTTATGAGGCGTAGAGAGCAGCTGTTCCTCCACAGCACAGCTGACCGTGTCCATGTTGTGTTTCCAGACAGGAAAGCCATCTTCTTCAACAGCCACAACGTGTCAAAACCAGAGTCCTCCTGTGACCTGACGTCAGTAAGTATCCCCAGCAGCCTCACACACACACCCACACACACACCCACACATACACACCCACACACACACCAGCTTCCTATCAGCCACTGCTAAAAGAATGTCACTTTAATTTGTGTTGTTGTTGTGTTGTTGTTGTTATTATGGCTCTGAGACCTCTGTGTGTGTGTCTGTAACCCCAGAGAGATAACGTGGAGGGCGTGTCCCAGCCTCCTAGTGATGACGTCATCCGGGAGCTGTCCAGGTCACTGCGTCAGGCGCTGGGCGTGTCGTGTCCTTGTTCGGCATCGACGTCATCATCAACAACCAGACCGGCCAGCACGCTGTCATCGACATCAACGCATTCCCAGGTAGCTGTGTGACTCCTGGGAGGGGAGGGAGGAGGAGGGGAGGAGGGGGAGGAGGAGGAGGGGAGGAGGGAGAAGAGGAGAGGAGAGGGGAGGGAGGAGGGGAGGAGAGGAGGAGGGGAGGAGGGAGGGAGGAGGAGGGAGGGAGGGAGGAGAGGGAGGGGAGGAGGAGGGGGACGGAGGGAGGGAGGAGGAGGAGTAGAGGAGAGGAGAGGGAGGAGGAGGAGGAGTCGAGGGGAGGGAGGAGGAGGGGAGGGGAGGGAGGAGGAGGAGGGAAGGGGAGGGAGGGGAGGGAGGAGGAGGGACTAGAGGGGAGGAGAGGGAGTAGAGGGGAGGGGAGTGGAGGAGGAGGGGGGCGGAGGCCAGTTAGACCCCCTCACTAAGAGGGGAGACGGCGGGGGGGGGGGGGGGGTATCGTTGGGAGGTGGCATGTTTCTTGTTCAGAGCTGTGAGAGTCAAGCTATCACTGGGTTGGGACCGTCTCCATGGTAACAGGTTTCACAGGAGTTGCAGTGTGAGAGAATAACGCTGCCCCCCCCCCCCGCTGCCTTCTCCCCCTGGAGAACCAAATCTAGAAAACAGCCCCAGAGACCCCTGAGGGGGTGGTTGTCATAGTGACGTCCACACAGCGACACGTTGGTCTCCGACAGCGCCGGACAGCAGCCAGCCTGATCTGTGTCTCTGTCCTGCTTCTAGGTTACGAGGGCGTCTCCGAGTTCTTCAACGACCTCCTGACCCACATCACCACCGTCCTCCAGGCCCACGCCCCCGACGCCCCCCCCGGCCCCCGCACAGGCCCCCAGCCCGGCGCCCTCTCCCCCGGCCTGCTGCAGCGTGCTGGGCAAGGAGGCGGGCAGCAGCCCCCTGGATGGTGGAGGGGGACGGAGGCTTGAAGGGGCCTCGTCAGAGACTGGGCTGTAACTCAGCCCTGTCCCCCAACTTCCAGCAGCACTGTGTCTCCACGATAGCCACCAAAGCCTCCTCCCAGTGACTGCCCTGCCCTGCCCCCAGCCCTGCTGCCCCCACACGAAAACAGATGACATCGGTGACAATATTAATGAATAATAGTCATAATAATTATGATGTTAATTAATTATAATATATCTGTAATCAAAAAAACTAATTTCCTATGTAGATATTGATGGTGATTGGGTTATTTTATTTTCTCTCTCTCTTGCCTCTTTTTTTCTTTCTTCGGTTTTGTTTTAATAAGACTTACAGTACTGTAATGTGAACTTTTGGGAACTCTGTTTAAATGCTGATTCTGTGTGAAATGGAACAAGACTGAGAGGTCACAGACTAGAGAAGAGAGCAGGGAACAGACCTGCCTCACATCCCTGTACCCCCCACACACACACATATACATATTCCCACACACACACACACACATACACATATTCCCACACACACACACACACATAGTACACATATCCCCCCCCCCCCCCCCCACACACACACACATATACACATACAGAAACACACACGCATTCTCACAACCCACAGGTGTGTGTCTTCAGTTACCTGTCAGATCCAGGTGAAGGTGAGAGGTGTGTGGTAGTGTGTGGCACCTGAGCGATCACAGTCCTGCAGGAGCACATGAGATTAGAGAGCGGTCAGAATGACGAGATAACTCCTGGTTATGTTGGATAAGATGAAGTGTCATCGCTGTTTACGGTCCTGCGTGCCATCTGAAGTAACGAGTCTGTGTGTGCCTAGCACAGCCTAGCTGGCACAACACAACTCCTGCTTTCTAGTGTAAAGATGTGGACCTCCACCATCTAGAGACCAAGTGCTGTTGACTTGAAGGGAAATCTCTGGGCCTGTGAAGGGGAGAGGGGGGGGAGAGAGAGAGGGGAGAGAGAGAGGGAGGGGGAGAGAGAAGGAGAGAGGGGGGGGGAGAGGGAAATAGAGAGAGAGGGGGGGAGAGGGAGGGGGAGAGAGAGGGAGAGAGAGGGGGGGGGGAGAGAGAGAGGAGGGGGAGAGGAGAGAGAGAGAGAGAGAGGGGGGGGTGGGGGAGAGAGGGAGAGGGGGAGAGAGGGAGAGATGTTGTTCCCAGCAGGCAGGGGAGGATCACATTCCATTTCGCGTCTGTTGTCAAATAAGGATTTATAATTTTCAGTATTTCCAGTGCTTTAAGGAAGTAATGACCAAAACAACATCCTAGCTCTTAAAAGGGAGAGAGCAGACAGGTTTCATTAGGTTTAGATTAGAAAACAGTCTAGAAAGAAATGTTAGGTTACACCATATCTCTGATCATGAGCCAATCAAAACTGGGCCTTTATAGATACTATAAAAGATAGATGTTATAAAAAAAGAGATCTTTTTCCACTTAGAAGTATTTGTATAGTCGACGTAATCAACATAATTATTTTTGTTACCATGAAATGAGATTCGGTTGTTTTGTTCAGTCTCATGAACATTCCTGTTGCAGTTAGCTGGTGGAGCCTTTAACTGCTAAACATCCTTAGAAGAGAGTCTTCTAACTGCTGAAAGCATCTTAACTCTCCTGCTGTTCTTATTTGTGCTTCGATGTTTCACATATTTAGAATTAGAGGGAAATCCTAATTCTTGTTCCCAATGTTCACTGTGAGATATCGTCTTGTTTTTCTTTTCCTTCTTTTTTTTACTTCGATTTTGATCATGTCTTCGTCCTTAAGTCTACTAAGAGCAACAATTTATTTTATTGAGATTTTATGGGAAAAGTGATTTTTTATATAAACAGCGAGTGATTATTTGAACAAACGGTGGATTTATGTCAGGGTGGTGGTAGTGAATTGGAGAGTCTGGTTGAATAGGTTAAACCATCTACAGAACTGTTACAGAACAGAGAAGCCTTTACTGAGCACAGGAGGTTAGAGGAGCAGATGATCTGCCAGGGTCAGTGTCTTCTCTCATGTCCCAGAGGAGCTCAGGAGAAGGTGGAGTCTTGGTTTGAAAAGTCTCCAGCCACCCAGAGGGTGTTGAAACAGGGTAACTAACTCACCTGCGCCTCTCTGGGACATGACAGGTGACCCTCAGGATGGGGAGTGTTTCCGCCGCAGCCCCTTGACGATACTAACCAAGCCATGTCCAGTGTTGTGGAAATACCGACGTATCTATACTCTAAAAACTGTACTGTGTTCTGCCTTGTCTTATATTCATCGTGCTTCTTAAATGGGAAATAAATCTGAACCCTACCTGGTCTTCTCTCCAGCCCAGATTGTCATTGTGCTGTTTCCAACTGAATGTTTACTTGTGTTCATAGTGTGTATGTATGCAGTATATAATATACAGATATGCATACGTGCATATATATCTCAATGTTTTGTATCAGTTCTGTGATGAGAAAAAAAAAGAAAATCAAATCCAGATTTTTGTTACATTTTTTAACTAAATGGCTAAACTGGGCGAAATAAACTGAAAAGGTTGACTTTGTGAGGAGAGCGACTTTATAATCATTATTCGTCACCGACTTGTCTTTTTCTAGAAAAGTGTTGATTCTTTCTGAGGAGCGCTTGAAGGAGACAAGACGACCATAAGGCTGAACTGAACACTACTCAGGCCAGGCCAAAGATGTTTATTGCTCAAGCTTTTATCCATTTCACAGTTCATAGTGGTTACAATAAGAAACAAACCCTACAAAACATTTTTTTTAACAAACACAGGCACATGTATAAAATATATATTTTCATAATCTTTATCTGTACAGGTTAAAAAAAAAGGTTTATATTTACAAGCACACCTGAGTTAACCCCTCCCCCCTGCTGTGAGCCAGTCTGGGGGGAGATGACTGGTGTTATTTAGGTGTTTGTAAGTGCTGTGAAGCCTGATTGGTCGACGGCCCCATCGGTGAAGCGGGATTGGCCAATCGGCCCATCTGTGAAGCAGGATTGGCTAACAGCTCCAGGATGGTGGAGAGACAGTGCAGCTTCTCCTTCACATGCTCTGGCAACCTCTCGTTCTCCTTGTACCTGAGGAACAGGACACAGGTCAGGAAGTGGACAACAGGAAGTGGACAGCTACTGGCTGAGATGACAGGAAGTGGATGCAGATGAGGTGGGGGGGCCTGGTACCTGGTGGTGCGCCCCTCAGGAGAGGTGTAGCTGATGCAGGACACGCCCACCTGCACCACCAGCTGGGATCCGTCGTTGAACTGCACCCACACCTCTCCACTGGTCAGCTGCCAACACAACACACACACACAGAACTGCCGTCAGATCTGGACCACACACACCTGGATCCCTTTAGAACAGTGAGTGTGCTGTATTACATTTAGAGACTACAGATTTGAGACATTTAGATTGTTCTACCTGCGAGGCCCAGCCGATGTTTGGTACAAAAACAGACTTGATGACTTTGCCTGTGCTGGCTGTGTGTTCAGGTTTGGCCATCAGGGGGGAGTGTTTCTTAGCCAGGCTGGTGGTGGTGAAGTCTGAGCCGTCGTAGGAGATCATCTGGGGAGCGGAGGAACGCAACAACACGTCACGTCTGGTTTTCTCAGTTCTTTTCTGATTGAGTACTGAAATGTTCCCGGTCAGCAGCCGACCCTGGGGAAACGTACCGATGGAGTGATGTGGGGGGGCTGGGGGGGTGAGGCCACCTCGGGGGGTGTCGGCTGGGAGGACAGTGTTGCAGGAGTGGGAGTGTCTGGGTTGAGCGGCCTCCTAGGACAGACAAACATGGACTGTATGAGTCAACAGCCAGTAGAGCAGCATCACTAAACGCTGCTTCCTCCATCTTTACTGAGGGCGTGTGGCAGGGCCTCACCTGCCGATGGTGATGGGGAAGAAGGGCGTGCTGCAGGCGCTGCGCTGCTCCTCCGCTCTGACGGCGGCCTCCAGAGCCAGACAGAGGCTGTGGGCCTCCCGTGACAGCTCCAGGTAGCGGCTGGCCTCAGGACCCAGCCCCCCCACACCCAGCTCCCCCTTCACAGTGACAGACTTGCCGCTCTTCTCCACCACCCGCACCAACTCTGACGTCTTGTGGGTCTTCGCTCCTGAGGAGAAACACAGAGGGAATTTTAATGTTGTTGACAGCACTGGGAACAGGAATATAGACTTTTCCATGTTGTTCTTTTGTTACTGTGCAGTGCAGCCATCTCACCATCGTAGAAGCACACCTCCAGATCAGCTGTGGGCGAATTCTCCATCAACATGCACTTGGCGAACCTGGTGTACAGAGTCACCTTGGGGGTCTTGGACTTCACCAGCTGGACGAACTTGGAGGCGTACTGGTACTTCTTCCAGAACTTCTCTGGAGACAGGAAGTACGAGAAGGATCAGAGAGCAGAGTCAGGTGGCTGAGCGGTTAGATAGATGATCCTTTATTTGTCCCACAGTGGGGAAACTGCAGAGTTAGGGAGTCAGTCTGTGGGAGTCAGTCTGTGGGAGTCAGTCTGTGGGAGTCAGTCTGTGGGAGTCAGTCTGTGGGAGTCAGTCTGTGGGAGTCTACCTGGTAGGTCATCGTAGCTGCAGATCAGGATGTCCTCCGGAGGTGCGGGTGGCTGGTCCAGCACAGGGAACCCCTTCCCCTCGTTGGGCTGATAGATGGTCACCTGCAGGGCGGGGGGGGGGGGGGGGGGGAGGGATTCAGGATGTCAAGATTTGGACGAGAGCTTTGTTGTTTTAGCGAGCAGTTGCTCGGCAACACTGACAGACGTCTTGTGTGTGTGTGTGTCTCACCGTCAGGCCATCGCAGGAGATTCGCAGGACTTCCTTCACCCTCTCCTGGCTGCCTTGACCTTTCAGCAGCTCCATGCAGACCTCTCCTGTATCCAGGATGCTCACCTGCAACAACAACAGCCACAGGGACAGACCTCACAAACAGCTCCTTCACCAAGCACAGCATCACTGTGGACACCAGCCGCCATGATGCTCATCCTACCACAGCATTCTTGGTCTTCTGCCTGATGGGTTTGAGTCTGGAGGCACACAGGGGAGGCTGGACACTTCTCAAGGTCTTCTTCTTCTCCTCCAGGCTGGGCGTTCTCCTGGACTGTCCCCCCTGCTCACCCCCAGGACCGCTCTGAAGGTCTCCACCGCCCAGGTTCTCCCTGTAGGCCTCTGGCAGGGGAGCGCGGGGCTGAGGGGGGTGGAGGTCATGGCCTGGCCCTGGCCCTGGTCCTCGGCCTGCCGGGTGCTCAACCCAGGAGTTGTGGACTCCCAGAGGCTCTCTGCCACTGTGGAAGCTTCCGGAGCTGCTGTGAGAGCTGCTGTCTGTGGGCCTCGGATACGACCCTGGAAAAAGAAACAGGAAAACATGCCGTGTTTTAAAGGCTTGTCTGACAGCAGCTCTGGGTCTTTAATAACCCGTCTCCTTCTCCCTTTCCCGTACATACCGTCTTTACCAAACCAGTTAGGAAGCCCCTCTGACTCCACCGCCTGCAGACCTTGTTGACGTGCCATTTGAGCAGAGAACGAACACCCTGAGCTGAGAAACACAAAGACAGCTGGTCAGTACCGAGGTGGTCAGACAGACATGGAGGGGGGGGAGCTGTGGTGACTTACTTGGCCGTCTGCTTAACAGGAGGCGATGGAAGGGGTCTCCTATGCTGCTTGTAGCCAGAGTGCTGGGGGAAAGCCAGCCTCCCTCCCCCAGCCAGAGTCTCCTCTGAGTGGCATCTTTCCAGCTCCGCCTGGGCCACGCCTGGGCCCAGAGTGGGTGAGGAGCCAGAGCGGTCTGATGAGTGGGCCCTGCGGAGGTAGCGAGACTGGGGCTGGCCGCTCTCCAGGCCCTGAGTGGCCGTGCTCCTGCCCGCCCTGGGTCCTCTGTGGCAGGGCTGCTGCCAGCTCTCCCCTCCTTCGAAGCAGGCGCTGCTGGGAGAGCGGGACATGGCCGGGAGGGGGGTCATGCGGTTGGGCAGGGCCGAGGCCACCACGTGCCCAGCCTTCCTCTGGAGACGGTTGCTGCTGCCGGACGTAGAGGAGGTGCAGCCGGTGGAGATGGTAGCGATGCCGCTGTCCATGGAGCCTTCCTCCCCCAGGCTCAACTCCTTGGTCCTGGCCAATAGGCTGTGGGTCATGAAGGGGTGATCCAGCACGGCTGGCAGGCTGGGCCGCTGGGCGGGGTCTCGCTGCAGCAGCTGGGAGATAAGGTTCTGGGCCTCGGGGGACAGGTGGTCGGGCATGTCATACTGACCCAGGACCACCTTGTTCAGGGTGCGCTTCACTGTTTCTGTGTCGAAGGGGGGCCGGCCAACCAGGAAGGCGTAAAACATGCAGCCCAGAGACCAGACGTCGGACTCCAGGCCATGGGCGCTGCGCGTGGCCACCTCTGGAGAGATGTAGTTTGGGGTGCCGCACATGGTGAAGTGCTTCTCACACGGGAGCTTCAGCTGGGTGGCCAGGCCAAAGTCTCCTATCTTGATGTTCAGGGAGCTGGTCAGCAGCAGGTTGGACAGGGTCAGGTCCCGGTGCATGATCCCATGAGTGTGCAGGTACAGCATACCTTCCACTATCTGCTGCATGAAGTGCCTGGCTGGAACGCACAGGAAACAGGAAGTTATGCGACTACAAAAAAACAGTTACGCGACAATGCCAAAGATCATCAATAACATTATTTTGCTCCTTGATTGGCTCACCTTCATCTTCTGAAAAGGGCACAGTCCTGTCTTTCAGGAAACGGCTCATCTCTCCATTGTGACACATCTCCAACACCAAGTATACATAGTTGGTGTCTTCAAAGTAGTTGTAAAGCTACAGAGGACAAGCAGTGGAAAGTAAGAACTATTATCAAACACAGTTTCACTTCCTACTCCTTTGAGGGGTAATAATATGATCTGTATTACAGTGAACAGTCTCTTATTACAAACCAAACAGGAAGGTGAACCACTCTCACCTCCAGAATGGACGGATGCTTCAGTCGACACTGGATCTCCACTTCGTTAATCACTCGCTGCACCATCCCAGCTTTCTGCATGGCCTTCTTGTCAATCTGGCAGAAGAAAAAGAGATAATTATACAGTGTCCATATGTGCTTTAAGTGCGTGTGGTTATCTGCCAATCTGTTCTCTGCAGAGAGGAAACCTGTACAGAGACACAAACGACTGCCAATTCTACAGAGACCAGGAAAGCCTTAGGGAGGAGGAGGGGGCCAAGGAGGGAAACAACACCTGTTTAATTGGAGGAAGCATAGCCAGAACAACATGAGCTTATGTGGTTTATCTTTTAAATAATATTAACTTCCTGAAAAATAATAACTTATTTCTATTTTGTACTGTTGATGGTCACTGCTTTAAAGTGGAAGACTTTGACATTATTTCCTAACTTGAACCTAAGATCAACATGTATTACTGTAAGCAATTTCCTCTGCATGTAAACAGACTATATTATACACCCCACAATCATGCAACAATTATATTGGCAGGATATAGTATTTCTTACCATTTTGATAGCCACCTCCAGACCCGTGTTAACAGATTTTGCCCGGTAAACACAAGCAAACGAGCCCTTTCCAAGAAGGGTGAGTACTTTGAAATCCTAAAAAAAGACAGAAATAACCACCCATCTTAGAAAACAACACATTTCCCAAGCAGGTCTACTGTAATACCAGACCCAACGGTTTCTAGACATCTTTGACGAGGGTAAAATGTTCGATACCTCAATCCGTAGATCATCTGCTAAGGATGACAGTCTCTCCTCATATTTATCTGTATATTTACTTGGGATATTATGAAAGAAATACTTAGAAGTTTCTTCAAACATGTTCCCTGTAGGCAGAGCCATGCTGCTTGCTGTTGCCTACTTCTCAGTGAATGAAGACACCTCAACTTAACTACACATTGGTGTGTAGTTAAGGTACAATCTGGCTTCCTACACAATAACTGCCAAACAAGCCATCTCCATCTGACGCTGACACACGGTAACCAGGACCTCATTATCCCGGTCTTCCTCCCGCTAATGAGCCGGTTCCCAAGCAACAAATAACCGCTGTTACACCTCAAGTCTCAGGGGAGAAGAGAGACAGACCGCGGAGCGCGCTTACAGCTCAGCAGGAATCTAGACTTGGATAACTTCGTGTTGGCTAATAGTTATTAATAGTTGCAAACAAATGAATCGCTACATTGCAAAACTAGCATGAGTTTTTTGGGGGGGAAACGCAGATATCAGAACTTGTTTGTTGGTTAACGCCAAAGCAAGCTAGTGAATAAGGCTTCTAGACTAGCAGCCATACTAGCTGCGCCTCCGATACTCAACTCACCTCAATTTTATCGCCGATTGAAACACTCATCTTGTTTTTTATTTGGCCACAATATACATAAAAAAATCGGTTAATTTATATAGCTTAGTTCCATGTATGCAGAATCGAGAATAACTTTACATAAAACAAATGAAAGTTGTTCTTTCTTTCCCCTCCAAAACTTTGACATTTCTTCCATTTTGAAAATATCCGCCCGTTACCCTCGTGCAGGCGTCACGCGCCTACGTCACATAGCAACAATGGAAACTGGCCCCGCCTACTTCGAGCGTCTGTCTTTTCTCAGTCAAAAAACATTGATTTCACAATAAAAGTTTGTTTTGAAGAAGATGAGTTTATTATTTACCATCTTTAAATCTCACGACTTAATTATTGGAATGCATGAAAACAAGAGAAGGAAATAGGCGTCCCATAACTGTAAGTTGCCACCAACAGACGGGATATCAAGCATTGCCATTTCACCACAAGGAATGATGCTTCTTTATATACACACACACTACTGCATGGGCCAGTTTAAATTACTAAAATAATATGTACAGGTTCTAAACATAGACATCCTTTCAAACCCATATATTGAATACAAATATATATAATATGTATCGTATACATATTTAGCTAATAATATCATCAATTATAGCAATTGTTGTCTGTCAAACAGGAATTCTACTCCTATTCCACTACAAGGTATATGTGTGAATTTTCATTTCAGTGATCTGATATTGATGGGACTCGAACTGCAAACATATACTTTGTTTGGTAAGGTGAACAAGCATCGTTTAATCTATTTAGTGTTCAACCCCTTGGAGAGCAACTGGCCCGTAATGGTTATGAAGCACACTGTTCCAACACAAGGAGATGTCAAAATTAAAATCATAAGAAGAAGAAAAAAGCACAGGTAAACACCTTAAACAGAATTCACACACAGCCTGTGGCATGATTGGTTGACACAGAAAAATGGTCTTGGAATTCTAACAGTATGTTTCTAAGTGGAGGCTGTGACTCTAAATGGTGTTATGACAGCCAGAGAGATGTCAAAGTAGCCTTGGTTGTTTAGCGGAGAGGGACTCAGTCCACCTCCATCTCCCCAGGGAGAGGCTTCGTCTGCTGGGTACCCTTGGTACCCTCTGCTCCTGGTCTGGTTGGGCCGTTATGGGTGCTGTTGCTCTTTTCGCTGTCCTCAGGGGCGTCTTCAACTTTGGGCTTCGGCCTGTTGATCACTGGATGACAAACATCCTCCAGTTCCTGTGAAAAGGGGTTAAGAGTCAGAAATGGGGTTAACACGGGCAATTTTACTCATTTGTAGAGATTGAGGGGCAGTTCTAAGGGCATGTGTGAAACCCTCTGTGACATTGCTTGTAAATGGAGCTATACAAATATATTTAGATTAGATTTTCATTCTCATAGTGATCTTGTGCTACCAGCGAATGACAAACATACTAGTTGTTGAGTAATCTGCACCCTTACCTGTATTTTGGAAATTATGTCTGCTACTTTGACTACAGGGTCTTGGGTGATGGTGAGCTTGCTCTGGGCGTTCATCTTGCTGTTCATCCAGCCCATGTTATCATTCACACTCTTTTCCACGTAGCTCATCTCCTCTGCGTTCAGATGCTGATAACGCTCATCCTTTGGATCGATTGTAGACAGAAATTTAAATGAGAAATGCCTGAGCACAGAATTATTAAAACATTTTGTAAACTTGATAAAAATTCCTTTGATTAACTGTAAACCTTTGATGGTACCATCTTTGATGGTAGATCAAATCTAGTGTTTAATAAAAAATAGAAAATAAATGCCCCGATTTTGAGGAGACTGACAGATCTAAACAAGGACAAATGAGTGTTCAGGGTACTAAAAAAGCAAGTAATTAAAACGATCCCAATGTCAAGGGTTCATTTCACACAGAAAGGTTGTTGGAAAGAGGCATGACCCTTCTCTTGGTCAAACTTCCTGTCAATACAACACTACTATTCTTAAATAACCAACAACTAAAATACTGAATTACCTTCTGCTTATAAGCCTCCACAGCTTTCATGTAGAGTTGTAGTTTCTTCCCCAGCTCCTCAAACGCCCTGGGTCTCTCCACCTGCTCCCTGTGTCTGTCCTGGATGGGCTGGCCAAACCTCTGGAGACACCAACAAGCCAAAAGGATTCGACCAACGTTAACACTTCAAACGTTAACACTTCTACCAAGACACAAAAATCAATGTGAATTCCCACAGCCTCGCATGGACAGGGAATGGGGGTGGGGGGTGGTGTCAGTGTTAAGTGGCATTCTGGGATTTTTTTGGCAGCATAATGGATTTAACCTTTTGATACTGTTCGGTGTGTTTGGCCTTTCCGCCAAAAAAATAAAAACATTCCTCTACCCTAACAGTTCCTGCGGAATTCTGGATATAGAATGTGCTGACTATAAACTGGCATCACCCACCTTGAGCTCTTCCAGCTTGTCTACATAGACCTGTTTACCCTGATCTTCTCCCTCCTCATACAGCCAGTTCTCTGTGTCCTCCAACATCAGCGTCAGACGGCCGCTGTCCTGGTTTGGAAGATGGGGAAGCCAAAACAGGCATCCATATTCAAAACTACAAATAGCTGTACGAGACACCAATCTATAACAATAAAACACCCCAAAAGTAGCTAAAATACGCTTAACAGCTGATCTCAGTCGTATTCACCTCTTCACTGATGTACTTTTCATAGATGCTACACAGTTTGTCCCGCAGGTCGTAGACGTACTCCTCCACAGCATTCTTAGCGTCGTTCCTCTCCTTCTCCCGCTTGTCCTGGACGATCATCTGACCCTGAGAGACCGAGAGGCAGATAGAGAGGGAGACACACAACCAGAATAAGAAATCAGCCTGGTGCCTCATTGACACAGTCTTCTTTTGACAACAACTCACAGAAGACTTAAGTGGAAGGAAGCCATTTGCTTCTGTATGTAGGGTAGAAAAAACCTTTTATGTGTGTGTGAGTCACTCAGGAGTGTGTCTGAAAGATGGGTCAAACCAAAGTCTGAAAATAACCGAAGCATGACGCAATTAACAAGGATAGGAACCATTAACGCAACAGGAACAGAGGACGTAATTGATTGTTGTATTCAAGGATACTGACAGACATATCGATTACCTGTCTCATTACAGATGAGCTGCTGAGACTAATTTAACTTCATTCACTTGGCTTTCCCTGGTCGATTGGAATGCTGATTACTTTGACCCCCAAGGATCACATGACTCAGGTGTTCACCATGACTCAGGTGTTCACCATGACTCAGGTGTTCAAGGGGTGACAGGGGCCAGAGTGCAACGACTCACCTCAAACTCAACAAAGTTATTGAGCATGTCCCTGTCCAGTTGTCTCGTGGTGTTGGCCAGGATGGGGAGATCGATGCTCTTCACCTTGACCTTCATCTTGCTCCCCCCTGCTATTGGTTCCTGCGGCTCAGACCCTTCCTGCGTGAGGCAATTACAAACCGAATAAGCTTCCTTGTGTTTGATCTGCCTGTGTTTTGACAAAAGCACCTGGCGGAGGTCAAAGTGCAGTCCTGGAAGGTGGAGGTGTGGAGGTCAGGGGAGCTGACCTTGTTGCTGGAAGTGGCGTCCTCATTCTGATGCTCCCCCAGGCTCTGAGGATCCTGGTCTACCTGCATTTTCATCTGAGACACAAGACCAACTGTCATTAAAGACACAATCCACTCAAAACTCTCACTGTAAGCCAAGCTATGGAAGCAAATCTGTGACATGTTTTGAATTTTAAAAGGCATTAAATTCTTACTATTGACATTTCTGCTGAATTTCTTTTGAATTCCCCTCTCCAGTACAGGTTACAGCGGACAAAAATACATGCTCATGGATATTCATGCAATCATAAGGGTGCTAGATATCACATGAAGCCACCTTCCTCAGCTCTTACTTGGTCTTCTGGACGTCCCTCATTCTGACCGGCCGGGTCCATCTCCATCTGGACATCATCCGCTTCCCCCTTCTGCTTCTCGATCAGGGAGGCACTCGACACGCTGAAGATGCCGTGCACATTGACGCGAACTTTGACCTTTACTTTGGAGCAATCACCGTCTGGCTGCGGAACCACGTTTTGCACTGAGAAGCGACCTGGAACACCAAGACAGACCTTTAGAGAGAGACGGCTGCAATACGGTCTCTGCAACCACTGATGGAGTCACTTCAATTAAAACAAACGTGCACTAGAGGATCCAGACAGACAGACAGGACGAGGTCAGGTTAGATAGTAATTTACTATCCTGACTGAAATCCCACCTGAAAAACTCCCTCATGTATGAAACACACCCACCCACCCACACACACACACACACACACACACACACACACAGGTGAGCACGTTACATCTAGACAAAGCTAAAGGCTAAGAATGTCTTGTTCCTTGGGAACACTGAGCCTTAGTTACTGTCCAGGTGGGAGAGAG
Source organism: Neosalanx taihuensis (assembly GCA_030340665.1). Taxonomy (NCBI): domain Eukaryota; kingdom Metazoa; phylum Chordata; class Actinopteri; order Osmeriformes; family Salangidae; genus Neosalanx; species Neosalanx taihuensis. Next base: position 14,256,091 of record CM059296.1, on the reverse strand, counting down.
CAGGTGCTCAGGTGAACATAATCAGGTGGGAGTACAGTACATCAGTCTTACTTGCAAATGGCTTTAAGATGAAGTAGTCTATACGCCAGCACAGATAAACCTTTGGCTAAACTGCCATAGAAAAAGATGATCTTAAGGCTTCCTAGTCTACCTATCCTGGTGTCTGGGTAGGGCAGCTCTTGAGGGCAGCTGTAGAAGGCTTCCAGGTCGAAGGGCTCTTTCTTGTGAAAGGTGATCACTTTGGAGAAGGGGGCGGCGTGGTTCTTGCTGTACACCTCACACTCTCTGTAAAAGCAGAGGGGCAGAAAGAGATTCTAGAATAAAAGTATTTTAACTAAGGAAGTAGGAAAGCAGTTTTCTAAGCACATTCTGCTGGTGTTATAAAAGCGTATTTTGCGGCCTCACCCCACTCCATCTTCCGTGGGAGATTTCCAGCGCAAAGTTATGGAATAAGGGACCACATCAGTGATGGAGAATTCTCGCACTTTAAATGCTGGGGAGAGAATAGCACACTACACACACACACACATCATGCACAAGCAACACAAAATAACACACACACACACACATAGACACAGACAGAACCATTTACATAACATTTTGCACAGCCGGGAATCAAACCGGCAACGTTCTGATTACTAGCCTGATTCCCTAACCGTTGGTTAGTATCCAATCAGCCACCAGACTCTTAAATATAGAATTACCAATAAAACAGCTGGATATAATTAATAAATGCATATACAATAAATGCAATAAATGTTGACGGAGGTGCAGAGTGTGAAATGTGAGTGTCTCATCTGGTTATGAGGGGCTGGTTGGAACTGTACCTGCAGTGCACAGCCCCTCGCTACAGCCTCATCTGCATTCAGAGTTGTGCTGAGATCCTTTCCAAAGAACTTGGAGATCCTCTCCTTGATGGCTGGAGTCCGGATGGCCCCGCCCACAACCTCCACTGCGTAGATGTCATCTCGGCTCAGCTCTGGAACCGAAACACACATTCGTCCTTCAACCTTTCACTTGAGACGCATTCCTCCTATTTAAGTCTAGCGAATTGTTAAAAACACATACTTGATTGTTCAATGATTGCTTTCAACGGTGCCTCCACCCTCATCAAGTGCTGGGCGCACATTTCTTCAAAATGACCTCTGTTCACGATAAGAAAGAAAGGTCAGGAAAACAAACAACCGAGGTTAAATCTTGAAGAATCGCCATGATAAGGAAAACAAAACAAAAAACAGGAAGAAATGAATCCTCGAAGCACCTGTTCATCTTGCCGGTCACGTCGACGTCGTTCATGAAGCACTCGATGTTGAGCGGCAGGTCGGAGGAGTTGGCGCTCATCAGCTTCTTGAGTTTCTCACACTCTTGGTAGAGCCTCAGCAGAGCTCGAGGGTTCTCCCTCACGTTCAGCTTGTACCTGGCCTTGAAGTCATCGCAGAAGTACTCCACCAACACCTCGTCGAAGTTCCGCCCGCCCAGGTAAGGATCAAAAGACGTGGCCAGGACCTGGATGGACCAGCAGAGGTACCGGTTCAAAGCTACAGATGCAGGTGCGTGCCATGTGGTTCTGTGATCATCATGGATCTCTTCATTAGGATGTTCTGAGGATTAGAAGGTCACTAACCTTGAGTTTGCCTTTGTTGAATGCAGTGACAGACACCTGATAGGAGGAGTGTCCAAGGTCCACAAACACCACATTTCTTGGCTTCTCTTCTGGACCAGGAAGGTCTTGCTTATAGATCCCATAAGCCAAAGCCACTGTCAACCCAATCAACAAGAGTGTTAGACCTAGAACATGTGCTGAGATACACGCTTAGCTTTGTATGAAATTGCATGACAACGGCTTGGACCTTCATAAATTAAGAACAGTGATTGGACAGAATTTGCTGACCTGCTGTGGTGTCGTTGATGAGACGCAAACAGTTCAAGCCGGCAATCTGGCTTGCATCCATCACAGACCTCCTCTCTGCGTCTGTGAAGAAACTTGGGACCTGTGAATGAAAGCTCTTGTTAAGATGATTGAAAAACATCCTTGAGTCACCAGGTATTCTGATACAACTTCATGTGTATAGAGACATAATGTGTGTTTATATAGAGAAATAATGTGTGTATGTGTGTGTGTGTGTGTGTGTGTGTGTGTGTGTGTGTGTGTGTGTGTGTGTGTGTGTGTGTGTGTGTATAACACATTACTACTGGAGTTCTGCCTACGAAAACTGCTCCTCAAACAGAGGACTGAATATTTTTGGTATCTTGTTTTTTAGATGAAGGTAGCGTCAGGACTTACAGAGATGACACAGTCCACCACTGGTTTCTTCAGAGCGCTTTCAGACGTCTCCTTCAGCTTGGTCAGGAGCATACCTGTGATCTGCTCAACAGTGAACACCTTATCCTCATCCAGGTAACGCACCTTTAAAAGAGACAGGCCATCATTCAGGTGGAGGACACAAATCAGGTCAGAAACACATGCAGACAATGGAGTCTGATTGTTTTCGGATTTCTCTTTTGATTCTGCTGTGCAAAACACGTAGCTTGGTTGTAAACAGCAGGGCAAGCAGCAACGATAGCAACAATAACTTAGTACATGTACAGGGTCATTCAATGACAAAACCCCCCAGCTGAGCAGGATAATACAGTAAAAGAAGCAGGGAGGCTACAATGGTGCTACCTTGATCCCAGTGTTGCCATTAGCCAGCTTGTGTAAGCTGTAAGGCAATTTGGGTTTCTCTCCCTGGACAAAGGGGTCGTCGTATGCTCTTCCATGAAACTTTTTGAATCCATGGACGGTGTTTTTGAAGTTTGTTATGATCTGAAATGAAAGAATGAGTGGTTGTCATGGACATTTATCTGTTCAATAAAGTAAAATAAAAGTTAAATGTGGAAAAAAAGTTAATCTAACCTGACCCTTGGCTGCATTTCCGATGATACGGTTTTTAGAAGCCAAAGACACACAAGCCCTTAATAACAACAACAACAAAAAATATCAACAACAGGAGAAACAGCACTGAAGTGTTGCGACAGACTTCAGACAGTAATGCAGAGTGGTAAAAACAAACAAGGTTGTTAGTTCAATAAAATTGGATTTAAACGCTGTAGATTATTAGCTAGTTCATTTCCCAGGGGATTCTGTGGGAGAATTATAAACTAGGGCAGTAAGACAGAACAGTTCACCTTCAAAAGTAAGTGGATCTGCAAATAAAACGCCACTTTCCAAACTCAGCGGCGCGGCACACTTTCAGAAGTGATTTGTAGTGTTTCTCACAGTCATCCATCCAGTAGAGATCACCAGGATATCAGAACTGACAGCTTTCTCTCACCCACATCCCCCCCCTCCCTCCCTCCTCAGGCTTGTGACATCCCCATCCAGTTAATGTAGGAATCAGGAGAATATCGAGTTTATAGTGCAGTTCCCATTTGTATTGGCGTTCTATAAAAACCAATAGGCTACTATCTATACCACTGCATTTTGCTTTATTGTAAGATTCTTCAAAAACAACTTCACACGTGTTACTGTTCACCCATTATATTTCTTTATTTTGAACTACAGGGTAAAATTTGTATTTTATTCAACCCCTCAAAAATATGGTGAATACCGGTCAGCTAAATTGATTGATAAAAAGTGCTGGTTTAGCATCAGAACACTGCAGACTCACCCAGGCCTACAGGACTAACAGACGTGTGTCCATGTAGCCTCAATATTCCTTCTAATAGTGATCAGTGGAGACTTGAGAGAGGACGTCATCACACAGTGAAATAAACAAAACAAAAATTTGTCTTGTGATTTTTTGGGGGGGACTCCAAATCGCTAAATTATCTACTGTTATAATATGGCAATAAATGCATTTCTAACTAGGTGTATTGGATGACTTTATGACGTAGATTAACAGAAAGAACTGGGATTAAATTAAATAGAATAACAAAGTACAATTGATTTCTGAATCCTAAACATGACCATGGTCAACACATTGGACAGGACTGGTCCCTACATGCGCCATCAGATGCACACATTGTGTAACACAGTCACTGTGATGTCAATGTTATACTTACGGAGTACATCTGTCACTGTAGTCATTGGCGATTGTTTCAATCCCTCCACTCCTGGCAACAGCGATGTAACAATTTTGGAAACCCACATCAATACCCACAACTGACATGATGAGTGCAGGCTTTCCTTTCAGTTATTTTCCGTTCACAGACACTTGACACCTTTCAGTGATGAGGATGGGAAGAAAGAAAACGTATATTCCACAATGCAAAAATGCCTTTTCCAGTTGTTCTTATTTAGAATCCAATATTTACACAGCGCCACAATGGAGGTATCAGAATTACTAGATGTTATGTAAGAGCTGTTTATAGCCAAGTCATTCAACCTTAATCCCAGTGCAGAAGGATGTTCCTTTAGTCTCCTATCAGCCGGCTCGCCTAACAAACATGCTGGATGGAGAAGTCTGGAAGGCCTTAAAGCCCGCCCTCTGCTGTCTGTGATAGGCTGAGGGGAACCCAGGGTTATTATGATTGGAGCCACAGCCAATCTATAAGAGAAAATTGAAAAGTTCTAGAAAGAGACCCTGTTTTTTTTTACGTCACCATAGAATGACAGTGGTGGCTGGATGGCTTTGAGCATCTTTTACCTCCAATGACCTCATCCACATCTCTGCTTGGCAACATTTGCAAGGCATGCAGAATGCAGTTTTTTTTTAAAGGGCCATGACTAAAGGCCATCGAGGATCTTTCTCAGCACAATTAGGACGCACTGTAGTCAATTTGCCTGAAGTAAACTAAAGTAAACTAAACACGAAATGGCTCTTAGCCGTTCAAATGAGAGAAACATAAAACACGCAATCCTATCCTAACCCTTGAATCCTCTATGTCCACAGTAGGCTGTTACCATATTTGTAGACAATATAATATTCAGATTAGTTTTATTCTGATTATTCTGGAAAACTAGATAACAACTGTCTATATTATTATTATTATTATTATTATTATTGTTATTATTATTATTATTATTATTATTATTATTATTATTATTATTATTATTATTATTTAAGATTAATTAATCTGCTCACAATAATAAACTACATCTAATTCTGATTTCTGATCAGAATCAGCGCCTTCTCATGAAAATAGCTTAGGAAGGTAAAACAGTAAAGCTCCAGGTTTTGGGACATATTCCATTTAGGAACGTTTCATCCTTTTCCTGTGCTCATTTGAGTCCCTTCACAGGATAATTTGGAGGTTAAACTCAAGGAATTGATTTGTTCACAGGGCAAATTAAGGTCTGGGGCTGTAACTAAAAGTAGTCAATGCATGACCGGATAGGAGAAGCCATGTCTTCCATCACCCAAACCCCAAAAACATTTCCAGATAACTTTGTGAGCGAGGAGGAACAATTTCTAGAATGGAACACGGCCCACTTAGTGCTGGTGTCAAGAATATACATTATAAAGGCATATACATTATAATAAAGTAATACTTATATATATAATATAATATATATATTTTATATTTTATAATGATATAATGTATTAATAATGAATAAAATACATACGTAATAAATGATATTCTCTGTATGGTGACAAGCTTCAGAAGGGACTCTGGGAACCAGGAAGTCATTCAAGTGTACTTGTCAATCTTGTCTGCTGTTCTAGATCAGCTAACATTAAAGGGACTTAAAATGGGACTGTTTGGGAGAACACACGAAAAACCACCTAAAGATTTGGTAAAATCAAATTATTTTATAGTTTGTAGGGTTGTTGTTTTGAGGTATTTGTCTCTTAGCTTGACAAGCTAAGTTAGCTCGAGCCAAACTGTTGCTGATGAAGCTAGCCTAGCAAGTTAGCTTATTGGATTATGAAGATGTCACTTCTTTAAAACGTTATGGTTTGTAAATGTCAACGAGTGTTAATAAAGATTCGGTCAGTCTGCTGCTCATATAAATATAGCGTTAGCCCGTCTGTTAACATGAGTAGATGTGTTAAACTAACGTTAGCTTAGCTAGCATCAGTTGACATGTAAACAAACAGGACCCAAGTCAAATCGATTGATTCTTGTGTTTAACTTTGTCCACATTGATCATAGCTAGACATTATCTTGATGTAAGTTTACATATTATACGTTCTTTAAGGATGACGGGCTACATTATTTATAGGCCTTTTTTTGTTGTTGCAGTTTACCACTGCTAAACATAGACTGTCATTGCAGATAAATGAATGGTCACTTAAAATCAGGAAGGAGATGAGAGTGATTGACAGACAGATTCGAGGTGAGAAAAATAAACATAACTTTGACATTTTCAGAAATCACTGATGGTCAAAACGTTCAACTATTTGAGCAGCTGTGAGCATTTTGGCTGTTAGTAAGGATCTCATGTTACTCCATGCTTTCTGTCAGACATACAGAGGGAGGAAGATAAGGTGAAGAGATCTATCAAGGATGCTGCTAAGAAGGGGCAGAGAGATGTATGTGTGATCCTGGCTAAAGAGATGATCCAGTCCAAACGAGCCGTCAGCAAGCTTTACGCCTCCAAAGCCCAAATGAACTCGGTACTGCTCAGTATGAAGAACCAACTATGTGAGTACATGGAAAGAAACTGATACAGTTGCACATGTTTATTTTTTGAAACAATGTTTTTTGTAGTTTTTTTATAGTTTTAAACCTTTCAATAATTATATTATTTTTTTTCCAAAGGTTTTTTAATGTAATATTGATGAAGTAAATAAAGGTTGGGCATGGCTTTTGTACAATGTGCGTGTTTATGATATTCCAATGCTTTGGCGTGTTCTCGGTCTCTAGCTGTGTTGCGTGTGGCTGGAGCCCTGCAGAAGAGCACGGAAGTGATGAAAGCCATGCAGAACCTGGTCAAGATCCCTGAGATACAGGCCACCATGAGGGAACTGTCCAAGGAGATGATGAAGGTCAGGAGCTGCATCTCACTTTTCCATCATGTTTTAACAGCCCCATTGATCTCAGTTACTCTCATTAAATCAATTTGAGGACTAAATATTTGTTGTTGTTGTTGATTCTTGCCAAATGTTTTGTTGCTGTGCTTGTAGGCTGGCATTATAGAGGAGATGCTGGAAGATACGTTTGAGGGCATGGAGGACGAGGAGGAGATGGAGGAAGCAGCGGAGGCTGAAGTTGACAAGATCCTCTATGAGATCACAGCCGGTAATAGGAGCTCCTCTTATGAAAGCAGCATGTGTTGCCGCTCGACAACGAATGTCTGCTGTAAAGCAATACTTGTAGAACTAGTATAGCGAGTGCAAGGCATCCCCTGTAAAATAAGAATACAATCATTTAAATATGTTCTAAAACAACATTGTGTAGGGGTGAACTGCAGATGGTATATGTTTGTATTTCACGTTCTGCGAAAGAGAGAAAGGGAAACCTTGACCCCTCGTGTCTCATGTTGCAGGTGCCCTCGGCAAAGCGCCCAGCAAAGTCACCGACGCCCTGCCTGAAATGGAACCAGCCGGAGCCACAGCAGCCTCGGACGAGGAGTCAGAGGAGGACATTGAAGAGATGCAGTCTAGATTAGCAGCCTTGAGAAGCTAGGAGGTCTTCTTGTCTCTCCTCTGCCCTTCTGTCCGCCCCAAGGATGTACAAAGACATTATCGGTTGTAGAGTGTATCTGAGGTTTTTTCACGCATCGTGTTCTCCCTCAAATATTATTTGGGATAAAACTCAGACTGAGACAATGCAAAGCCATGTTTAACGTTGAGTTTTATCAGAAGAAACTTGTTGTTTTTTTCCTCTCTCCAGAATGTTGGACAGATAGCCTTAACAAGGGACATCTTGGTTTTATCCAAAGCTTGGTGTGCAGAAAACAAAGATGTATCTTGCTTTTAATGAGTTAACGATGCGGCCCTTCTGCTCTCTGTTTGCTGTTATCATTGACTCGGATATCATTTAGGATTTCACAATATGTGATGTAGCTACACTCAAATGTGGTCAACATACTTAATATGAGCAAAGTAATTACTGAATTATTTGTGTCTGAAACACTAGAACTAAAAAAAAGAGATTTATTTTCATCTTTGGAAGTTTGTCTATGTACAGTACATAAGTATCTTTGTTATGTTGTCTGTCTCGCATACAAAAATGTGTTTTTCAGAGTATTGCATGCACCTCTAACGTTTATACATTGAAACTCCGCCTATTAAAGTGTTTCGTCCTCAACATGTCCTCCTGGACATATCTAGAAGAGTTTGGTTCAATCAAAATATTTGTTATACTTATGTCAGACACTATGTCATTGTTTCTTTGTGTATACATTGTTTTGTATGTTGGTTGGAAATTATGAAAATAAACTTTTGAGGATGGATAGCTTCGTTTTCTTAGACCCTTTTTGTGTGTTGTGTTAGATGAGTGATTGTTAGATGACCAGAGTAAGGTGAGCAGGATGGAAGTGAAACAGATCACTTTACTAGAATTGTTCCAATTCAGGGATGGGATCATGGGATGTGAAAACCTTGAAAGACTTAATAGAAGAAGGAAGCAGTTAGATTATTCTCCTGGGTGATTTTCAAAAGCGTATTAGCTTTCCCGTCAGCCCTAACCCTCCTCTGAAGCCTTTGTAAATGTAATTTAAATCAGCCTCTTTCCCATTTCTTTTATGACTATGTAGGTTACCAGAGCTGCACGAGGCTCCTAAGGTTGGACCAGGTGACACGTTTTGTTTCAATCACATGATATGTTTTCGTTTATTTAATTACTGTTCTGATAATGATATTAATACTACAAAAATACATCCATTAGTAGCATGACAATCAAACTGTTCATTCCGTATCACGTTCTTGTCTGCGTGCTCTCAGACCCTTGACGCTGGGCTCGCGCCTGTCAAACAGCAGAACTCCGCCCCCACAGAGCGCGTGCTGTCACAGCCTTCAGAGCGCAATGGTCTCGTGGATTATCTCCAGACTTGTGGTGTAAGTTGTTTTTAATAGCATATCTTTCACCTTTTGGAAAGCCCTATTTTAACCCTTTTGATGTTATATATATATTTGTCGTTGTCTAGATGTGCACTCTTCAACAAGGTGCATGTCATCAGTTGCCGTTGTTCATGCTGTAGCTGGTCAAACCTCTTATTTCTAAGCGAAATCAGTCGCAGTGACTTGGTGATTTGAGACAGAGATCTGTCTGCTCGTAAAACAGGAACGGTGTTTTGTGACTGAGAGGGGGCTTTGTCATTCCAGTAGTAATAATATGAATGCATTGCTTCCTGGGGCGCTGAATCTATTATATCATGACAGCCCATTATAGTCTGTTTTTGTTACAATTCTAGACAAAGAAATGTCATGACCGTTTTAAATAAATCTAGGCTGTATGAATTATTAACAGTCTGTCCGTCTACCAATAGGCCTGCGTGTGGACATGTATGTAAAACACAAAATAACCCAATCAAATGTTAGGTAGCCCAGATCCAAGCACAGCTATTTTGTGTTACTTGATGTCCTGCATTTAGAAAACAAAGGGATGGGTCTCTCTTCTCAGGTTACAATACAAGGATTGCACACAATTCTAGACTTGACTGGGCACATGTTACATCTTGCTTAGTAATCATTTAGGAAAATATGTCTATGAAAAACCTTGTTAATTCGACTAATATCTTATTGACAAATTATCAACACAGGCAGTGATTTCGTTTTTTTCATGTGGTTAAATCTCAAAATAGCAAATCAATTTAATTTAGATTACATTATCACATTACACAACCGTCTAGTCTATACGTAAACTATATAGCTGTCTTGGTATTCAATGCTATAACCCCTACTCCAAAACGACATTACATACATTTAATTTAACATTCAGGATATATAGGCCTGTACATAAGATACCTGTCTATGCAGGCGTTACTAATTTATTTTGGTGACCTTTTATAAACACCAACTCTGATAGCTGTCATCTCCAAGGGAAGCAGTCCTGCCATAAGTAGGTCAGTAATTTGATCAGGTCACACAAACAGCTGCTGCCTGACTGTTGCTCTTCAAGGAGGTTCAGTCCTAAAGTTATACTGTTAGCACAGGTGTATGTGGAGGACTAAAGCCAGACTCATTTATTTGGTTTAAATATAGGCTAGTTTACAACGTGATGGTATTTAAAGTGGGGTTTTACACGGTGAGACGTCCAAAACATTGATGAACCTTGAAGCACGATATCAGTGTATTTGTGTCGCTGAATGTATGATGAAACAACTTCATCAACATCTCCATTTCAAGGTTTTGCACTTGCAGCTGACTTGTGACGTGTGCTGTTTCTTCTAGGCTAATCTTTGGCACGCTATATCCTGCATACTCCTCATACAAAGCAGTTAAGTCAAAGGATGTGAAAGAATATGTAAGTATTAAGAGTTGGTTTCATATATGGCTGATTATATCATGTGTAATTCATTTGAATTTAGAAACAAAAAGTATTACATTTAGGTTTACCTTTACATGTATTCCTTTATAAAGGTAAAATGGATGATGTACTGGATAACATTCGCTCTATTCACAACTCTGGAGGCAATCACAGATATCTTTATTTGCTGGTAAGAAAATATATCTTCTGTTTTAATGTTTCTGTGTTTATGTTTTTAGAGTGGTATAATGATTCTATTTTATTTTGCTCCGCTGAAGGATTCCTTTCTATTACGAGTTGAAGATTGCCTTTGTGGTGTGGCTGTTGTCTCCATACACCAAGGGGTCAAGCGTCCTGTACAGGAAATTTGTTCATCCCACACTTTCCTCTAAAGAGAAGGTGAAGCCATGCAGTCAATCCTGTTTACATTGTCCTGTTGGAGTCTGATGACTAGATAAGCGAAAGTCACCACATAGTTATTTTGTTTTGTCACTGTCCTGTATGTAACTATTTATTTTTATATATACATACATATATATAATGATTTTGCAAAAGGTATAAGCATAATGATAAAATTTCCTCAGGAAATGTAATGTGAATTAAAGTGAGAATACAGAGAGTTTGAGGTTAGAGGTTAACATCATCATAGTTGTGGGTCAAAATATAAAAATGACTACTTTTTGAAGACTAAATTCCATAGCCTTATGAACTTATGAGCCTTTTTTTCCCTTCCTCTTGGGTTAGGACATTGATGATTATCTTTGCCAAGCCAAGGACAAAAGTTATGACACCCTGGTGCATTTTGGAAGGAAAGGACTCAATGTGGCTGCCACAGCTGCCGTCATGGCCGCCTCTAAGGTACTGCTGACTCGGGAGTTTGTGAGTGAGGTTGTGCTCCTCATTTCAAAACAGGACATGTACCTGTCTTAATGAAATAATAATGTATTATGGATGATCACAGAACTTTAACTCTGTAAAGGCTTTTAGAAAATGAAGGGGGATGCCAAGAATGAGCTGTTTGTTTTGTTGTGGCAATACTGTGTGTGTGTGTGTGTGTGTGTGTGTTGTATTTGGTTCGCAGGGTCAAGGGGTGCTGTCTGACCGGCTTCGTAGCTTCAGCATGCAGGACTTGTCCTCTTACCAGACAGACCCCAGCAGCCCAGCGTCAGTCACCACACAGTCTACAGCTGGACAGAGCAGGAGCAGGCCTATGATGCGCAGCAAATCAGAGTGTGCAGGCTCCACTAAGGGTGAGAAATATAAAAACCTCCCTTTCTTTTCCAAATAAGTTCAGCACTTTGATGGTCACAGCAATGATCAGAGGTGAGGGGACTGTTTAGTTTGTCACAGGGGGGAGGGAGGTGTTAGAGGAAGGCAGGATAGTTTAGAGAGCTAGAAAATAGAAACACACAACTCTTTTTTTTCTTTCTTTTTATTCTCCTCTGCTCGGTTTTCCTTGGGGATTAAAAAGATAGTGCCGTGCTGTCGAAAAAGACCTGTCTGTTTCCTCCGCACGACAAACACGATTGCACGTGTTACGTACGTGGCCCTTCCTGTTTAAGTCCCTGATATTGTTCTGCACCCTCACTTTCCATGTCCCCTGTACCTCAGATGTCACTTCCTGTTTCTGATGCAGTCTAACTGTGGGTCAAGCCCCAAACTGCCAGCCTGACAAAGTCTTTGTCTGTTCGTATCTTCAACCAGCGGCTCACATTCTATGTTCTCTCATCTGCTATGTAAAAACACTAACCTCATTAACCATTCATAAAAATGAAGTTATTGAACAAATCTTTTACAAAACAACTGCTCTCTGGACTAAATTGTTAAATCAAACAATTGCTGAACAATACTGAGTCCAGACTTAAGAAAAAAAGGCAATTTACTTAAAGGCAATTTAAACTGTAATAGGGTTACTCTTGTGATTGGCTGGGAATGGTCATTTGAGAAGGAAATCCAGTTCACTGAGCATAATTCAACAGAGACTGAGAGAAGATTGTAGTGGGACTGTGTTGCTTGTTGACAGATCGTTGTTTCAGTCATCTTAGTATTCTTTTCTCAGTATGGTGCGCTTTGTATTCTCATACCACAGGAACTGAATCAGTTACAGCACATCTGAAAATTGTTGGCAGATGTGATTCTTCTTGTATTGTGGCTGAAAGCAGAATGACAGAATGTTTGCAAGTTTGTCTGCTTATTTTCCCTCACCGTCTATTTCCACGGTGCAGGGCAGGACTTTGACATGACTGAATTTGAGCTGTTAAGTTTGGACCAGTGTGACGCCAAGGATCAACTGTCACTGCTTCACACGTCCTCTGAATCCCTGACCGAACCCACATCCCCTACGCCCTCTCCGACCCCTACGCCCTCTCCAACCTCCACCCCCTTCCCACCTACCTCTCCCACCCCACCCTCCCAAACCTCTCCCTTACCAAACCCACCCCTTCCACCCCGACCCACCCCCTCCCCATCAAACCCACCCCTCCCACCCCGCTCCACCCTCTCCCCACCTAACCCACCCGTCCAGTCCAGCCCACCCCCTCCACCTGACCCACCCTCCCAGCCCACCCCGCCCCTGGCAGCAGCAGGCCTGACTGAGACGGGGAGGTGGAGGGAGAGAAGCTCCAGTTCCCCACAGCTCAGGCTGAGTAAGAGGAAGGCTCCTGAGGTACTCCCTTCTAACCAGCTGCTCAGCTGGGGCATGACGCCACCTGGCTCTGGAGTGCTGTGACTAACACACTGAGTCACTAAACCTGGCTGGCACACATCTAACCCGTCCCTCGTATAACAGCTCTGTAGAGGTAGACTGAAGCAGGCCATTAGGGACCAGATGGATTTTGTTGTTTTGCATCTCTAACGTGCATGTAGCAGTTTGATAATGAATTGTGATTTTTGTTTTGGACTCTTTTTTTTCCCAAAGGCTGTACGTGTGTGTGTGTGTGTGTGTGTGTGTGTGTGTGTGTGTGTGTGTGTGTGTGTGTGTGTGTGTGTGTGTGTGTGTGTGTGTGTGTGTGTGTGTGTGTGTGTGTGTGTGTGTGTGTGTGTGTGTGTGTGTGTGTGTGTGCGCAACATGCAACATGATGAGTGAATACAGGTTGAATGAATATGATATTGATACATGGGTGACAGAGGTTTCCAGGGTTATGTTTCCTCACATGACCTGAGGTGACTAGATCACTGTATATATTACTGTTAACAAGGCCATCTCAGGATTGCATATTTTCCATGTATCATGCCATATTTTCCCAATAGTTCCCAGAGTTTTTCCATTTGGCAATAATGCTTGCGGTTTCCATGAGTGATTCAACTAAACTTTCTTTTCTGCATCTTTCTCTTTCTCTCCATCTAGCCTCCGCCTAGAACCCTGAGACCACTCACAAGATCCAGGAGTGGCCTTTCCTCTAACAGTGAAGCCATGTAAACACACACCAAGACCGCTTTGTCTGCCTTAGCTACAAGGTGAAGAGGAGGATGAAAACTGAAAATATGGCCAAAAGCTCAAAGTATAAAGCAGCCTTGTATTAGCATAAGGTCTAACCAAAGCAACGTTCAGCTTATTTTTATTTCTCTCATCGTGCTGTATGGCCTCAGGTGTATTGTGTTCCAAAGCAGTGGTCACCAGGGCAACGCGTGTAGCACGGGTCATACTGGGTAGACGTTTAGAGATTGATTTGACTTTTTTCTTTGTCGATGACTGAATTTTTCTTTTTGTATGTATGTACAGTTTCATTTGTCATTTAGATTTTTTCTATCATGTTTGGGGAGACAGATGCATGTGTGTTTCTCTGGCCCTGAGTCTGCTGGTGTGTTATACAGTAAACAGAATGTACTGTCACTGAATGATCCTCCGCCTGTTTGAGACATCAGGACTGACACTGAGGCAGGAGTGGCCTGCTGGAGGACTTTAACGGAGCATGCGTCTGTGCTTTTTGCACTAACTCTCTGAGTTTAGGGAGGGCTTAAAACTTGCCAATCAGATCTGCGCTGTCAGTTCAATCATGCAAGGTTTCATAGGAAGGCTCCGTCAGGTGAATGAAGCTCCTGTAAGGAGGCTTTTATTCTGAAGAGGAAAGACAGTGCTTCCCCTGGGCTAATTCATTATTAGCACTAAACTGAAAAATATATTGAGAAGGAAAAAAAACATGCAATGTTTGACTTCTCTTACCTCTGTAAAAAGCCTTAACACTTCAGATCAGATTATCATTGGCCGATGTCAATATTCAGCTTGTGAATAAAAAAACAGTGACGCATTTTCTTTGGCATCATTAACTGCAGCGTATTAATCACTGCGACTATCTACTGTCCAGTCAACATTGAACAGCTGTATGAGAGTAGCATTGAGAAGCCCGGCATTGTCATTTCTATAAAGTTTCTTACAGGTTTATTATTGCTGGGAAGAAAGGCTGAAATCTGTGGTGTTTCTCACAGTCCGTTAATGCTACAGAACATGGCTGTTCACTGAGAAATTCACTGCATAGTCCAATACTTTACTCTACTGGTGGACAGATTTGAATTGTCTATAGTGTGGATTTATTACTGGGAAGATGTTTTGCCAATAATTACAGGCTTGATTTGTCGTAATGAGAGATTTCTTCACTGTAGTTAAGGCGCTGCACTGTCTTGTGAGTCACTGTGTCTGATGTTGAAGGTTTAGGGATTAGGACAGAGATTCATTTAGTTAACAGCATCCAGACAGTGTCTCTAAGGTCTAATGAATGCTTCTCAGGTACAATTCTTCTGTTTACACATCAACTTGACTTCTTATCGTAATTAGAAATTACACTTGTGTTGCACACGAATATAATTCAATTTGGCAAAATGAACATTGTGGGTAAAATATGATCATGATGCATTAGTGTAGTGTCAGTGTTTATCGTAAACATGTTGGAATGTGAAATTCCTCTTTTCAATAAGTGAAAATAAGAGAAGGTTCTTCACTGCGTTGCAATGTAGCTAATTAGATGATGTTCTTGTCCACATATACAGAGGTCCTCAGTGCATGTTTGATATTAGTTGCTATGACGATGGTTTATTATGTGCATTGAGTGAATTTGTGCAGGTCCATTCTATGCCTCATCTAATGCCTTGCTGATAGATATTGATTTGAAAGTGTTTTAAAATGTTTCTTAATTTCATCATATTGTGTGATTTGAGGCCAGTTAAAACACTTATTGTGACAAAATGTGAACATGCTTAAGAAGCTGTGTGTTCATCTGTATTAAACACAGAAAACAGCTGATCTGAGTCGGGTTTGGAATGACTAAAATAGTACTGTGTTCTGGCAGGCCAGAATCTGATTATACTGTAAACCAACACCAAAAATGGGATAAGAAAATACAAATGTAAAGGAATCATGGGTAAAAAAAACAAAATCTAATTATGGTTCTATTATCATAACATTCAGTCCAGTATGTTAGTGAACTGACAACAGCCATTAAAATGAAACCAAGACTGGTCTCTGTTTTTGTTTGTTATTTCAATAGACTCACATTTTCACAACTATAAATGTTAGTTTATAATTTATTAAGTAATTACACACATTAGCAAATGACAGCAATATCTCACTGGCTTTACAGTTAAGCTTAAAATAGCATAACCTGGAAATTTAATTAGGGCATTTGTCATAACTCTTGTTTTGATGACAAGGCCAAAAAAAACATAGCAGTTGAAACTATTGCAAAGTAAAGCAGCTTTCCTCATGAAATCCACCTAATTAAACTTTCAGGTTGACACGGTCGTGGTATTTCTGATAGGGATCATTAACAAACCAGTTCCTCCTCCTCCAGAAGGAGGTGGTCATCTTGTTCAACAGTTTGCTCTGTGTTTTGTTGCAAAACACATGTTCCCGTAGGCGCTTTTTCCTGGCTGGCATCTTTTTCCATAACTTCTTCTTGTATCCTGACTGTTAAAAAGGACCAGAAGTTAATGTCAACCCCTGTTTTAAATAACTGAAACCTAAAGATTGACTTTAAGGGTGTTACCTTGCGTCGGAGCCATAAACCACAATGAAGCCGCAGGAATCTTTTGGTCACCGATCTAACGGTCTTCCTTTTCCCCTTCTTCAGACTGAAATATGTCAGTGTTCTGCTGGGGGGCTTGATGAGGCTTGGAATAAGAGGAGATACACTGGAGAAATAAAAACATTTACATTAGATAAGATTATATAAACCTTTATTTGTCCTCGGGGGGGGGGGGGGGGGGGGGGGATTGCAGAAAGGAGGGGGAAATTGCAATGAACAGGAAGGTCAAGTTTAGTAAGAAACGCCTAGAAAGGCTTAACTTTTCCACCCGTAACTAATGGTCTACACCTTCATGTTATGAAATGTTTTAAACTGATTAATTCCAGCTACCGTTGAAGAATGCTTGGCGGAGGTGATGGAAAGGTTTGAGCAAGACGGGACCAAACAGGGGATGAAGAGGCTGATCTGAGGCCAGTTTGATGATGGATCACAGCCGAGAAGCGACACATCTGCGGTGCCTTCAGGGCCAACGTGAGCGGCCTTAGCAAGCCTGTTTTTAAACACCAGTCATTAGTAATGAACAATATTTAACCTGCAATATGCTCACAATATATCAGACACTCACAATGTGTTTAAATCATGCAGAAAACAGATTGTCTGAAAACTACAGGTTGAAACAGCAACATTATTTGACATACCAGGGACACTCCGTGCCAAGGCAGCCGCCATGATTTTTCGCGACCTCTACGGTACGTCAGTGGGTTCACACTTTTTCACTACTTCACGATTTGAAGTAATGCGCCATCTAGTGGACTGGGCATGTATTATTTTACATAGACAGTGTACAGTGAGTTAATCTTATTTGCTTTCAGATATCTCAATAATTTAATGATCTCAATATAAGTAACAATTCTACTCCATCATCTTCTTAAAATTAAAAATGTTTGTATTGAATGAAAGGAAACAACTTCAGTAGATCTACAAGAAGAGGGGCAAGGTTGCTCTTTATTTCAGTGCGTACCTTTAGATGTTCAGTTTGTCTTTCTTTAAAACAAATAAATACAAACATATGAAGAACATTTTTTTTCCTTTCAGTCAAATATTTAAAAAAACAAAACAGTAGTAATCTGACTTTACTGACTTCAAACTCATTCATTTTCCAGGCATAACGTGAACAACCAGTGTACCATGAAAATGAGTGCAAAGTATAAACAATACCAAATAGAAAAAGAAAAGTGCTTTTCATATTGCATGAAACAAGTCCACAGAGGCACATAACTCCTTAACCACCTTTCCAGTTGGCCTCTATCAAATCCATTCAACTTGGTTCACCTGTGTTTATGCATGGTTAATTAATGACACACACTGATCGCAATGCGTCCTAAGACAGATCTCATTCATGTCAAACGATCATCTATAAACCTAAGCTCTGTCAGTCTTTCAACAACCTTTCAACAACAGTCCTGCTACCCACAGTCGAGGTGTTGAAGCCACAGTGTCCTAGTTAGCTCTCAGAGCCTTTAATACTGAAGATGAGGACAGACACCAGAGGCCTGTGGTAGGTTCACCAGCCAGCGTACACTGGCTCGGCATCACAGGGCACCCCGTAGTAGCGGCCCTGGGGCCTCTCTTTGCGTAAGAGTGGAGCTCGTGCTTGAGCCAGCTCTCCATCTGTGTCCTTCCTGCGACGCAGAACTACAAGGATGAGGAAGAGTAGAGCCACTGAGACAGAGAGACAGAGAGAGAGAGAGAGAGATAGGGGACAAAGAAGGAGAAGAAGAAAGAGAGAAGGAGGGATAGAGGGAGAAAGAGAAGGAGAGGAGAAAGAAAGAAACAAACAAATATGTTTGAAAGGCAAATCACCCACACATACACTAAAACCCACTAACAGTAAAAAAAATAAAATAATAGGTCACTTGAGAATAATGACATACCTCCTCCACCAATCACAAGTAGAGCGATAGTAACCGGGGCCAGCTCACAGGTCTCCCCAGCCTTGCGGAAGAACGTCTCCATGCAGTATCCAGGCGCTGTGCTCCCCTCTGGACAGAAGGCATCACTGGGACACTGGATGGGGTTCACGTCCGGACTCTTCAGGGACAGATTATAGTCATTCATCAGATGCTTTTTAGTCTAAAGCGACCACGTTCAGATAGTTCAGCAGGAGATCGGAAGTGTGTAGCTCCATTGTCACTCAGTGGTCAGAGTCAAGTCTCAGATTACGAGCCACACTGACAGAGCCAGAGGTGGGAGGCACTCACAGGACAGTAGTGGTTTTCAGGACAGATGTTGCAACTAGCTTGACCCCAGCGGATCTGAAAGAAGCCACTGCTGCAGATCTGACACATCTTCTGCCGGGCTGCCTTGTGCATGCCTGTCCAGAAACCACAACAAAGGACCATCACCAGAACATTCTCATCAAATTACCCTATGAGTATAACACAGCGCAGCACCTTTACACTATTTACATGAAAAAAAAGTTTTTATTATGTTGTGTTTCTGTTTGTGGAGAACGGGACTGGTGCAGGATCCCCCATGTACACTAGGGGGAGGGGTGCAGACGGTTACCTGGTCGACAGGGAGTGCAGTCCTTAGCAGCAGCCTGTAAAGACTCAGTTCCAGCTGGACACATATGACACTGGGAACAACTGGAGGAGCTGTGAGAGACACAGAGACGTAGAGGCAGAGAGAAGCAACAGTAAGCGCTCAACACTGTTGGGTTATGATGAATCCTACCACCACAAATCACTTCAAATGACTGAGGAGTCGTAAACAAGAATATCTACACTCTTACACCCCACAGCCACAAAGCAGGACTTTTAAGCGTTAGTTAAGGGTAATAAGACCTTATGAGATAACTTGTGATGTTGGATCTGCAGAAAAACAACATGACATGGAGGGAGGGGCTGTGCTGGTTCTCTACGGACAACAGGCCCTTAGAGTTGAGAAAGCAGCTCAGAAAACAAGATTCTTACTTGCAGAACGAACCCTGTGGACATGGTCGACATGACGTAGCATTCTGTAGTGAAGAGTAGAACCCTAAACAACAACAACAAAAATCAAGAAAAATGTTGTGAATTTCTTACAAGACTGTTTTGTTTGTTGACTGGAATGTACAGCAGCTGACTCGTGTCCCGTGTTTCGAACAAGAGAACCGATTGTTCTCAACAGCCTTAAATTTAATTCATCACTGTCGCTTGTGTGTTGCGGGCGCAGACGGAACAAAACACAGAGTCCACATGCATACACACACGTGTGTTTGTTTATGTCTGAAGAAATACCTGGAGAGCAGCTTCTACATGAATCTGAAGCTGTGGCGTTGCTATAGGAACCCGGCGGGCACGACTGGCACACGGGACTGCCAGTGAAACTGAAACACAGAAAAGGTCAAAGGTCAACACGACAAAGCATACTGCTCGGAAACCAAAGGAAAGGTTGAGATGAACAATGAGAGATGAGGGATGAGAGAGAGAGAGAGAGAGAGAGAGAGAGAGAGAGAGAGAGAGACAGAGACAGAGAGACAGAGAGAGAGAGAGAGACAGAGAGAGAGAGAGAGAGAGAGAGATAGAAAGAGAGAGACAGAGATAGAGAGAGATAGAGAGAGAGAGCGCAGAATTGTGGTTGGACTGACGGACGTACTTGGTGTAAAAGCCTTGACTGCAGGGTAAACATTGCTGCTGGGCTGCCATTGGCTGATAGAACCCTCTGGAACATGGAAGGCAAGCTCCAGAAAACAGACACAGGCCTGGGTCAAAGCAGCAGGTGCACAGCAAGGTTTCTGGAAAGGGAAGGAGAAGCTGGCTTATAAATATCAGGTGTGTTTGCGAGGTGATTCTATGATTAAACCCCTGAATGACAGAAGTTAAAGAAGTTGTTCATCTTTTTATTTAGCCTGTAGAAGGAGAGGATTGGGGCCGTCCAGACCCGGACCCACCGTTGTCGTAGTACGATCCAGGGACGCAGGCCTCGCATGTGGACGTGTTGAGGGCAGAACACCCCGGGGATGTGGTGCTCAGGATCATGGGAGTTGCGGTCACATTGATGAACGTGGTGTTCGTCACCTCAGGTTCAGGGGTCGGGGCCAGGGTCGTCTGGCTCACAGCCACGCCTGCGGGTCAGAGAGACACTAGATAATACTAGAGCACTAGGATGGGAGGGGCCAGGAGGCACCACACATGACCTGAACTGTTGTCATGGTAATAAACAGATGTAGGCATAAACAGAACACACCAGCAAGTCTTCGGAAATAACACGGAAACCACTCGAATATTCCCATGACAGAATTGAAAGAAAATAAACCGCACCCTCTGCCCTCGCTATAAAAAGTTGCTATTAAATATAGCTGGCTTCCTCATGCCTGTCTACAATTTTGTCAACATGGTCTATTTTCCAAACTTAAGCAATCCAATGAGCTTCACCTGTGTCGACAGGGGAAATAGCTGGCCAACACAGACCTTATTGTGGAAGTAATCACATTAGCCCTGTGCTTAGCTCCTTTACTGAATGAGATACACCCTCTTCAAGAAATGCAATTATTTAAAATTCAGGTCATATGATCCCTAATTCTGTCTCCATTATACTCCATAGTAATGGCTGCGGACTCGTATGTTTGTAACAAACTACAGAATGGTTAAGACAAAACAAGGCTACTGTAGATATTTGGTTTTACCATGGTTGTTCTGAGTCACTGCGTTCAATTCAGTGTGAGGTTTTTCCAAACCTTTGGACACTGAATTAAAACTCAGCAAACTCTGAACTAAATCTGAACATTCATGTTTTCTGTTCGATTTGGTTTAACAGAACTGTAGCGCGTCTCACAACTGTCTAAAGAGGTGTCAGTATTCAAAGCCAATGTACTGTAAAACTAAAAACAAGCAGCATAGAGTGAACAAGTCAGCTGCAACGTGTTACAGTGACAAGTGACAACCGGGTCTACAAATCAGACCTACCTAACACCTACCTAACAGACCTACCTACCAGACAGACCTACCAGACAGACTTACCAGGCAGACTTACCAGGCAGACCTACCTAACACCTACCCAACAGACCTACCTAACAGATCTAACAGACCTTCCGAACAGACCTACCTAACAGACAGGCAGCAGCACATAGAACCCCCCAACGTTCCATGATCCAGATATTTCTCAAAAGTCTCCCAAAGTTTCCTGGAAGTTCATCCCGGACAGTTCACAGCTTTGTTCTCCTACTGTACCGAAATCACTGTTTGTGTCCAGAGTCGGAGCCAAGTCTTCGACTCATCAATGTCATATGACAAAACATACATCATGTGATTGTACTTAGGAACAGCGCTCTCTAGATGGAACCAGAGGCTCCTGAATCCTGCTGTTACTTTGCCTGTTTCATGTATCTGCTGTGGTGAGACTTCCAGTCTATTTAAATCAATGTAAACGGCCTCAGGTTGCATTGCTGTGCATGATTCTTATTTATTGCAGATGGAAACTTGAAAAGCAATAATAAATATGTCTGACTGAATAAAATCAGAATTATTAAAAAAGTTATGAAAACCACAGTTGCAATATTTCAACATCATGTTTATTCAACTAACTTTTCCTCGATTCTAATCTCAATGTTTTTCCCTCGTGTCACTGCTGGATGTATAAATATCAAATGTAGATCTTATAAAGAGGGGTTTCATTTCTAAGCCTTTAGTATTTTCCTGTGGGAGACCGAATCAGGAATGTGCTGCTGAATGCCGGGCTGTAAGCTCTCTTCAAAAGCCTCCCAGTGATTCTCCTCCAGTTCTACCTGTACAATGAAAAAAAGGAAAAAAGACACACAGAATTACATTTTACATGGAGCTACCAGCTAGTTACTACAAATGGCTCCTACCAAGGTCTTTTTGTTGACTTTGGAACATTTCGTTTGGAATGGCTCCTTCGGAATGTTTACTCGGAATGTTTACTCCCCTTCATGTGATTCCAGCTTCTGAGAGCGTGCTGTGCTTCTTTCTCTCCAGCCTTTGCTCTGGTCTTCTGGTTCTGCTTCAGCCTCTGTCGCTCCTGCCGCCTCTCCTCCAGCCTCCTCTGCAGGGCCTGGACCTTGTCGTTATTAGCCACAGCTTGCTGCAGCCTCTGGCCTGACTTCTTATCCTCCAGCCTGCCCTCACAGAACAGCCACAGCATCACCATCTAACCCTTAATATGCTTTAGACTCAGTGAAAGTGGTTTTTGAAAGTTTTCTGGTATTTTTAAAGGTATTTTTCATGCTTTATAGGACAGTTTGTAAGTGACGCATGACAGTATAGGAGGAGAAGATGTGCAGTAAAAGGCACAGCCTGGATTCGAACCCAGACCTCTGGGGTAAATCCTCGCTAAATCACTAGTTCATGTTATGGAGCTTCACACACTTGCGTTCGGCCGCCTGTCCCAGAGCTGTCCTGTGGAGGGCGATAGTGTCCAGATGCTCCAGCAGAAGCTGCTCCTTGTTCTGCTTGTCCCGCAGGATGCGCTCCCTCCTGTCCTCATGTTCCCTCTGCTCCCTGTCCTTCAACATGGCCAGGCGCTCTTTCAGCTCAGCCAGGGACATCTCCCCCAGCAGGCGATGACCTGCCGTCTACAATACAGGGACACCCAGGGGTGTCAGCAGGGGCTCCGCTAAGAATTCTAGGCCCAGGTAAGAGTTGAAATTCCGACCCCATCTCCCCAATTTTGGTTATGTGTCTTATGTCATTCAACACATTTGAATTCCAAGGTTATGGAGGGCCCTACCATCAACTGGGCCCCTCTTAGCTCACCTCTGTCTCATCCATGAAGGTGTGTCTGAGGTGGGGCACAGATTCAAAGGCTCGTATCTCACGGATCATCTGTATCCTTCTGCTCATCTCTTCCTGGGCCTCCTCTAAAGCCTGCCGTAAGAGCTCGCGATTCTGCAAGGACACTTCTTTCGCTAAACAACAGACACAAACGTCCATTAGAGCCTCTACCCAAGCAAATATAGAAGGTCAGAAGTGAAACCTAAAGAAGGAAATCATCCAATGAGAAGTGTTTCATGAAAAGTCAGGTGACAGGATGTACAGAGGGTTTTCTTGTACCTATTCGCTGTTTGAACTCCTGCAACTTCAGTTTGGCAGCTTTGGAGTTCTTGTGTCCATCTGCCACCTGTTTCACCAGCTCTTTGATCTCTTTTTCCTCTTGCAACCTCTTGCGGGCGTATCGCTGCATGAGCTTTGCGGTCTGCAAGCGACAACAAACTCACAGACTGAATCAAGGAGGATTACAAAAGACAGGATTACAGGTGTTTGATTTGATTTGAACTGGAGGGCGGCATATAATCCCATCGGGGAATCCTCTAATCCTTGCATGTGATTACAGTTCTTGCGAGAGTAATGGAGGCCAGCTAGTAGTTACTGTGCAAGGAAACCTCACTCCTCTGATCTCAAATGTTGCTCTAGGGACTGATGCTAGGGGTTGCAGCCTTTAGCTTCCTTGTTAGAGCACCCGTCTCCCATGCAGGAGACCCAAGGTCGAGGTCCATGTGGAGCGAGTGGACCTGGGTGGAGGGGTTACATGAGGCGTTGCCGAGATCCAGGGGAAAGGGAACCCACCTCTTCCTTCTTCTGCAGGGCAGTCTTCTGGTTGCGCTCCATGATGCGTGAGCGGGCCAGGGCGGCCTCTTCGTAGCTGATCCTCCCCTCCAGACGACGCTGCTCCACCTGGGCCAGCTCCTCCTGCAGGTCCAGCTCACGCATCTCCCTCTGCCACTGCAGGAAGGCCGAGGGCTCCCGCGCCCCCTCGACCAGACGCTCGATCCTGTGGAAACACGCACCGCGAGGACTCATGCAGGGTCGCTACAGCTTCTAGAACAGCTGCTATCGCACAGTGACACGGCTAACAACGATATGTGTTGACATGTGAAATGTTACTAAAGCCCTTTGGCCACACGTAAGGGTCTGAGACAGTGGCATGTCTTGCCGTCGTAGGCCTACCTATTTAGCTCCTCCTCAACATGGCGGTTGTACAGAGCTCCCTCTCGCAGTATGGCTGTGGTGTTGAGCTTAACAGGCAAGCTGTTAGTCTAGTGGAATCATACAAATACACAAGGGTAGGTATTTGCTTACAGGAAGACACACACACACAAACCAAGTATCGAGAGTTTCTGATGGATAACCTGTTGATATTGACCTTGTGGGTTGCAGGTTTTCCAGATGAGTGAACTAAATCACCTCTGATCTGGGAATCTTGTCTTTGCTTGATCTGGGATATCACATTCTGCAAAACAGCTGATCGTTTGGAAGGGAATGGAACAGGTTCCATAGAAAGATTCCAGAACATCTCCCAAACACCCGCTGGCACATTGACTTACCTTGGTAGTCTCAGACTTTTCTGGGTTTGCACATTTGAACTGTTGAGTGTTTGCCTCAAATAGCACTTGCTTGGGGAAAACAGGATCGTTAGAAGACTATAAAAGTAGATAGATGCGTACAGTAATTGTTTTAAAATATGTTTGTTAACCAAGATACCTCGGCCTTCCGACGGTTCCTCTGTTTCTCCTTCTCTAAGGCTTCCTTCTCTTTTGGAGGTCTGTAAGTGGTGGTTGGCACCTAGTCAAACGTTACAGAAACATAAACAAGTTGATTAAAAACAGCCACTGTTCATATCTCAGTTGGCTGGTTGACCTACATTAGGTTCCCATATGTCCCTTCATTCAAAATAAATACAAACTATATTTCCAACTGTATAAAAGTGAATTGTTTCGACACATGCTAATGTGAATGTCCTTCACTGACCGTGGGGCATTTCTCCTGCAGTGGAATGGGCTCAGGAACTGGCACAGGGCGATGTTTAGGTTTGGTGAGAGAAAACTCCTGGGGTTCTGTGATTTTGGGGGGATATTTCTTGATCTGACCCGCTTGAGATATTCTAGTGGCGAGCTGATCGATCAGACCTTCCATCTTAGGGCACCACCTTACAGACAGAAGAGAAATTATCCAGTTAGTGTCCCTCCCACCAAAAAAACTGAACTACATTTACGCTTCCATTTGATTTACCTTAGAAGTGGAGCAATCCAGTTCTCCTCCACATAATCAGCATCATATATATGACTCCACTTGCCTTTTATCCAAGTGTTGATGTTTGTCACGTTGAAAACCAAACTGAGAAAGTACAAAACAATTTTAGTCAAAGCTCATATTGTTGTTAATATTATTACGATTTTTTTTTCTGAAATGTTCACCCATCCTTGTGTGATGTTAAAGTTAAGGGCAGAGACTGGAGATTCTTACACTGTGCATTTTCTTGACGTCCAGAGATTTCACAATCTTGCTGAAACTCTGAAGTCCAAGATCATCCAGTGTGAACACAGCAAGATAACAGATAACTACAGAAACCAAACAGGCACGTTTAGATAAATTTTTTTCTGAATCAATTTGCAGCACACCAGTCAAAAATAATTCACCAACTTACCAACAAACTGATTGCGATCAGCCTTTAATAAGCTTTTTCCTTTTTGAGCATAGAAAGCATCGACCACAATGTCCATCAGTTTTTTTAACTCAATGCATCCATAGACGGTGTCAAGTATGAAGCTCTTGTCAGAAGGTTCCAGATGCTGGCATGAAGACAGACATTGAAAAACAATGTAATATTGTAATGTAAATAGTATTTCAATTTCAAACAGCTGGATCTAATATCTAAATTTTAACTGGGTTGCTGGCAGATACCTCCATGGTCTTAAAAGCCTCTTCTGTGTAATCCTCAACACAATGTTTATCTGCGTTGAACTTGTCAAGCAGTAGAGAAGCCTCTTTGACAAGTACCCCATAATTTGGCGACATCTTCTGTGCCTACATTTACAAGACAATTTCAAATATGTGATATGAGAAGCGTGGATGTGTGATTTACTGATCCAGAGGTGGATTCATAAGGAAAACAAAACTACAGACACAGACAATGTGATGAACGAGGCTGAAACACAGACACTTACCTGGGGAGCCACTGAGAAGTCTACAGATGGTCTAGTTATCCTTTAGCAAGAAAGGATGGGACAAATTGCGAATATTAATACATAAATACGAATACGAATAATAAAACAGCTGTCCAACAAGGCAAGTGTGGAGCTAGTCTACATCAGCTAGGAAAAAATTAATATATTTGAACCTTCTAATGGATATTATACCTCCGTTTTTTTTTATTATTATTGGTAAATTAGTCTAGACTGTCTCAGACTCAAGAACTACTAAATTAATCTAACCAGCTTCTAAAACGTTGCCATGTTTGGTCGTTGCTAAGCAACAGCCTTATGTAAACAGAACTCCTGCTTCTTAAAGATCAGAGGCTTCCACATATGGACACTGTGGACGCCCATTACAATAAGTGTTTTCTGTGACCATGATAATCTATTTTTCCCTTGTTAAGTAACTTAGCTGTCATTTGATATTTTGGTCACATTTGAATGAGAATATATATATATCTCTTTTTCTCTCGCCATAGAACGTAACAATGCTTTATGACGTCGGGCTGCTTTGTGACGTGCGGCGCGAGCCTTTCCTGGGTGGCGATGTTGTCAACGTGACTGTCATCAGGAGCACGTGACTGTCATCAGGAGCGGAGCAGCTCGAGCAGCCAGGGACAGAGGAGCAGTTTACCTCTGATGATGTGGCTGTGAAAACATACCGTCTTTTGGGTGGAAAAATATGAAAACGTACAACACTTGTACCCTATCATCTTGGACACCGTAGCTAGCTACTGTATTTTGGAGATTTCTCACCTTTTAGCCACGTAGCCTGCTAGCTAGCTGGCTAGCCCCTGCTGGTATCTGCACAGGTAGAAAGAGGCTCTGATGACAAAAGAGGGGTGAAGGTGCGGAGGTAACGATGAATCGGTTTAGAAAGTGGCTGTACAAGCCCAAGGTAAGATATATGTCTTTTATGTTCTTTCTACTGTCAGTTATTCACTTGCCAAAAACTAACTTGTCAACTATAAATGTATTTTTTTATTTGCTACCAAGCATAAGTATTCTCAATTTCTCGCAATCATGAATCGCTTTGAATGCTATTGGTTAGCTAACAGAAAATAAAGTTGCCATGGAGATCATGTCAGATAGCTGGTTAACTGAAACAACTTGTATTCAACCACATTGCCAAAACTGACTCTTTATTACGACATAATAACGAATAATTTCAAAATAACAGTATCGTCAAACTGAGCACGTCTCTTTTATTGCGTTTTCCTGAAGTTATTATTAGAAAAAAACAGCATATAAACAATAGCGTATTTTATGGTTATGGTGTTATAATTCCCATGGTAAAACCCAGTCTTATTGGCCTTTGAACTAGTCGCTGTTCCAGCATGTGTGCAGTACCTGTCTGCCTGCCTGCCTGTCTGTCAGCCTGTCCACCTGCCTCTGCCTCTGCCTGCCTGCCTGCCTGTCAGCCTGTCTGCCTGCCTCTGCCTGCCTGTCTGTCAACCTGTCTGCCTGCCTCTGCCTGCCTGCCTGTCTGCCTGCCTGCCTGCCTGCCTGCCTGCCTGCCTGTCTGCCTGTCTGTCTGTCTGCCTGTCTGCCTGCCTCTGCCTGTTGTCCTGTTCACCAACAGCTCCTTGACTTTTGGAATCCAGCACAGTGTTTGGGAATTACGTCAGTGATCTTGCAGGCAATCCACTCTTGGTGAAAGCGAGCTGCTGCATATTTGGCATAGTTTCAATGTTATCTTAAAAAAACTGACTTGTTGGTTCAAACTTGTTGGTAAGCTTTAAAGAACAAATATATTTTAACTGCAAGCTGTTCGTCCTTTGTCATTAGTTTCGGGAAATAGACTGCCTAAAACAATCCTTCCCGTCATCACCAGGTTATGTAGACATGTATCATTATCTTCTTGCTACAAAGGAGGTATTTAAGATGCAGAAAACTTCGATAATCTGTCCCTGAATAAATGTGATACTGTAACAGAGTAGAGCATGAAGTGGATACTTGATTCAGTTGTCATTAACTGGAAAAACTGGATTATTTGATACAAATGGAAATCCACTTCTGTTGTTATACTCTGTGTGACTTCAGGTTTGTACTTGCACTTGTCTCTCTCTCTCTCTCTCTCTCTCCCTCTCTCTCATTTTGTGCACAGTAGAGATGGATTCTTGTTCTGAAGAGAAAACGACATCTTAATTGCTTTAGCTCACTTTCCGTCCAGTCTACATTCTGCATGGACATGAATTGTTAAACACTGCATTGTGTTTACATTTTGCATCCACAACATGTTGTATATTGAACTATGTTCTCCTAGAGATAGAGGAGCCTTGAGTCAGCATGTTTTCCTTGAATGGAACAAGGCTATTGATATTTCCAGAGCTGCATTATACTTCCTAGAAGTCATTCTGAATTGGAGTTTTTTATTACCCTCCACTCAGCAATACAATACCTTTATATTCAGTTTTCTAAAACGTAACTTGCAACGTTAATCAAGAGGTACATATCATACCGGTGTCCTCTGTAAGACTTTGGGCATCAATAGAGCCCCCCAAAAAAAGGTATCACTTCCTCTGAGTCCTAATGTACTTTTTGGACTGTAAATAAAAAGAATAAAGAAGCTAAGCTTATCTCTCTCCCTGTGCGAGCTGCCAAACATCTCTTTTTACAAGGTTAACTGGCTAAATTGACTACGAACAAAGATTTAGAATGGAACTCAACACTGTCTTGTGGAAGGATTGTATCCGCCGAAGGCTACACTAGACCAAGTCTGTGGAAATACATTAGCTAGCGTTGATGTTCTCACGTAGCATCACAGGTTTCATTGTAAGCTGTGTTAAATACTCGGAGAACAGCAGGTTTTCTGTGCTGGAGAGGCAAGCAAGGAAGGTGTAAGGTGAGAAGCGTATGGGGTGGGGGGTGGAGGGGGTGGGGGTGTGTGTGGTGGGGGGTGTTCATAAAGATGTGCACTTGACTTCCAATGGCATCGCACAGAAACAGATGATGTCTGGATCAGGTTTCCAGCCCATATGGCCTCTCTGTCACCTCTGTAGTCATCCGTCAGAGACAGGCCCATGGTGAGAGTTGGAGTGAGATGTCACCAGGCTAAACCTGTCCATTTCCCCCTCCGAGCCTCTGTTCTGTCCTGGTGTTATTCTATCAGGCATTCAGAGGCTGACCTTCAGTTCCACACCAGCTCATCTGTCAGGGTGACAGGCCCCAGCAGCAGCAGCAGCAGGCCGGCCACACTCTGCCCCATCTGCTCGGCCCATCCTCAGATGGATGAGCGCTGGGCTGAGATACGCTGCAATTCAGTGTTTCATCTCTCCCCCTGCTAAACACCTGACATTTGTACCTGCTATGAGGGTGTGTGTGTGTGTGTGTGTGGGGGGGGACCAACCTACATCGTCTCTCCTCTGTCTCCCAGTTGTTCAGCCAATCAGCTGAGGGCTGGTGCTGCTGGAATGTGAGACAGGTATTGACTTATTTCACAGTGCATATCTTTCATTTCTGTCTCTTTTTTCATTCATCAGCATGGTACTAATCCTATGTAGCTAGCCTTAGCTATAAAACCAAAGTTTTCCACATGAAAGTTCACCTGCTTTAACACATATCTTCCCACAGTACGAGAGGCTGACTAAATTGGGTTTTTATATACATTAAACTTTAGAAGTGGTGAACATGTTTACATGCATTTGCAGAAATAACATTATCTCGGTTATTTCCGTCACAGACAACTGCTGAGGAAATAATAGCTGGGATGTAAGTGAAGAGGGAGGTGGGTCATTAGCATCCTTCCTGTCCGTCCATAGTGGTGTGACTGTGCACAGTCAGTGGAGGCCCAGGCAGCAGAACAGTGCTGAGTGCTGACCAGCATGCCTGCACATTCAGCCTGCTTTTCTGGAGCTCTCTGGATGTCTCCTTTCTGCTTACCCAACAGCCATGCGGTCATTGATTTGGTGTCAGCTGGCTGGATTTAGGGAGATGACCCCTGCTGCAAATCTAGACAGGCTTGGCAATTGAAGGCCCTCTTAAAATTCATTGCCGGTTGGAGAACTGGCTGTTGTGTCCTAGGTGTGAGTAGGAGATGATCGAAGTCGACCTACCGGGGTGATTTAACTCCGCTGGAGAGACTTGTCTGGGCGGCCGATAACGACAGTGAAGTAGTATTGATTCTCTTTGCATGATGACGCATCAATAGTAATCTGCAGGCTTCGTAGCAGACGATTACAGACTTTATACGGTACGATCGCAAGTCCCTACAGCCTTTAGTAGCCTATGTGATTGTGACTGCACCAGGATTGCTGTGGGAAATATACAACATCACCCGCGTCAGGCTGTCCAGTGGGAAGGGGAAGAGAGGAGGTTGTTTTGTTGGGGGGGGGACCAGCAGGCCCTATATTTTGGGGATTAGTTCTTGGCCTTGGTTACGGTTGGCAGGAGATCAGACAAAAGGAATGCCTTTGTTTCACAGCTTCCACACTCTGCTGTTTCATCCGTTGTCATGGTGTTGAGGCTGCTGATGCTGTGAGGAGCAGCGGTAACCAGGTGACTTCTCTCCTCCCTTGTTGTTTGGGAACCTGACATGTGATTGGATGTAAAGGCTCCGTCATGATAAGCTTAGATGTTTTCATGTTGTTAAGTTCTGAAAGGTACTCTCAAAAGGGGAAAATGCTCAAACTTCACTACAATCAGATTGAGATGTCTGCCGGGCAATTTTCCGCTCTGTAAATTTGCCCACGTTTGAGCCTTGCATGCAGGCTCCTTGTGTATAAATATCTTCTCAACAGATGGCGGGCACCGTGGCAGAAAGGAGTAGAGTCCTCTCGGTAGGAACTGGGCAGCGTTGGGAAGATGAAGCAGGCTGTTGGTGTGCTTTGAACGGATGGATCAAGTGTGCCGTACTACCTCAGCCCAGGAGCCGGCCTGTGTTGGGGCAGGATGATCCCAGGAGACGGCCTGTGTTGGGGCAGGATGAGCCCAGGAGCCGGCCTGTGTTGGGGCAGGATGAGCCCAGGAGACGGTCTGTGTTGGGGTAGGATGAGCCCAGGAGACGGCCTGTGTTGGGGCAGGATGAGCCCAGGAGACGGCCTGTGTTGGGGCAGGATGAGCCCAGGAGACGGCCTGTGTTGGGGCAGGATGAGCCCAGGAGACGGCCTGTGTTGGGGCAGGATGAGCCCAGGAGACGGCCTGTGTTGGGGCAGGATGAGCCCAGGAGACGGCCTGTGTTGGGGCAGGATGAGCCCAGGAGACGGCCTGTGTTGGGGCAGGATGAGCCCAGGAGACGGCCTGTGTTGGGGCAGGATGAGCCCAGGAGACGGCCTGTGTTGGGGCAGGATGAGCCCAGGAGACGGCCTGTGTTGGGGCAGGATGAGCCCAGGAGACGGCCTGTGTTGGGGCAGGATGAGCCCAGGAGACGGCCTGTGTTGGGGCAGGATGAGCCCAGGAGACGGCCTGTGTTGGGGCAGGATGAGCCCAGGAGACGGCCTGTGTTGGGGCAGGATGAGCCCAGGAGACGGCCTGTGTTGGGGCAGGATGAGCCCAGGACATGGCCTGTGTTGGGGCAGGATGAGCCCAGGCTGCTGTGAGTCATGTTCCACAGTGGTTCCACAGAAAGGTTGAGGTCAGACCACAGTACTCATTAGAGAACTTCGGTTTGGCTTTTTTCGAGACATCGTCAAGACTATTCTGGTAGATGTATTTTGATAAGAAAACACTTTTTTTCCCGTTGCTTTTGCCCTCCAAGGAAACGGTCAAAGCAACAAAAAAAAAATCTTCTGTGTTTTCACTTTTAAATCCTTGGATCGCTTCAGTTCCATCTTCTCAGTCTTCCTCTCTACTGTCTTTGTTGTGCTGATGTTTTTCCCTTCTCCATCTGTAGCCAACATAGCTATGTATTGTATAACAGAATTAATTCACGGGTCACAAAGGGAGGGTCCCCACATGTCACGCCAGCCTGCAGAAGATCTCAGCTATTCTCTCTGCTGCCCAAATCCTCTTACCCCCACCCCATCCTGCCCCATCCTGCCCCCCTGGACCCTGCCATGGGCACGTGTCTGGCACCATTGCAGATCAAAAAAGCAGATTAGCGAGGCTGAACTCCAGACACAGATTATACTGTCGCTGCCCAGATGGAACAGCTGTGTTGGAGGCTGCTGAGTCAGGGAACTTGCCCTGAGATCCAGAGAGATCAGCCCGGGTCTGAAAGCCCCCAGCTGGCTTCCATGGGAGTATCTACTGTTCAACCCCCCCAAAAAAACCCTGAAGCATCGTGCAACTGATGTATGGAAAGATGTTATCTTGCGGTTGAAACTGCCATATTAAGAAACCGTTCCATGTCCATAACCACAGTATGCAATTATTCAACGGCGTTCAACTTCATTCAACGCCCCCACAATTTAGTCAGCGGTTCAGTCGATGAACCGTTGCCTGTCAAAGTTGTGTTCTATTGAAAGCCAGAGGGAATTGGAGTAACTAGTGTGGAAGGGTGAGTACGCAGTAACCAGAAGCTGTAGAACTGCTGTATGAGGCAGTGTCACACGGGTGAACATATGTCATGGTTCAGATGGAACTACAGTCGAAGACTTTGCATAATTTAACCCACAGATGAGCAGCACAGGGTGGGGAGGTGGGGGGGGGGGAGACCTAGGATAGACGGAGATTCACCTGTTTTTTTGTTTCTCTTCCAACCTGCCTGCTCCCCCCCCACCCTCATTTTCTGCTGAGTACTGAATAAGCAATGGAACAATGCAATGGAAATCGCCACTCGTTTGCCAGTAAGTTCCAGAAGCTAAGTGAACTGCTGTAGGCTGTTTACAGCTCTCCCCACAACATTAGCCTGGGCTGTCAGAGGAGGCATTCCTGGAGGGCAGTCAGCCAGCCAGCCAGCCAGCCGTCCAGCCAACCAGTCAGCCAGTCAGTCAGTCAGCCAGCCAGCCGTCCAGTCAGACAGCCGTCCAGCCAACCAGTCAGCCAGCCACCCAACCAGTCAGTCAGCCAGCCAGCCAGCCAGCCGTCCAGCCAACCAGTCAGCCAGTCAGACAGCCAGTCAGCCAGCCAGCCGTCCAGCCAGCAAGTCAGCCAGTCAGACAGCCGTCCAATCAGTCAGCCAGTCAGCCAGCCGTCCAGCCAACCAGTCAGCCAGCCAGCCAGCCGTCCAGCCAACCAATCAGCCAGCCAGCCGTCCAGCCAACCAGTCAGCCAGCCAGCCACCCACCCAACCAGTCAGCCAGCCAGTCAGTCAGCCAGCCAGCCAGCCGTCCAGCCAACCAGTCAGCCAGTCAGACAGCCGTCCAGTCAGCCAGCCAGCCACCCACCCAACCAGTCAGCCAGCCAGCCACCCAACCAGTCAGTGAAGTGAGCCCAGCAGAGGTGGGGGTGCTTAACACACACACCCTCAATGAGACATTTAGATTGTATGTGCTTGATTGAGTTCAGGCTAGACTAAATCTTTCTGATTCATGTGCAGCATGGCTGCACATTTCAGTGCCCGACAGGGTAAACATGTAATTAACCTGCTTCATTTCAGGGTTAAAGGTGGGGCCTCTCTGAACCTTAGGACAGGGGGAGTTGCAGAATATGAACAGAGCACAAGTGTTAATGACAAGAGATGGGTGGTTTTTGGGCCACAGAGGGTGAGTGTGTGGTTTGAGTCATCCCGCAAAAGTGTATCAAGGACGAGTGACGACAGGTGTGTTTTCAGGCCTCTGTCCTGCTGCCACAGAGGGCCCAGATCTGCTGAATCACTGCTGCAGCTGACGCAACACTGTGGTTTTCCTCAGGGCAGGACTAGCCTGGAGGACTGGAGACTCATGCAGACGGCCTCTTCTTCTCTTTTTAACCTCATAATGACATGATACTGACTTGTTAAATACGTGGTATCTGAGGTACCTGTGGCTCTACCCTGACTTCATCCCCCCCCCCCCCCCCCCCCCCATTTCCCTCCATTCCTTCCATTCCTAAAGTTGTTCATAGCGCTGTACTGCCAGGTGAGTCGTCACACCGGTGTCAGTATTGACGGGAACACTTCAGAAATGCCGTCCTGGTTCCCATGGAGATCACGAAGGTTTCTGATGAATGTGTTGAGGAAGTGAGACGGGACTTTCTCTTTCAAAGATCTTGTGTCATGTGACTTCAAGGTGGCTCTGGGTGTCTCTCCACCTCTCCTCTGATCCTCTGACAGACAGACCAGACCTATAGACAAACAGACCTACAGACACACACAATAATGCAGGAAGACAGACAGACTTCCAGACAGACAGATAGACTTACAGAGATAAGTCTGGTAGATGATTTCTAATCTCTTAAGGTAGGCCTGGCCCACACATGCCCAGACCGTCCACCACTATCGACTTCTCTCCATGATCTAGGGGTGCTGGAATGTTCCCTCCACAGTGGGGAATGCAGAGGGCTAGAGCTTCGGTCAGAGGCGTCTCAAAGACTCCTTTTCTTCCTCCTTTGGGTCGGACCAGCAGAAAGTCAGTCATCTCGCTGCCTCTCACTGCCCTCAGCGGGAAAAAGGTCGTCACCCTTGGCCTGCCACCGTTTCCTGTTTGGAACGAGACATCAGTGTTACACACATCACTCCGTAGAGTGGAGCTCCATGGAACTGTACCTCTGGCTTCAGGGTCTCTTGACCATCTCACTAGCTTGTTTCTGTGAATGGCAGTTTGCTTGTCTGCTCTCTGATTTTCCCATTTGAAGAGGTTCTTCTGTAGTGGAGACACTGGGGTCAATACACATCGAGGAACGTCTCATGAAATCCTAAACTTTATTTAGAAGATGCTTTACTGTGGTTTCCAGTGGGCCTGCTGGACCGAGCCTAGTTATCCTTCCATATATATGAAAGCAGGCTAGCCAATAAGCTATGAACTTTAGTTAGCTCTCTTGAAACCGTCCGTCTCATGCCATTTATCCGATGGATGATACTGTCAGTCAGACCCTGAACACGCATCTGTGCTCAGAGTGCAGCAGATCTGACTTAACTTTACTACATCCTTATTATCTCCTCCTCCACCTCTCTTTCCATCTCCCTCCCTCCATTTCTGCCATTATCTCTTTCTCTCCATGGGTCTGCAGCTGGGTGCCCCACCCCCTATTCCCATCCTTCTCAAGTGATTTATATATAGACATGGAACGTATACGTGACCTTGTTGAGAAAGAAACACTCGAGAGAGAGAGAGAGAGAGAGAGAGAGAGAGAGACAGACAGACAGAGAGAGAGAGACAGAGAGAGAGACAGAGAGAGAGAGATAGAGAGAGACAGACAGAGAGAGAGAGAGACAGAGAGAGAGACAGAGAGAGAGAGAGAGAAGTGTGAAACATTGACACGAACACTGTAGCATAACCACTCAACCGCTGCCCGCTGTTTCAGCCAGCTGACCTGCCTGTTCTGCACATGCTCCGTAGCGTCCTCCTTAGCGCCAGACGGGAGATGCTAGATTCATCATGCGGCTGTGTTTCTTCCTGCTGTTTGTTTTATTATTGATGACAGAGGGGGGAGTGAGAGGGAACAGCCCGCTCCTCTTCTGCTGTTTCCACACTGCAGGTGCCCTTTTGGGAGCCACCCTCCCTCTGTAGGGAACCAGCAGAACTTTGGGGGTCTTTTTGGGGGTCTTGGAAGATGTTCTCCGTTTTGTGTGGAAAGCATCACTCTCAAAGTGCAGTAGTAGTTGTGGGTCTACAGATCATTAGGAGATTTAGTGTTTTGTTGTGTGTGTTTTTTAGTGTGGTCTGATTGCTACAGTTCATCCAGCACAGTGGTGTTTCAAACAGACTAGGCACAGCTGAGGAGCTACATTAGTCTGCTGCTGTGCTGTGTTCAAAACACGAACCAATAACAACATATCAACCTACCTTCCCTTAGAGATCTGCCTCTTATCTGCTCTCCCTGCCTCACACCTCCCTCCCCACCCCTCCGCCCCCTCCCTCCCGCCTCCTCCCCTCCCCTCCCCACCCCTCCTCCCCACCCCTCCACCCAGCCCTGAGCAGCGTGGCTCTTCATGTGCTCCCCAGCAGCAGAGTGCTCTGCTGGGCTGGGCCCCCTCCCTGCAGGGTGGGCGCACAGCGGATGGTAATGACCGCAAATCCTTCAGCGCGGACGAGCCATGTAATTACGCCAGGTCTAGTGGGGATCTTAACCCTCTGCTGACCAGCTCTCTGAATGTAGCTCCTCCTAACCCTCCAGCCTGCGCACAAGGGCACACACACACACACACCTACATACACACACCCACATACACATACACTCCCCCACACACACACACCTCCACATACTTACACACCTACATACACACACCCTCATCTACATACACACACACACATACTTACACCCACATACACATACACTCCAACATGCATACATACACACACAAGTGCAAACACTCAAACACACTTATACCTACACATTAGTGCAGGCTAACACACACACACACACACACTTTTATTCATGTGTTCTTGCATCTGTTGACCCCCCCCCCCCCCCCCCCCCCCCTCCAGAGGACAGACCCCCAGCTCCTGGCCCAGTTCTACTATGCTGACGAGGAGCTTAACCAGGTTGCCATGGAGCTGGACAGTCTGGACGGCAGGAAGGACCCTCAGAGATGCACCCTGCTGGTCAACCAGTTCCGCTCCTGTCAGGTACGCTGCAGCCGTCTGGCACTCACCTCTTCCTGACGCACACAAGTACAAAAATATATTGTAGAAATAACTAGAATTTTTGTGTAGTCTGTGTAGGTTTTGAGTTTGAAATAATTTGGGGAAAATGTTTGTTTGTTGTTGAAGAATTATGTCCTAAAAAGATTTTGGGGAAGGTGTTGTGGAACTACCAACTGCCCCATTGAGTTCTGAGGAAACTACAAGGCCAGAATGATGAATTAGAGTTCAGTCTATAACCCAGTATTAAAGAGACGGTAAAACAGTCCAAGTCACTCTGGCTCAGCACAGTAACTAGAATTAGAGTTGAAATGAGATCACACTGATCACAGCTGTGTTGGATCTGGATCAACAGAGAATGTATCTGTGGGCATGTTTCTTTGGAAGCCATTTGGCTTGGGCCTGTGCATTATGGGAAGAAAGAGCATTGTGTCTGATACAACAGGTTTACCTGACTAATTCTTTGGCCAGACCTTAAATCCAAAGTCTCCTCGGTAATAAAGTGAAGTGAGTCCTGTGTTTGGTTGTGTTGTGTGGACACAGTCTGCTGGTTTATCAGACCCCTGTAAGCTTCCTGCTGCTGGTTCAGGAGGGAGTGTTTAGATAAGAGACTTATTGTCAAGAATAAGTGACGTGGAACAATTATGGCAATTGAGTTACCAGGAAGTAAAGATCAAGCCGGTTTTGTCTCAACTTCCTTGTGAGACGTCTCAGATTTGTTGTTTTAAAGAGCCAATTTATCTGTAAACCATCACGGATATTCTAGATAATCCATCCATGGGTGATCTATTAAACAGCACCTTTTAGACTGATGTTGGGTATTCACTTCCTTAGTTATCGATTTGTTTTTTTCAGCCAGATACTTCACCAGTTCCCTGGTGTGTGTTAGGGACTCCTGCCGTGCTGATGCATGCTGGGAGATGGGAAGGGGGGGGGGGGTGTTGGGGTGGCCATCAGCAGGCGTGCTGCTCCCTAGCTTCACAACCCTGTACCCTGGGAGGAGATTTCGCTTAATAAGGTCATCACTTAATCCCCAGCTGTTTCTCTCTCTCTCTCTCTCGGTCCTCCCCTGTTCCTCCCTTCCTCTCTCCTTCCTTCCATCCTCCTCTCTCCTCCTTCTCTCCTGTCTAGCTCTCTGCTGAGGTCTCTACTTCTCTTCATTAGTGCCTCAAATTGACCGTGCCGTGAATCGCTGTGTGTTCGTTTTGTGTTTTGCTGTTCCTATAGCCTGAAGCTGACTGACTGTTAAGCGTTTTCAGCAGCTGAGAATGAGCTGTCCTGTTCTGTATTGCCTCATCATCGCCACTCCAGAACTACTGTAACGGTCTCCTTTCCTCTCAGTCAGGTTTTGGCTTATCTGGC
This sequence comes from Neosalanx taihuensis, assembly GCA_030340665.1. Lineage (NCBI taxonomy): Eukaryota > Metazoa > Chordata > Actinopteri > Osmeriformes > Salangidae > Neosalanx > Neosalanx taihuensis. Next base: position 14,217,863 of record CM059296.1, on the reverse strand, counting down.
TATTTTTCTTGCAAAAGTTTTTTTTCTCCCCTTTCACAGTAAATTAGTGTCATGTTTTGCATCCGTCAACAGTTCTCCTCTCCAGTGGTCTAACCCCACAGTTAGCAAGTAGTGGGTTTGGCACAGCGAACCCCCCCACCCCACCCCAGAGGACGTTCACTCTGCTTTCAGACCCTGCAGTACCTCTCTGGTCCTGGGATGGAGGACGAGAGGCTGTGAGGGGCTGTTCCATACCACCCAGTCTCTCTCCTGCTCTCTCTCTCCGTGACATCGTACCACTAGCTGGGGCTCCATGACATCATCCGTGACATCATACGACTAGCCAGCGCTCTGTGACATCATACACCGGGGCTCTGTGGCGGAGCCCTCACCAAGGGGCCCTCACCAAGGGGCCCTCACCAAGGGGCCCTCACCAAGAAGCCCTCACCAAGGAGCCCTCACCAAGAAGCCCTCACCAAGGAGCCCTCACCAAGAAGCCCTCACCAAGGAGCCCTCACCAAGGAGCCCTCACCAAGGAGCCCTCACCAAGGAGCCCTCACCAAGGGGCCCTCACCAAGGAGCCCTCACCAGGGAGCCCTCACCAGGGAGCCCTCACCAAGGAGCCCTCACCAGGGAGCCCTCACCAAGGAGCCCTCACCAAGGGGCCCTCACCAAGGAGCCCTCACCAAGGAGCCCTCACCAAGAAGCCCTCACCAGGGAGCCCTCACCAAGGAGCCCTCACCAAGGGGCCCTCACCAAGGAGCCCTCACCAAGGAGCCCTCACCAGGGAGCCCTCACCAAGGAGCCCTCACCAAGGGGCCCTCACCAAGGAGCCCTCACCAAGGAGCCCTCACCAAGGAGCCCTCACCAAGGGGCCCTCACCAAGGGGCCCTCACCAAGGAGCCCTCACCAAGGAGCCCTCACCAAGGAGCCCTCACCAAGGGGCCCTCACCAAGGAGCCCTCACCAAGAAGCCCTCACCAAGTTTTCAGCGGTTCAGCTGTTTCTCCCCAAACCTTCTAGATGTTTCTTGCGGGTGTTATCAGGGAGCCGCTGTGTCTGGTGATTAGAGCCCACAGCAAGGCTCTGCCAGCCTGCCAGGATCATTGTTATTCATTGTTTACGGCTCTTTTACACGCCAACAACACACACGCTCCTGATTAGCTCTGGCTGTGCGTGACAGTGTGTTCACACCGCTGGAATTAGGGGATTTAGTTTGGGGGGGGGGCAGAGAGAGAGGGGTGGGGGGCATTTGTAATTGTAAAGCTGTAATAGTCCCTGTTTTAGACATGCCCATGTCTCATTGTTCATTGCCAGTAAGGAGCTGAGTGCCACCCCCCCCCCCCCCCCCCCAACATGGATTAGTGGCTGTAGTTAAGTCCTGCTTTCCAGGAGCATGTCCCAGTGTTCACACGGTGCCACAAAGCACTGCACACACACGCCTGCCTGCATCCTGTTGCCCGGGCAACGGAAAAACACATCCTGACACCGCAACATTTCATCCAGTTTATTCAATCTGTTCCTCTGTCACTCCCTCCGCTGTGTGTGCAGGACAACGTGTTGAACATCATCAACCAGATCATGGAGGAGTGTATCCCGGACGACCGGGCCAACAGAGACTTCTCAGTGAAGTTCCCGGAGGAGATTCGCCATGACAACCTGGCGGGCCAGCTGTGGTTCGGAGCCGAGGTGATGTGCGGTATTCCCTCACCCTCTCTGTCCAGCTGTACAATAACCCCACTGTGTCTGGCCCAAGTCTGGGACTGTCCGGATAACAGTCTGTTGTTGTGTGTTCATGTCTGAATGTGTGTGTCTGTGTGTGTGTGTGTGTGTCTGTGTGTGTCTCTGTGTCTGCATGTGTGTGTTTGTGTGAGCAGTGTCTGGCTGCTGGCTCCATCATCATGAACAGGGAGATAGAGAGCATGGCCATGAGGCCCCTGGCTAAGGACCTGACCCGCAGCCTGGAGGAGGTGAGGAACATCACAAGGGACCAGGCCCTACGGGACCTCAACCTCTACACAGACCGCATGAGGGACGCCCTCCGCCACTTCGACAGTCTCTTCGCTGAGTTTGAGCTCAGGTGAGCAGCTCTAACCACTGAGATACCCTGAGCATGAGGACTGCCCTGTGTGGTGACGCTGTGGGCAGTGTGATCATGTGACAGTGTGTGTGTGTGTGTGGTCTCTCTCCAGCTATGTCTCCGCCATGGTGCCTGTGAAGTCTCCCAGAGAGTACTATGTCCAGCAAGAGGTGATCGTGCTCTTCTGTGAGACCGTGGAGAGGTGGGTGAGGGGGGAAGGAGGAGGGGGAGGAGGAGAAAGATGATTCTTTTGGGGGAGGAGGAGGGGGAGAAAGATGGTTCTTTTGGGGGAGAAGGAGGGGGAGAAGGTTCTTGTGGGGGAGGAGGAGGGGGAGAAAGATGGTTTTCCGGGGGGAGGAGGAGGGGGAGAAGGTTCTTGTGGGGGAGGAGGAGGGGGAGAAAGATGGTTTTCGGGGGGAGGAGGAGGGGGAGAAGGTTCTTGTGGGGGAGGGGGAGAAGGATGGTTGTTGGGGGAGGAGGAGGGGGAGAAGGATGGTTTTGGGGGGAGGAGGAGGGGGAGAAAGGCTGCATGACATGATGTTGTTTGTCAGTTTGAGAGGAAGCTTGTCTCTGTGGCGTGTCATCACAGCCCTGTGATGGCTGCAGGGCTGGCAGGCTGTCCAAACATCTGGATCATCTCTTTTCCTGTGTTGTGTCCCAGGGCCCTCAAGATGGGATACCTCTCACAAGACATGATCGATGACTATGAACCTGCTCTAATGTTCACCATACCAAGGCTGGCTATTGTGTGGTAGGTTTGAAGCTCGACCTCTCTTTCTCTGTCTCTCTCTCTCCTTCTCTCTCTGTCCTCTCTCCGACTCTTTCTCTCTCTCCTCTCTCTGTCTCTTTCTCAGTCTCTCTCCTCTCTCCCTGTCCTCTATCTCTGTCCTTTCTTTCTACTCTCCCTCTGTCCTCCTTCTCTCTCTCTGTCCTCTCTCTCCCTCTGTCCTTCCTCTCTCTGTCTCCCTCTTTCTCTCTGTCCTCTCTCTCTCTCTCCCTCTGTCTCTCCCCCCCCCCCCCCATCTCTCCCCTTTCTCTCATTGGTATGGATTAAATCATGCCGCCCTCCCTGTCCTCCAGCGGTCTGGTGGTGTACTCTGAAGGGCCGCTCAACCTCGATCGTAAACCAGAGGACATGTCTGAGCTGTTCCGGCCCTTCCGGACGTTACTGAAGAAGATCAGGTACTCTTCACCCTCTGATGTATCAACACAGCTTGGAGACAGTCAAGCAGGGCTTTACCACCAGAGCTAGCATTAGCATCAGCTACTGAGAACAATGTTGTTGTTAGTGTTGTTGTTGTTTTTGATGTTGTTGTTGTTGTTGTTGTTAGTGTTGTTGTTGTTGTTGATGTTGTTGATGTTGTTGATGTCCTTCCCTCAGGGACCTCCTGCAGACTCTGACAAAGGAGGAGCTCCTGACCCTGGAGAGGAGCCTGTGTATCTCTCAGGACGGAGAGTTCCCTGCAGACAAGCAGGTGACGCCCCCCTGCGGCCCCCCCGCTGCCCCACCCCCACCCAGCAGCCCTGTACCCGCCCTCTCCAGCCAGGAGGAGGAGGAGCAGGAGGGGGGGGAGGTGCAGACGGACCTGGCCCTGGATGTGTCTCCCAACCCTGTCCCAGCGATGGTGGACAGGGAGTGGGAGGACATGGAGGCGGGGCCAGAAGAGCAGGGGCGGGGCCTGTTGTGCGAGGAGGCGGAGGAGGCGGACCTAGCCTGCTCCATGCAGTACGATGAGGAGGAGCTGGAGCAGCTCAACATGATGGTGCACCGTGTGGGGGACGAGATGTCCACTCTGCTGTCCCCCCCCAGCCAGGGCCAGTCCCCTGCCCACAGGCCCCTCAGGGGCGGGGTCTCCAGCGGGGCCTCCAGCACCGAGGCCTCCCCCTGCAGGGCCCCTGGGGGCCGGGGCAGGGCCGGCCAGTTTCAGGAGGAGGAGGACAGGGTGTTCTTCATGGAGGATCTGGACGCGGCTGGAGAGGCGGTGACCGGCCGCCTCACCTCACCTGCCAAAGTCCCCCAGTCCTCCTCTGAGCCCCCCGCCCCCCCGAAGGACCCCACCAGGAACGGTTGGCCCTCCTCCCAATCAGAGGAATTTCCTCTACCGCCGCCGTCACAAAGCCACGCCCCTCAGTGCCCGGCTTCCAAGCCCCTCCCCCTCCCTACCACCCCCGAGCCCCTCCCCTACACCAGCGGCTGGGAGGTGGGGCTGGAGGGGGCGGAGACAGCCGAGGTCATCGCCAACCGCATGGGCGGGATGAAGCTGTCAGCCACGGTCATCTTTAACCCTCGCTCTCCCAGCCTGACCGAGCTGGCGGTGGACAAGCTGCTGCTGCCCCGCCCCCCTCCTGCCCCGGAGGCGGAGCCTTGCGGCCCCCTGGTGGCCACGCACTGCCTGCTGAACTCCTGTGTGTGCTGCGGTAGCTGTGACGACGGCCATGACGACGCCCTCTCCATGGACACCGCCGGCCTGGGGCTGGCCCTCGGCCTGGGATTGGACAAACACTGCAAAGTCCCGCCCCCTTCTTCCGTCATCCAATCGTCTGCCTCCTGCCTGGTTCCCCCTGGGAGGGAGCCGGGGGGAAAGAGAGGAGACCCCACCCAGCTGACGCCCCCCTCGCCCCGCTGCTCCCCGGAGCGCCCCCTGGTGGCGGAGCCGCAGGAGGGGGCTGAGTGCTGTGAGAAGTGCCTGGTGCTGGTACCCCCGGGCCCCCCGCAGGATCGGGGCCTCGCCGGGGGGGGGCCCACACCCTGCAGCCACCAGTGGAGGACTGTGAGGAGGCCCGAGGCCAGCGGGGGCCGGGAAAGACTGGGGACCAGAGACACTGACAGGGACACCAAAGAGGAGAGCAGGAAAAACACTAGGTGTGTGTGTGTGTGTTTGTGTGTGTTTGTGTGTGTTTGTGTGTGTGTGTGTGTGTTCAGAGAGGGGAGATCATTGTCACTTCACTCTGTGCACCACCTGCATGTCTTTATTTGGCCACTGCATGTTACATGTACAGGGTTTTTTCCCCTCCTAATTGTTTTGGATTTGTTTTGGTTGTGACCAGTTTCCAGGACTCTCCTCTCAGCTCAGTGTCCAGTAGTGACTGTGAGAGTGTGTCTGTCACCACATGTAGTCTGACCAGCGGTTCATACACACCAAGGTAACCCCTGACTCGTGTGTGTGTGTGTGTGTGTGTGTGTGTGTGTGTGTGTGTGTGCGCGTGTTTCTACTGTCATCGTCCTCTGGTGTTACACACCTTCCAGGTTTCTTTAAGTCTTCATCTGCCAGCATCTGTAGTCTGTCACCCCCCCCCCATGTCACTGTGCTCTCTCAAGCTCTCATCTAGCTAGAAATACACCATGACTCATCTCCAGCCATGCTTATTCACACGCCGCGTTCCAGCAAGCCTTGTCTGTGTGCTGCCGAGAATCAGAATGTAACAGTCCCCTGTGTGTGTGTGTGTGTGTGTGTGTGTGTGTGTGTGTGCCTCTCCCTCTCTCCATCAATCTCTCTGTGGCTTGGCCTCCTCCCACCTCCTCTTCTCTCCCCTCCTTTTCTCCCTCCCTTCCCATCAGCCCGGTCAGCAGTCTGACCACCAGCTCAGGGATGTCAGAGGACCTGGACCACCAGGAGATCCAGCTGGCTCTGCAGGCCGCCAAGATGGCCGCCAGGAACAAGATCCGCTCCCGCTTCCACAGCAGCAGTGACCTCATCCACCGCCTGTTTGTCTGCATCTCAGGTGAGTGACCCCTCATCTCTCTCCCCCCTCATCTCTCTCCCCCCTCATCTCTCTCCCCCCTCATCTCTCTCCCCCTTCATCTCTGTCTCCCTTCATCCCTTTTCCCCCTTCATCTCTGTCTCCCTTTCGCTCTCCTCTCTCTCTTTCTCGCTCTCGCTTCCAATTCACTTCACTTTGTCTATCTCTGTCTCTCTCTCAGTCTCTGTCTGTCTGTCTCAGTCTCTCTCAGTCTCTCTCAGTCTCTCTCAGTCTCTCTCTCTCATGGTTGCTCTGTCACCAGGTGTGGCAGACCAGCTGCAGACTAACTACGCTAGTGACCTCCGCAGCATCCTGAAGACACTGTTCGAGGTCATGGCAACCAAATGTGAGCAGGGGGAGAGCGACATGCAGAAGAGAGGTGAGGCGCTCTGGACAGAGACAGAGTTACAGACAGAGACAGAGACAGAGTTACAGTCAGAGACAGAGACAGAGTTACAGTCAGAGACAGAGTTACAGTCAGAGACAGAGTTACAGTCAGAGACAGAGTTACAGTCAGAGACAGAGTTACAGACAGAGACAGAGACAGAGTTACAGTCAGAGACAGAGTTACAGACAGAGACAGAGTTACAGTCAGAGACAGAGTTACAGTCAGAGACAGAGACAGAGTTACAGACAGAGACAGAGTTACAGACAGAGACAGAGTTACAGTCAGAGACAGAGTTACAGACAGAGACAGAGTTACAGTCAGAGACAGAGTTACAGTCAGAGTTACAGTCAGAGACAGAGTTACAGACAGAGACAGAGTTACAGTCAGAGACAGAGTTACAGTCAGAGACAGAGACAGAGTTACAGACAGAGACAGAGTTACAGACAGAGACAGAGTTACAGTCAGAGACAGAGTTACAGTCAGAGACAGAGTTACAGTCAGAGACAGAGTTACAGTCAGACAGAGTTACAGTCAGAGACAGAGTTACAGTCAGAGACAGACAGAGCTGTTTAACCTGTGTGAACTGTGCTGCCCCCCCCCCTGCAGCCCCAGCCCTGTGCAGTGCTGTGCTGGAGGACTGTGCTCTCTGCCAGGAGACTGTCTCCTCATCTGAGCTGGCTGCCAAGGCCCGCGAGGGCCAGTTCGAAGGTCAGCAACCTCTCTCTCTCTCACATACACACACACACACACACACACACACACATACACACCATTGGAGTGCAACAGAAAGGTCAGCAATGTCTCTGTGCTCCCGTCAATCACCAGCTTACACACGTTCACCCCGACTCCCCTGAAACAACCCCCCCTCCTCTCTCTTTCACCCCCCCTCCTCTCTCTCTCACCCCCCTCTCCCACTCTCCCCTCCCACAGACCCCCCAGACTGGGTTCCTGACGAGGACTGCAACTCGTGCATCGCCTGCAAGGCTCCCTTCACCGTCATACGCAGGAAACACCACTGCAGAAGCTGTGGAAAGGTGAGACTGGACACACAGTCACCTCTGAAGCTCTTTCACTGCCCAGAGTGTCCGGCCATCATGTTGTTCTTGTTCAGAGGATCAGATGTCGCTCTGTCTCACAGGGTCGCTCTGTCTCCCTTCCTCCAGATCTTCTGCTCCCGCTGCTCCTCCCACTCCGCCCCTCTGCCTCGGTACGGTCAGGTGAAGGCGGTCAGAGTGTGCACACACTGCTACATGTTCCACGTCACTCCTTTCTACAGCGACAAGACTGGTGTCTGACCCCTGCTGACAGGGCTATCTCACACACACACACACACACACACACACACACACACACACACACACACACACACACACCACCTCCACATGAGCATATGCAATGGATGGGTCCCTATGCTGCATAAGGAACCAGTACCGTCTTATTGTGCCGAACCCACCGATCGATTCTCAGCCAGGTTAGAACTAGGACTTCCTGGATGAGAGAGCAGAGAAAACGCGACATGGAGACTCGCCAGATCCTGGACATTAGTTTGTTTTCCGTGATGCTGCTAAAACAGGAACATGGCGCTGGTTCCGACAGTCCTGGCTGTGACTTCTAGATTAATCCAGGAAGGAAGGGAGGCAGACCTGATGTTGTGAAGCTGCGCTGCTAAGATACCAGCAGCACAGCGGTTCACTGCTTGTGTATAAACGGTCTCGTGACTTATTTTCCTTTTCTTTCGCTTCCCACATTTGTGCCAGAGCTCCCACGGGACTCAGATTACATAGAAGAATGTAAGTCATAATAACCCTGTAAATAAAGGTAATTATGTTGATAATAACGGTTAGCATTGCACCATCGGTCTCTTATTTGGCACAACTGTTAATAAACTTCTTTTTTTCTTCTTTTTTTTCATGATTAAACTGAAGACAATTGAGAAGTGACGTAGAAACCTAGAATTATCGGGCTACCTATCAGCAAAGCAAAAAAAAAAAAAACAACGCTACGATTTACAAACAAAGGTTTTATATCTTGAAGCCGATGTTATAAATCCTACAGTGCTTTTAAAGCCAATGAATGTGTACGATTTTGGAGGCTTTATTTTAGTGGCTGTGTTTCAAAGGAAATGCAGGATTTCCAGTAGCCTTTAACGATATGGGCAGTGCCCTGTGCTCTTAAACATATGATAGTGGCATGTATTTGAATGATATCCCAACCGCATCCAAATCTGATTTTCTTTTTGCATTTTGGAATCTGAGAAGGCCGAATCATCCCTCCACTTCCCCGCTACCGCCTCCATGACGCCCCCTAGTGGAGGAGGTCACCTCCTGTCCTTAGCGCTGCTCTGCGCTTGCATCATCACCAGTTATTCATTGACCAGCTTGTTTTCCATCCTTTAACAACCTCAAGTTCCTATTTTAATCATGCAATACACTTACTTCTATTTCTTACGGCTTCCTAACTACGAACCTCCGTACAGGTGTCTGTCAGGCAGACAAAACTAGACTTAAAAGTCAATAATTATAAGTATAATTTGACATTCTAGACTTACTTTTTGTTTGATACACTGGCTGGTCTCATTAACTGCCGCTGACTGGATTTTACAGATGTGTGTTGGCCTCTGTGCTTCTGTCTGCACTTATAACTTAGTCAAACCTCCTCTCTTGCTACGATCAGGATATCTTCCAAGTATATCTATCACAATGAAGAATGGTCTGGAGTTGATGTTGGCTGATCTGGCAAACATGTTCAACTCCAGGGCTGTTCCAGTTATATCAACTCGTTTTTATTTTTATTGAGGAATTTATCTCCATATACTTTCAAGATATGTATCTTTTTTTTCTTTTATAAAGAACAAAGGAAATAATGTAAATGTATGAAGCTACTTTTTCTGTATAAAATGAATCATGCAGTAATTAAAGGACTGGATATCCTATTACTTCAGAGCTTGCTCTTATTTTGTAAACACATTTTAATGATACGAGCTGTGAAACGTTTGGAAAACGTAATGTCTTCTAGTTTTAAATGTAAATGTATAAAATAAATTACTTTTATTGGTTTAAAAAATGTGGCGCTGTGTGTCTCTTATTTAGAATGATAATGAGTACTACAGACGTTTTTTTATTTCGTATTCATATTATCATTTATTATTATTATTTATTATTCCATTCTCTTCCTTGAGTTGGAGACAACGTGGATTCCAAACGGCAGCGGTAGTTGCGTTTCATGTCCACCAGGTGGCATAAACTCGATGTGTAGTTGCGGTTTATGTCCACCCGGTGGCACTAACTCGATGTGTAGTTCAGCCCTGACTTGTTGCTCCTAAATTCTTAAATCTTAATTTGACCACTAAAACACAATAATCAGTCAATCCGTAAGATTGTTCAACTCCCCATTTTTCCAGAAAGTTGTGTTGGGCAGGCACGACTATGTCATATTGTTTCATGAAAACTCGCAGACAGGTTAATGTAAAGCCTGATACATTTTGCAATTGTAGTAATGCATAATAATATAGGCTATATGTTCTATTGTAAAAAATGAATGTGCTTCCACAGTATGCATATTATAATATTATAATTAGATGTGAGTTGAAGGAGTTAAAACTGTGGATAGATTTGTCCAGCCCTTGAATCTGATTGGTCAAAAGTGGAGGTCTGGGACGGACAGTCACTCGGCTGCAGGGTGAAGGATTGAAGGCTGCTGGATACTGAATTAGAAAATCATTACAATATTATCGCGAATTTAGCAGTTTGTTTTTGCGTGTGATTGTTGGAAGTGCGTAGTTTTTGGGTTTCGTTTAAATTCTGTTAAAGACAGAAGTGATTTTACGGTGTTTCAGTTCATTATATCCATAGTGTCAATTAATGCACAGCGGAGCTGTAAGAATGAGAAACAAGATTTCAACCAGCATGTCGATACGAGGTTAACTTCAGACACGGGACTTCAGGTGAGATCATTAACTATTGTAAAAGTTGTGAATACTTTTAGTAGATTTAAAAAAAAAATCAATTAGATTTTTGTATTGACACAAACCAAGCGATTGTTATGACCTTATAAGCTGTTCTCAAGTAGAAGCTAAATTGATTTAAGCAATAAGGCTCTACTGGTGAAGGTTCTGAAAGGTTCTGAAAGACTGTTTCCCTTCTGTAAGTAAATAGCCGGTTTATTTTTGCTGCTTCATTATCAAGTTCATAAATCTTCATTTGACCTCCGTGATCCATCCTCAGCCATCATGCAAAGTTTAGTTTAAACTTACAGAACATCTGTTTTTAAACGATATACAACGTGACATTGTGAAGCTGGATTATTCACGTAGGCTTTTATGTTAATAAAAGAGGGAAAATGCAATGACTTTGACTATAAAAGTCATACAAATATATTTACAATTGACTAATTGCCACCACCCTTCCCTGGAGTGAGTTAAAGATATCTGGGTGACATTTTCTCTACATTTGTCTTTTAGATTTGGGAATCATGAAGTTGTCTCTGATCAGGATGGGAGTTTTGAAGATCATGCTGCTCATCTTTGAGGTCTTTATTCTGTCAGACTGCGCAAGAGGTGAGAAGCGTCAATAACTTTGGATAACAAGAACATGTTCGCTATTTGTTCATATTTGTTCATATTTTTTTTTTGTCTACCTGCATGTCTGCCTGCCTCTTGCTATTTCTGCAGAAAGTAAACATGACATGTAATCTGTATGTATTCACTTTAGTGGTAGTCTACTTTGTGTGTTTGTGTGCGTGTGTGTGTGTGTTCGTGTGTTCGTTCTTTTTCATTTACGAGCTGAATCTCCGTTGGCTTTCACTTCTAGTTCAAGTAGCAAGGGTGAAATAAAAGAGGGGGAAAAAATCTAAACAGAACCCAAAATCAACAAAAAGTCTGAGAACCTTCCCAGCCCACAGTGTGTGTGTGTGTGTGTGTGTGTGTGTGTGTGTGTGTGTAACTCTGTGACTGTGTGTAACTGTGTGTGTAACTGTGTAACATCCATGAGGTTTTCAGGGTGACAGAGCACAGTCAGTGCTGGAGTCGTCCCAGACACAGTCTCAGCAGCAAGCCTGTCTGCGTGTGTGCACGTGCATCTGTGCACGTGTGGGCATCTGCGTATGTGACAATAGATGCTGCAAGTCTGAAGTTGTAGAATAAAGGTTCAAAACACAAGTAAAAAAAAAACCTTGTGTTGAATTCTCATACTCAAGACAACAACAAACGAATGTGGTGCCTGAAATCACATGATCTGTTTTGTGGCAAACAGGACATAGTGTAGTACAGGTGACAGATGGGGCTCCAGTGCCTATCTGCTGCAGGAGATGACATATGCGCTTCTACACACAAAGTTTTATTTACAGCCGGCCAGCCAAGCCTTCACAACGCAGCTAAACCAAAAGTAAACAAGTCACAGAGGCTAAATAAGATTAGACAGGCAATTATGTATGTTTACAGATTAGCAGATGTCAGAGGAAGGGGAGCCTGATAGGAGGACTGACTCCTGAGGCTAATAGAGTCAGCTTTATTCAAGCATGGTAAACTGTGTGATGTGGGCTGCACTGATTTGTATATTTTTTTCCTCAATAGGGAAAATAAAGGTACTATGTTTTTAATAATTTCTCTCCAAAAGCACAGAGAGAGAGAGAGAGAGAGAGAGGGAGGGAGGGAGGGAGGGAGGGAGGGAGGGAGGGAGGGAGGGAGGGAGGGAGGGAGAGAGAGAGAGAGAGAGAGAGTGAGAGAGAGAGAGGACACATTTCACAATTGTCTTGCCAAAGAGAAATTATTTTATAATACTTAATCTCTGATTATCTCTAATGAAGCTCTGATTCTTGTAGTTAAGTAAAAGACTCAGTGTTTGTGGAACATTTTAAAATATAAAATTGTACTGTATTTTCAACACACGACCGCAGATTTCAAAAGAGAAAGACGAATATCCTCATGCTACTTCAGTGTCTTGGCTTATAATTCTATGACATCCATTAAAACAACTTCACCGTCCGACTCCTAAAGTCTCCAACAGCAGCGTAAAGCTGTCTTTAAGACGTTTAACTGTCCATGATCACATCAACGACCAACGCTAACAGTAATAGCACGTCATCTGCCCTGATGATTGGTCTGTGACTCGTGAAATGACGAGTCTTTTTACTAGTATAACGACATGAACGAAACACGCAGACAGTTAGTGAGAAAGCTGTAAAGTCAGCGTCTGGCAGCCAGGAGAACGTTTAGCTCAGTTCCCTTCCTGCATGCTTTGACTCCTAAAACGGTGCTGATTTGTGGAACCCTGTTACACATCCTGACTCCCCCCCCCCCCTCCGCTCCCCATCCTCCTCCGCTTCCCCCCCCCCCCCGGCCACCTGGAGGAGGTGCTTGTGACAAGCTCCAGTAGGGCTCCTAATGTGGCGACACCGCCGGAGACTGCTGGGGCTGAAGGGCTGTGGAATCTGGCGGTCGGGACATGTGGACCTGCTGTCGGCTCAGACTCACCCGCACACACACACACACACACACATACACTTGCTCACACATACACACACACTTACTCACACATACAAGCACACACACTTACTCACACATACACACACACTTACTCACACATACAAGCACACACACTTACTCACACGCATGCACACGCACACAAATGTGCACGCATGTACACATGCTTGCACACATACAAGGACACACTCACTTGCACACACATGCAAACGTACGTCTGTATTAGCATCTTGGATCTGTACAAGAACAAAGTCTACATTATTGGGTTCAGTTGTAGCTCTGGTTCAGCCTGGGGCGAGTGTGATTAGTGAGGCAGATGTGCACACTCATGAACTCATGTACTAATTTGTTTCACTTATGGATCGACTGGGCACAGCGCTTTGAACAACAACACAATGTTTACACAACTACACCTCTCTCAAGCCATCTGGAGAAATTTAGAGCACCGCAGACTTTGCAACTCTTTTGGAAAATATACATTTTATAGGAGTGTTACATCATGGTTTTATAACAAAAAGGTAGTATGAGATAAATTGTATGCCAAGGGCTTTTAAAATCACAAGGCCATTTGGCTTCCTCTCAGTTTTCCATTTCCTTTCAACGTAATGAGGCTAGTTTCCCAGTAACCAAATACCCCAAAGTCCTCTTATTTCTTAAATACAGTCCAAATAGTATGAAGGTAATGACACAGTGGTGTTCTGGCACATGGGTCCAGCTGGAGGAAGAGAGAGAGAAGTAGTGGAGAAAGAGAGAGAGAGAGAGAGAGAGAGGGGGGGTGTGGACAGAGAGGGGGGGTGGACAGAGAGAGAGAGAAAGAGAGAGAGGGGAGTGGACAGAGAGAGAGAAAGAGAGAGAGAGAGAGAGAGGGGAGTGGACAGAGAGAGAGAAAGAGAGAGAGAAAGAGAGAGAGGGGAGTGGACAGAGAGAGAGAAAGAGAGAGAGAGAGAGAGAGAGAGAGGACACAGAGAGAGAGAGGTATTTTTTCTTTCCATCAACCTTGACCAGCACCCTCTGCAACAGTTGCAGCACCTGATTGAGATATGAGAAGTTGAAATGTATGTTATCTTACTATTAGTCATGCATTTAGAAATAGCAGAAACAGCAGAGCTGATGGTCTGAGGTTTCATTGTAGCAGCCAGTGGCCTCTCTCCTGCACACACTGAGCCTCAGCCAGTGCCCTCTCTCTTGCACACACTGGGCCTCAGCCAGTGCCCTCTCTCCTGCACACAGCACACACTGGGCCTCAGCCAGTGCCCTCTCTCCTGCACACAGCACACACTGGGCCTCAGCCAGCGCCCTCTCTCCTGCACACACTGGGCCTCAGCCAGCGCCCTCTCTCCTGCACACACTGGGCCTCAGCCAGCGCCCTCTCTCCTGCACACACTGGGCCTCAGCCAGCGCCCTCTCTCCTGCACACACTGGGCCTCAGCCAGCGCCCTCTCTCCTGCACACACTGGGCCTCAGCCAGTGCCCTCTCTCCTGCACACACTGGGCCTCAGCCAGCGCCCTCTCTCCTGCACACACTGGGCCTCAGCCAGCGCCCTCTCTCCTGCACACACTGGGCCTCAGCCAGCGCCCTCTCTCCTGCACACACTGGGCCTCAGCCAGCGCCCTCTCTCCTGCACACACTGGGCCTCAGCCAGTGCCCTCTCTCCTGCACACACTGGGCCTCAGCCGGTGCCCTCTCTCCTGCACACACTGGGCCTCCTGCACACACTGGGCCTCAGCCAGCGCCCTCTCTCCTGCACACACTGGGCCTCAGCCAGTGCCCTCTCTCCTGCACACACTGGGCCTCAGCCAGCGCCCTCTCTCCTGCACACACTGGGCCTCAGCCAGCGCCCTCTCTCCTGCACACACTGGGCCTCAGCCAGCGCCCTCTCTCCTGCACACACTGGGCCTCAGCCAGCGCCCTCTCTCCTGCACACACTGGGCCTCAGCCAGCGCCCTCTCTCCTGCACACACTGGGCCTCAGCCAGTGCCCTCTCTCCTGCACACACTGGGCCTCAGCTATACAACCCTACATCAAACTCAATATGGGCATCATCTTAAGATTTGTAAATCTAGTTCTTTATATCTTTCTAGTAGGAATGGCATAAAAAGTCACTTAAATTAAGTGAACGGCACAGTATTTCAAGAAGTCTTAACAATGGGAATTTGACATTTCCTTACTGTGTTTGCGGACAGATTAACTCGTTTTTAGCATAACGATGCACTGACTGATATTGTAGATTTGATTTGGCTCTGTGGAGCCCTCCCACCCCTCCCACCCCTCCCACCCCACCCTGACCAATTTATGACCAAACAGCAGCCCTCAGCTGTGTCACCCACATCTCTCTGTCCTTCTCTGCATTTCCTCATGTTTATGACCAGTGTGAAGCCACAGGAAGTGAATTAAATTAATGTGCTGTCGTTAAAACAAGGCATGAGTTGACCTCTCCTCCCACCCACCCCCTTTTCCAGACTCTCCAATCGCTCCTATTTACCGAGCCTGGGTCCGTTTGCAGAGAACAATGGTTGGATTATTACATGCCCTGGTCCCCCTGGTCAGACATGGCAGCCGTAATTAATTTGAACCACTCCTCATGATCCCAGTAGACTGGGCCTTCTTGCTGTCCATTAGAGCCCAGTGCAGACCAGGGACTTGTTTCTTGACGGGGTTGCTGTTTAGAGGTGCGTGAGAAGGAGTTATGAGAGCGTTTGTGTGTGTGTGTGTGTGTGTGTGTGTGTGTGTGTGTGAACGTACGTGTGTTTTATGAAGAGCTCTGAAATTACCCTGTGAGAAGTTCAGATAATGAGGTATCCAAGGAGCACGAAACTTTTCTGCAAACCCTGCAGCTCTCCTCCCCTCTCCCACCGAAGCGGCAGCTCAGCGGCAGTTAGCTAGCGTTACCGCTTTAACAGCGGCAAAATGGTGCTCATTTAGCAACGAATATAACCATTTAACAACACTGTCACTCCAGCTGTCACCTGTGACTGCCTCAAATTGCCCCCAACTTGTCCAACTTTTGTCAGCGAGGTCTCTAATGGGGGGGAAGGTGTTAAACGTCACTCCTCTGAGGTTAAAGAAAGGAGAGAGCGTGGTGAGGAGGGATGTTGTGATAAGTAGCCATGATGGAGGTCACATGGTGTTTATCCTCTCAGGGAGGAACACGCCCTTCACTGTCTAGCACTAATCAAACACGACCATTAGCATTCAGACAGAATTGAACCGTCCCTATTGTAGACGTTTCTCAGCTGTATGGAAATGGTTTCATGTGTGAATTGCGCAAAAGGAGTTTTGGCTACGCTTTGTCTCCTATACATGGATGGTTGGTTAGTTTGTTTGTCCTGGTCTCTGTGGGGGTTGACTTCTAGACCACACACATTCCTTCTGCTGGATGAACAGGGTAATTGACAGATTCATACAATTCTTTTCTTTTTTTGTCCCATTCTCAACCTCTTACCAAATCCACAGAATCCGTCACACAGTATTGTCACCATTCAGATGATAATCCTCCGCTTCCTGATTTGATTTCCATATTTTTGCATAGCGGCGGGTATACATAATGCATTCAGTCAGAAAATAGCTTTACAACGAATGCCTTCAATCTAACCCTTCATCGGAGTTGAGCATGTTTAAGAGTTGCCTTCATGGAAGCTGTGCTGTGTGGCTCCCCTGGCCTGAGAGCCAGAGAGTCAGTGTGTAAAGCTGGACCTGGGGGTGGGGGGGGCTGGACCTGGGGGTAGGGGGGGCTGGACCTGGGGGTAGGGGGGGCTGGACCTGGGGGTAGGGGGGGCTGGACCTGGGGGTAGGGGGGGCTGGACCTGGGGGTGGGGGTAGGGGGGGCTGGACCTGGGGGTAGGGGGGGCTGGACCTGGGGGTGGGGGTAGGGGGGGCTGGACCTGGGGGTGGGGGTAGGGGGGGCTGGACCTTGGGGTAGGGGTAGGGGGGGCTGGACCTGGGGGTGGGGGTAGGGGGGACTGGACCTGGGGGTGGGGGTAGGGGGGGCTGGACCTGGGGGTGGGGGTAGGGGGGGCTGGACCTGGGGGTGGGGGTAGGGGGGGCTGGACCTGGGGGTGGGGGTAGGGGGGGCTGGACCTGGGGGTAGGGGTAGCGGGGGCTGGACCTTGGGGTAGGGGTAGGGGGGGCTGGACCTGGGGGTAGGGGTAGGGGGGGCTGCCCTACTGGAACCTTACAAGTGACCTTACAATAACAGTTCAGCTACGCAGTGGGAAGTGTTTGTCTTGCGCAACCCTGCTTTCTCAGCCTCCTACCCCCTCCCTGTCCCCTTCCCTCCTCCCCTCTCTCCGTCTTTCTCTTTCTGTCTGTCTCTGTCTCTCTCTCTCACACTCTCTCTCTGTCTTTCTGTGCTATTTAAAATGTTCCTCTAAGGAATAGAGCAGCAGAAAGTATCCCATACCCCCCCCCCCCTCCCTCCCCCCCCTTCCCTCCCTCCCTCCCTCCCTCGTGTCTCACAGCTGTTCTCTCAGTCCTGAAGCTGAGCGTTCTGAGCCCACTCCCTCCTCAGCAGGAGACACGCTGCTGTAACGTGCACCTGCAGACCTCACGCACGCCCACTTTCATCCCCCCCTCTGTCTCCCAGAGCGACCTTCATCCTTCCTGTACCTCTCCTCAGACGTGGTTCTTCACTCCATCCTCATCTTCACACTTGACCTCTCACCCCAGCTCACCATCCCTCTCACCCCAGCTCACCATCCCTCTCACCCCAGCTCACCATCCCTCTCACCCCAGCTCACCATCTCTCTCACCCCAGCTCACCATCCCTCTCACCCCAGCTCACCATCCCTCTCACCCCAGCTCACCATCCCTCTCACCCCAGCTCACCATCCCTCTCACCCCAGCTCACCATCTCTCTCACCCCAGCTCACCATCCCTCTCACCCCAGCTCACCATCTCTCTCACCCCAGCTCACCATCCCTCTCACCCCAGCTCACCATCTCTCTCACCCCAGCTCACCATCCCTCTCACCCCAGCTCACCATCCCTCTCACCCCAGCTCACCATCCCTCTCACCCCAGCTCACCATCTCTCTCACCCCAGCTCACCATCTCTCTCACCCCAGCTCACCATCCCTCTCACCCCAGCTCACCATCTCTCTCACCCCAGCTCACCATCCCTCTCACCCCAGCTCACCATCTCTCTCACCCCAGCTCACCATCCCTCTCACCCCAGCTCACCATCCCTCTCACCCCAGCTCACCATCCCTCTCACCCCAGCTCACCATCTCTCTCACCCCAGCTCACCATCTCTCTCACCCCAGCTCACCATCCCTCTCACCCCAGCTCACCATCCCTCTCACCCCAGCTCACCATCCCTCTCACCCCAGCTCACCATCCCTCTCACCCCAGCTCACCATCCCTCTCACCCCAGCTCACCATCCTCAGTCACCAGGAAATCCCTTTCATATCATCTAACCACGAGTCGATTCTTATGCTAGTTTGTTCTCGTACTGAAATGACCCCCTTCCCAACAGAAATGATGGATGTTATGTAAGAAAACACTAGTAAACCCCAGGTGGAAAAACATGAGTATACATGTGTACGATCCCATCCGGTGTCAGTTACTCTACATGTTCTGTTTTCCTCTTTCCCAGTCCTGGCTGGGTTAGCTATTGTAACTCAGCAAGCGAACTTCTCCCTCTTTGGCTTCCTCCTGCCTCCCCCTCCTGCCTTCCCCTCCTGCCTCCCCCTCCTGCCCCCACCCCCCCTCCCCTCTGCGTATTGTTCTCCAGTTAAAAGGTTGATTGAAAGTTATGGTGGCAACAGGGATGCCTGGCTGGGCCTGAAGAAAGCCAAGTCAAGGGATGGACGGAGTAACGAGGCCTGAATGAGGCCTCGGCTGCCTCCATCTAAAACCCCAGCTAACCTCCACCATGTACCCCAGCTAACCTCTACCATGTACCCCAGCTAACCTCCACCATGTACCCCAGCTAACCTCCACCATGTACCCCAGCTAACCTCCACCATGCACCCCAGCTAACCTCCACCATGTACCCCAGCTAACCTCCATCCAACACCCCAAACACCCTCCGCTCCTTCCCCTCTTTTCATTCCCCTCCCAGTTGGCCTCTGCTGGGCATCAATAGCACCCTGCCTGGCTCTCTGCCTCTTTCACTGGTTTCCATTGGGGATTCTTTAGACAGAAGCGGGGGTTTGTAGACAGTGTTGCTGTCAGCAGTAAATTACAGAGTGTGACTTTTACTCTGACTGTGGGGTTCCCTGTTCATAGTGGAGCAGGTCAGAGCATTTCTTTGCAGGGTGGAGGTTGTGGAATGTATTAAAATAACATTCAAAAGAGGTTAGATTCTTGTCGCTTTCGACACCAACTATTTCAAATACTTAAGGAATTAAGTCATTTGGATGCACTTTTAAAGTAAGGGCCTTTTTTATACATCACATTTACGATGAATGGAAAAATATGTCCCTTCGTGAGAGTTGAGACTGAGGAATAGGGGGAGGACGGGGCAAGCGGCGACCAGGGGCGGGGGGTGAGAGTGGTGGGGGTGGGCGGAAGGGGGGGGGGGCGCCGGAGAAGGAAAAAGTCCTTCCAGAAGCTGAGAGTTGAATCTGTCATATTTTATAGTATGGCTACTGCCGTCCCAGACTGGAATTCTGCACCATGCAGTGAAACTGATTGGATTTCCTCCTGCGCAGGGATCTGAAGGACTGCAGTTTGGATCTTGACTGGAGCAGAACGTCCCAGAAACTAAGGGGAGTCTGGCTCCTCCCCCAAATCGGCCTGGGTAAAGCAGGCTCCCCTTAGCGGTTGGGACGTTCTGCTTTACCCAGGCCGATTCGGGGGAGGTTCCTGGGTTCAGGGTCGCCTTTAGCTGGCTTTAATGTGAGCTGTGTGTGTGTGCCATGTCCATAGCTGTATCTGATGCTTTTAGTTTCAGCTCTGTGTAAACATGGAATTATCCGCGCTCAATCACTCTCAGGGATGTGTAGGGGGCAGGCCTCAATAGGGGCTGCATGTGACTGCATGGACCATGTCTGTTGGTGAATGAGGGAGGGAGAGAGAGATACAGAGAGATGGAAAGAGACAGAGAGAGGGAGAGACTGGTAGACAGCAGTGGCTCAGAGGCAGAGAGACCTCAGTGAGGAGCACTGGTAGTGGTAAGGTGAACCAGTAAAGCGGTGAACAAATTCTCATTGTGGGAGTCTGGGTACCGTAGCATAATGACCTCCACAACAGCCCCACAATGACAGATTGATTTCAGACAATATTCCTGGATTGTCCAGAGGCCCCATGGCTGTCAATGAGAGCTTTGGCTACTCCTCCACCTCCTCTGTCTCACTCACTAACTCACCCTCTCTCTCTTTCGCTCTCTGTCTCGCTCTCTCTTTCCACCTCTCTCCACCTCTCCATCTCTCCCCCTTCCTCCTCCTCCTCCTCCACCTCACCCATCCCACTCTCCTCCCTCCTGTCTCTCTCCGTGTCTGAATCGCTCCATTCTGTAGACATGACTCCTACATGGCGCTCTGTCATTGGCCGTCCCTGTGAGGCGGCTGTGCTGGTGCGAGGCGGCTGTGTCGTGTGGAGGGAGGTCACATGACCCTCAGACATCAGGGGGGTGTCGGGTTCCAGGCTGCAGACAGCGGAGGAGCAGAATAGGGACGAACCACAAGCAGGCCGGGTCATCAGCCCATTACACCAAGCTGCACTGTCACTGACCCCCCTCACACACACACACACACACACACACACACACACACACGCATACATACACACACACACACACACACACACACACACACACATGCATACATACACACACACACACACACATGCATACATACACACACACACACATACACACACACATACATACACAAACACACATAAACACACACATGCATACACACACACGCATACACACACACTCACTTACAGTTCTGGAGATGGCTCTTTGTCTACAGGCCTGTGCAGACAGCTAGACTTCTCAGAGTTGTTAATGTGCACTTTCAGCCATTGGATGGAGCAGTAGTGTGTCACCAGGCACAGCCAGCTTGGAGAAGGTGTTGAAGGCTGGCTCAGACCAATCCAGGAACCCAGGAAGTAGGGGGGGTGGGGGGGTGAGGGGGGACCGGACACAGACCTTCCTCCCCAGTGCTGGCCACCGGTCCATCAAGCACTAGTAAAGAGGAAGGGGGGGGTAAATCACAGCCTCACTCTCCTCACCCTCCCCACCTGCAGTCACACAGAGGGAGGATGTGGTTAAAAACTAATCTCAGGTAATCGAAAGTAAAATAGTTTAATGTTTAACCCAGTTAGTTTGGCAGACACAACTAAATTACATTTACGCTGGATTAATGACTTACTGTGTTGTGTCTGTGTTGTGTCTTTGCCTTTATAATGCCTGTGTGTGCATGCGTGTGTGTGTGTCTGTGTTTGAGGGTGTGTGTGTCTGTCCAGCTTCATCAATAAACAGGTGCTTGTGAGCACCCTTTTTCTACGTACACACACACATAGTCAATACACACACACACAGTCAACACACCCCCTCTCACACACTGTGTTGGACTGTGTCATGTGGCTGGGTCTGGGCCAGGGAGTGGGGTGTGAGATGGTTGGGATTCCTGGTTCCTGCCGCTGGGCCCTCCTAATCCCCTGTACTCCCACAGCCTGCTGCTCGCCCTGGAAGCCCTGCTCTAAAGGAGGGCCCCTTTGCCATCTTAGCCTCTGCTCCCTGACACTCTCCGGTTAAGCCCCGCTCTCTCTCTCTCTCTCTCTCTCTCTCTCTCTCTCTCTCTCTCTCTCTCCCTCTTTATCTCTGTCTCTCTTCCTCTCTCTGTCTCTCACTCTCTCTCTCTCCCTCCCTCCCTCTATCTATCTCCCTCTCTCCCCCTCTCTTTATCTCTCTGTCTGTCTCTCTCCCTCCCTCTTCCTCTTTCTCTTCCTCTGTTCTATTGCCCTTCTACTACCTCTCTGTCTCCCTCTCACACACATTCTCTCTTTTTCCACAATCTCTCTCCATCTCTCTTTTATTCACCATTTCTACAAGGCCCCTGGCTTTGCTTTCCTATTGTCCCCTATCCCCCCCACACACACACACACTTCTCTCCCTCTCTCCATCCCTCCCTTGGTTCCCTGTGTCCTGATAAGTGCCCCTAAGCACACACTCTGGCCCCAGTGTGCACCATGCCAGGGCCTAATGGACTGAGATAAAACCACTGGAGTGGTCCGAGCTGGCCTCTGCTATCGTGGGCTAAGGACTGCGGATTAAACCAGCCTCAGACGAGCTGTGAAACTACGGAGTCAAACAAGAGGGTTCGTCTTTAGAAGTTCCGGAACTCCAGATAGTTCCGACCCTGTAGACACCGCACACACACGGGTGTGTTCTTGTGTGTTTTATTGCTCTGTTCTTTTCTGCTACAGACAGCTAGAGTTTCTTTATGTACTGTACTGCCGTGGCAGCTTGTGTGTGTGTGTGTGTGTGTGTGTGTGTGTGTGTGTGTGTGTGTGTGTGTGTGTGTGTGTGTGTGCGTGCGCGTGCACGCTCCTTTATGAATGGTTCACTTCAGCCAGGCTGGGTGACAGAGGACTGCTAGTGAGTTGTGTTCCCAACTCTGGCACTTGTTAGCGTTGACCACAGAGTACACACACACCTCCCTCCCCACAGAGACAGCTGGGGCTGGGGAACAGGCATGCAAGGCTAATGAAATATGGCAGCTCCGAGTTCAAAGGCTCCACGGTAGGCCCAGTTAGAGGTAGGACGTCTGATGGAGATGTTTCCTGAAGCTTTATGACGACGGAGCCATTTCTGCTGGGGTTTTATTTCTTTCTTATTCCCTGTGTTCGTTTGATGGAGTCGGTGGGAGGCTGTTGTTTTGGCGCTGCTTAGAGACAGACGCCGTGGCAGATTCATGGACGGGTTTTTTTTGGGCAGAGGCCCGTCCCCTTAGATTGGAAGGCAGCTAAATTCTCACGGAATTAGCATTTATGAAACCGATTTGGCAGGAGATTATCATTCACTTGTATTTCTCCCTTCTCTCTCTCTCCTCTCTCTTTTCTCTTTCTCTCTCCCCCTCTCTCTCCCCCACTTCTCTCCCCCCCCTCTCTCGTTCTGTCTGTAGCCTGCATGGTCTCATGTCACCCAATAGCTCTCACCCTGTTACCCTTCCACCACTGAAGCCTGGGCTATTCAGTCCACATCAGATGCTGCCGAAGAAAGCTCCATTGTCCTGAGTCTGGTCTTACTCTGCGCTTATCTATTGATTGGAAAGGCGAGAGGGGAAAATGCAAGGTATTGATTACTGAGTTAGGCTGGGTGAGGGAGTCAGGCTGGTCATTTGGAGGGGGAAGAAAAGACGACGTTCTTTACCCTTCGCTGCCCCTTCACTGTCAGAACACCTTCCTCCTCTCTCCCTCCCCTTCTCTCTCACTCTGTCTCTCCCTGCCCCCTGCCTCCCTCCATCTCCCCCTCAGTCCTCCCCCCCCCTTCCCCCTCCTTCCTCTGCATCAGCCTGGCCTCCACTCTAGGATCCCCAGGACCCGGCGCTCTCTCGCTCTCAGAGTGATGTTTATCTCTGCTTGTGAAATGTATAGCCTGGTGCAGCCGTGGTCCACTCTCCCAACTGAAGCCCTGGCCTTTCACACAGCCCCCAACGCCACGCTGACTGGCAGACCCCTCTCCCTCTGGGTCCCCCACCCCCCACCCTGGTGCTCTCCAGTCACCAGCCCCGGGTTCGGTTTCTTGCTTTCATGTTGTCCCCCTCTTTCCCGTTTAATTTTCTTTCTCTCCTCCGGCCTCCACCTCTTCCTCTGTGTTCCCGCTGGCTTGTATGAGTCAAACATGCCATCCCAGTGTCCTTTTCTCTGGCCCTGCGCTTCGTTGGTTCTCTGTTCTGAAAGAGGCCCGGAGGTCTGCTCTGATAGGATGTGGGATGATGTTTCCCCTCCAGCCACAAGGTCCATTAAGCAGCTGTTTCCGTCCCTGTGTGCCGAGGCCGTTAGAGCTTGATGGATGCTGGTCTCTGTCTGCGGTGGAATGAGCCAGAACAAACAGGCCGAGCGGTCTTCACGACCAGGACCCCTGTGACCGTGTCCTCTCTCCGCTCCAGCCCCCACACTCGGCTGCGGTCGGCTGCCTCTAGGTAAACACTCAGCTGAGGAATCATTGTAGTGGTACCATGGCGCTTAAAGCAAGGGGCCAACTAGGAGTACTGGGGAGAAATCAGATCCCTGATCCACGTCGGTGTGGATGAGTCCAGCCTCGGAACTTGCTGGTTGTCCAGTCCAGTTGTGGTGGTTTATAATGTGATGGATGGTGGATTCTTGGACGCTCCTCTGTGAGGTTTAGTGTTGGGTTGAAAGGTCAGTGTTCATCTCCAGGTTTCACTCATGCTGTGGTGTGCAGGAGGCCCATGTGTTTGAGTGTCAGAGAACTTAATCAGGCTTGTTTTGCCAGGAGTAAAAGACCAAAGCACTTGTTTATAGTTAAGGAATGCATGTACACATCGTTACAGACCTACAGGTGTGGTAAAAGAATAAAGCGCCAACACATCTGAACATGGCTTTAACCTGGCAGACTCCCACTGCCCCCCCCCTTCGCCTTTCCTCTCTCTTTCTCTTCCCCTCTCTCTCTTCCCCTCTCTTTCTTTTTTCATCCCCCTCTTTGTAGATTTGCCCTCATGTTAAGTCAACAGTGCGTTAACCCTTCTGAATGGGCCATGAACCAACAGTTAAACGTATCCTGCGTCACAAGAATGGCCCTTGTTGAATGCGCCCCTTTCTCTTAAAATAATCCATCACCAAATTGAGAAAAGAAAAACAGAGCTAATTCTCCGAGTCGCCAGACCACCTCCTCCTCCTCCTCCTCCTCCTCCTCCTCTTCCTGCGCTATGAAAGATTCCATTCACACACAAAGCTCGGCTAAAATAAGGTCTCTCACCAGAACGGCCGTACGGAAAAGCACATGTGGTCATGTGTATCATTTTCCATTGACAGGTCTGCTAATAATGCTAACCATTTGTGCAAACACTCTCAGAAATGAAAGCAGGTCCATGTCAATCGGCAGGATTCACATCATTTCCCCGGTAACGAGGTTGTCGGCCAATTTGAAGCAACATGAAGAAGCTTTAGAAAACGTTTGGACAAAATAAGGCCAGCGATTGTCTTTAAATTCCTGAAATATTTGATCATTTAACGTGCCTTTAGTTTCCTGGTAACCTTTTTCAATTGTATTTGACAAATACAGGAACCTTTAAAGTCTTGAATTTTTCGAGCGCCGACGGTTAAGATAACCTGTCCTTGAAAGGAATGAGGAGGAGGAGAGGATGATGATCCTATCAGTACAAGAACTCCAGTTATTCAGACGATGGCCTTGGTTTCATCACCTTTATGCCTTGTTTTTCAAAGAACTTCAAACGGGATTTTTAAGAGCGCGGTGGAAGGGGAGGAAAATCATTTCCTGTACATTCCCGCTCCTGGTGCAACTGAGCAGCTTTTTAGTTCATTACAGCACAGCAGACACACACAACTCTTAAACATAATTTTAGAAACACTACTAAAATGTGCATCCTTGTACGTTTACTGACTTTGGCCTAATATTATAGCAGTAGTCATTCATATTACATGTACAATACCTTCTTTACTCCCTACAAAATAGTTCTACATTCAACACGTTGTGGTGTCCGGTCAAATATTGTGGTTGTAGCAAAAAGTGTATGATTTTGGAGAAGGGTGCTACGTTGTAGAGTTGTATAGACATTGAATAGACATGGCTTGACTGTGAGGGGGAACAGGGAGAGGGGGGAACTGATTTTGGTAGCTGTTATGTGTGAACATGCCTCTGAGGTAACAGAGTGCCACCTTCCTAAACGTGTGCACGATAAGTGTTGATGTTCACACAGCGTTCGCTGGAGCAACTCTTGGTTCCTACGCCCACGAGTTACGGCCGTGCTCCAACCCCAGGTGGTTATTTATACAAGCCACCATTCCCCCTCTCACACTTTTCCAGACCTAACAACCCCTGACGTGTCCAAAAGCAATAGAAGATATTGAAAGTCAGTGGGGTATACCGTTACATCAACATTCATTGGTTTGGGCCGCTCCAGAGGTCTGGTGTGATTGCGTTCCCGGGCGGTCGCTAGGCGGTGGTTCCTCCTGGTGCAGCGAGCTGTCTGTGGTGCTGAGAAGACGCGATGCTGTGGGCAGCTGAACACTGACTCCTCTGTTTCGCTCCCCGGGTAGCAGAGGAGTGAGATATGGGCCGGCTGACAACAAAAAAAAAAGAGAAAAAAACTCAATCTTGCGGTGCCGTTTTGCTCCGCAGACGTAAACAGTGACACTTTCAATTTCCTGTGCCTGTCGTGAAACAGGAAGACCGTCCGTGGAAAGGAAGGCAAACCCTGACTGCTGTGTGTGTGTGTGTGTGTGTATAGGTGTGTGTGTGTCAACGTGTGTGCGTATAGGTGTGTGTGGGTCAACGTGTGTGTATAGGTGTGTGCGTGTCAACGTGTGAGTCTAGGTGTGTGTGTGTATAGGTGTGTGTGTCTGTGTGTGTACACCAGCATGTATTAGTGCACTCATCCTTGTGCTTGGTTCAACTTGATGTGGGTTTAAGATGGCAGGAACATCATCTCCGCTCACAGATCGTAGATGACATCACAGCAAAGATCAAAACGGTCGCACACTGTAGTCAACGGTAGGTTTTCTTTTCGCACGCTTGGGTTTCCTGTTGTTGTAGGCCGTCACCATGACAGCGAGCAGAGGCTGGCGTTCACCTCCTCCAGTCCCCAGTTAATCACCTTCTCCTGGACCCAGAGCCTCCACCTGAGCTGGGGAAACATCTGCTCGCAACGTGACCAATAAACGACCAGATGGAATTATCTGGAGCCCGCTCTCCCACCACCCCCCAACACACACACACACACACATCCCTATAATGAACTGCTTGTTTACCATGCGTGTGAAATGCTCCATCGGAATGTGCGAGTGTGTGAGAGTGTGTGTGTGTTTAGTGGGAGCTTGTTTGTTTGCCCTGCCTCTCAGGTTTTACTGCTACCAGACTGACCATTTGCGGATGACTAAATAAACCTTTCTTTGCGGAGTTGCGAATCTCCTCTCCTCTCCACTACACTTCTCCCTTCCCCCCTCCTTGGTGGTGTGTTGTGTGTGCGGTAGCTGTGCTCGGGGCTGCAGTGGACAGGGCAGGCAGGGCAAGGCAGGCAGGCAGGCAGGCAGGCAGGGCAGGCCTCCATCCCAGGCAGGCTGACAGCGCTCCACTTCACCAGATCTGAGGAAGAGCAAACCTGGGCCAATTAAGAGCCCCAGCAGAGAGCTGCCCTCCGCCTGGCCGGGGCCCCGCCCCCTCTTAGCTTTGATCTCCAGCACGCTACACACAAGTAGAGCCAGAGCGCTTTAGCCCCTGTGAAATGGACAACAAGGCTGGTCCAATTATTACAATCTGCTGTCAGCATCTCCAGATAAGCAGACTTGGAAGTGACAAATGAGCCTTGACTGTCTCCCTCTGCCCACCTCCACCTCCAGGCAGGCAGGCTTGAGAGCAGCTAGGCCATATTCAGATAGATCGGTTTGAAATCAAGCACGCTGTCATACTACACTTCTAGTTGGATTCCTACAGGCGTCTTTAAGACATGCTGAATGGACCAGCTGTTTGCTGTGCAGTACAGGAAAGGGCAGCTCGTTGAACCAAGTGCCTGTGTGTTCCCCCAGGACCCCCCAGGGTGGCAGAGAGAGTGTCCCACAGGCAGACAGCCCGTCTGGGCAGCGCCATCAAGCTGCCCTGCCTGGTGGAGGGTGACCCCCCTCCCCTCATCATGTGGACCAAGGACGGACGCAACATCCACAGCGGCTGGATCCGCTTCCGGATCCTCCGTCTGGGGCTGAAGATCAAGGAAGTGGAGGCGGAGGATGCGGGGACGTACATCTGCAAGGCCACCAACGGGTTCGGCAGCGTCAACATCAACTACACTCTCATAGTGATAGGTGAGTAACCGGACACACTTTCATCACTGCACCAATCAAACAGCACTGTTTACACTGGGCTTTGTGTCAGGTCTGGGGTGTAATGTGGCTTGACTTGCCTTGCCTTGTGGTTAAACTTAACAGGCACAGCTAGTTGTGTTTTGGAGCTGGGCTTGTGTTACATGTCGTACTCGTCAAGAGCGAATGCCTAATTAGCCTCGCGCTACGGATGAAGTCACCTTTCCAGTAACTCTGCCCAGGCTCAGTAGAAAAGGCTTGCGATCTTCCGGTGAAGTTACATATGTAATTCCTCTCCCCCCACCCCCCCTTCCCCCTTCCTCAAGTTCAAGATCTTGTCAAGTTGCAGATGTTCAAAGCCGTCCTTCATGGAGGTTCCAAGCTGAAACATGGGGATTTAGAGCTGAGGGTTAGAGGATGATCTCTTCATCTGTAATCTCTGAGATATCCTCTGAGCGCAATGCCCAAAGTCAACAGCCGTTCAGGATATAGTTTCATACAGTATCGTCCTCGGTGACTTAAGTGGATCTGGAAATCTCTCCCCTCACCCCCCCTCCCCCCTCCCCCTTCTCCCCCCGGGCTAAACCTTGACTCGATGAGGCCGAGAGACATGAGACATGCAGAGGCTTTACAAGAAACACATTTAGTTTTACCTACGATTAACACTTTCCTGTGAAGTCTCTTCATGTTAGTACGGACCGGGCACACCACAAGTCTAATTCCCCAGTTCCTAAAGCGTGCCGGCTCACTTGTGTCTGTGTGTGTGTGTGTGTGTGTGTGTGTATACAAGTATGTGTGTGTGTGTGTGTGTGTGTGTGTGTGTGTGTGTGTGTGTGTGTGTGTGTGTGTGTGTGTGTGTACAGTACATTTCCTGTCCTACTGACTGGAGCATGATAAATGGGAGGAATGAAGCATGAAGGTTCTGTTTAGCCTAATTACTCTAAGATGCCTAATTAGGGTCACAGTCTCCCAGAGAGAGAAAGAGAGAAAGAGAGGGAGGGAGGAGAGAAGAAGGGAGGGAGACCAGGGGCCCAATGGAGAGTTTTACTCATCGGTCTTGTGACGATCTTTTCACACCAGGACACAGTCAGGAGTGATTGGTGCTTGTTGTTCTATGGCTGCATGTAAGGGGCATAGAGGGGTAATTGGGAAAGAGAGTTCATCTGTGTCATTTAGATTCTAGTTCAAGTTGAGGTTACAAGCGTGGTCAAAGATAGGGTGTGTCTGCTTTGACTTCCTTATTAGGAGAGGATATGACAAGAGGTCAAAGGTCACACTACAGCTGTGTTATGTGTTAGGAAAGTTGTTTTGAACTGTTTCTACCACTTCCTAATCTTTATGTTTACATAATCTGATTTTTTTTTCATTTTAAACTCTTGTGAACTACTTAAAATATTGTTTTACCTCCTTTTGGGGTAAAACTATGATTTAAACTGTTCTGCTCTGTTTAGATTAATTTGTGCGATCAGGCAGCCCTCTGTGTAACTCTCTAAGTCAAGTCAAGAATGATAGATAACTCTTCTTTTATGGTCGTACAGTAGTGTGTAAGTCACAAATGATTTACCCAGCTTGGCTCCTGCTGCTCTTTAGCTGAGAGAGAGACCTTCGGTGGAATGAAGACTTCAATGAGAACTATTTCAGCCCACTGAGACCAAGCAGAATGCTCGCTCCAGATCCGTTGTGCCTGGTTGCCTGTGGTTGCCCTACGCTCACAAAAAGACAAGCTCAAAAACATCTCCTACCTTTTGAACTTTTTAGTTTTTTTTTCTGTCTCCACTCCTCTCCTATAGAAGGCCGTTCCCCCTCTGCTTTTTCTCGTCCTCTCTCCCTTGTTTTCTTTCACTCTCCCTGGTTTGACTTGGCACTTCCTCCTCCTGCTGAACTGGGCTCCATGTTCTCCTTCCCTCCTGGTGGAGAGTGTGACCAAACACTGGACCAACACCAGCCTCGCAGGAGTCTCATCCACATCTGTTTGCCCTCCTTCCTCCTCTTCTCCTCCACGTCCTTCTCTCTCTCTCTTGTCCGTCATCGCAGCCCATCACCACTTTACTTTGATGGATAATCGCTCCATCGTTCCGTCAGAGGTACGAGCGCTGCGAGACACGCTTCTCACCTTGTTGGGATTACTTAAGGCTGGTTTTCAGATCCCTGCAGGAGTGGAGGTAGAGGTAGGGAGTCCAGGCAGCTCAGAGGAATGGAGCCCAATTATGCTGAGCAACAGTCTCCATTCAACTCAGCACAGACGTACTGACACAACTGTGAGACGTTTGAATTGTGCTGCAGCTTCTAGGTGGTTTGGGATCCAGTGGAGAGGCCTGCAAGAGTCCTCCAAGAGCGAAAGGGGAGAGATTATTTATTTGAAATGTTGTAAATGAGGGATATAATACAGGCTAAATTCCAGTTCAGCTCCACATACAGTATTCATCATGAAAGTTTATTATTTTTACTGGAGGTCAGAAAAGAAAGAAAAACAACTGTAGTCAGTTATAGTGCCGTTCAGGGGAACAGTGGCGACAATATCCTGGCTGGCTTTCAAGTTCAAGGCCCTCGGTGAACAACACACTGTTTCAGCATTACGGCCTGTATCGGCCTGGATGCAGAATGGAGAAGGCAGACAGGGGAGATTAGGGGAGAGGGAAGAGGGAGACTTCTAGAAACGAGTTGTGGAGGGCAGAGGGCTGTCTGCTGATGATGTAACGTAAGGATCTGCTGTCTTGGGTCGTGCTGTTGGAGATGTCTCCCCCCCCCCCCCCCCCCCTCCCCTCCGATCCCCACCCCCACTCCCCCGCTCTGCTAGCAGGCAGCCTATCCTCCCCTGAGCTATCCTAAGAATCTGGTGGTCCAGTGCAACATGGCGCCTCTTCAATCCCACTCCCCACCCCCTCCAGCTGGTTGTTTGGGCACTGTTTGGGATGTTCTCCTGACAACTGGCCCCAAACCCCCCCTCCCGCCCTCCTCCTCCTGGTGGACAGACAGACAGATGGTAAGACAGATGGTCAAGGCTGACAGACAGACAGATCTAATTGTCTCGCCATCAGTCAGTCCTCTGCAGGGTTGACTTACATGGTGTAAAAAGATACCATGCGATATCTTTTACATGCATACATCATGCACCCCTAACCCATGCCTGGATTAACATGACATGCATTTACTACTAAATGTTGTTGTATTTAATTTCAATGTTTTTTAGGCTACTTAAGAACAAACACAGTGTTTACATTCTGCATAACTTCAGCAGGGGAGCCTTGGGGTCAGATCTCAACAGTCTTGTCGTCAGCGCTCAGGTCATTCAGATCTCCAGATAGTGATGCAAGGAAACTGCACATAACATGAGAATGTCCCCTGCAACATCTGGAGCGCGTTGGGGCCCTCGAAATCATGGGGGGGCTGTTCCTGCCATTCAGCTGTTGCACCCGGGACAGAGGAAGGAAAGGGAGAGAGGGAGAGGGGGGGGGGTCTTCACTTCCTGTCGCTGGATTTGTGAATGGACCCGGTGAGGCGTGAGAGGGGAGAGTACGACCCTGAATTACCGTCCATCACTGGCTCAACAGGATCACCTCTCTGCCCCGACGCTGCGCTGCAGCACGCAGGCCGTGTTAGTTGCGTGTGAATATTGCGACAGGGTCTTTTTTCGTCTTTCTGGGCCATCGATACCCGTCTGGCCTGCTTCCTGATAATCAGAGCCCTTGTTTTCTTAAGGCCCCTCCGGGGTCCGGGAATACAAATGACATGTTATCAGTGAGACGTCGTGTCTCTTCAGGGGCCCCTGCAGATTGTCTCTCTGCGTTTGTCAGAGAGGAGCGCGGGGCCCCTTGAAAAGAAGGACCAAGCGGAGCCTCAGAGACAGACTGACAGCCCCCCCCCCCCCCCCCCTCTCTCTCTGTTTGCTCGTAATTATATTTTTCAGTTTTCCAACAATAACAGTAACATGACAGCAGAGAGAGACTTATTCCTCCCTCTGGTCTGTGGCTCTGTGAGTCAACATCATGTGAAGACAATAGCAGCCAGTACTGGTGATAGAAACACACACTCATAAAGGGCACCTTTGTTACTAAAGACCTTCAAAAAGTATAGAGGAAATAGATTCAGGAACTAAGGTCTTTTCCTCTTTTTTTTGCGCACAAAAAAATACAAGTTCTAAACGAAAACTCTTGTCAGTGTTGAACTGTTTGGATTGGGGGGTTCAGGAACAGGGAGGAATGCAGAGAGCCCAAGTGAGCAAGAGAAAAATATTTCATCCAATGGAGGCTGTTTTTTAAAGGAATGGGTTATTATAGTTGGCTAGTTAAAGCCCTTCAAATAGCCATGACATCATGACTGGTCCTACTGCTGCAGGGGACAATGGAGGACTTGTGCCCGGAGAACCCTCAAGAGCTTTGGGGGTTTTGGGGGAGAAGGGGGGGGCGTCTGGAGGGAGCGGGGGGCGGTGGTCGGGGTGGTGGGGCCGTAGAAGCAACATCTGGTCTCTTCTACCTGCCCCAATCAAACGCAGAGTCTGAATCAAGCGTGCCAAAATGCATTTCGAGAAATTCAACCGGAGGCTACACGGATCTCAGGTTCTGCGGGAGAAACGGGGCTTTGCTCGTTGAAGCAGCTGTGGGTTATTCAGTAGATCTTCTCGAGAATTTGACATAGTGTCTTTCGTGAGAACGGCTACAAAGTGTGTTTGACGTGAGAGTACTGGACGTTGATTAAAATGTGAACGTTAGAAGTCTTTATGAATTCACGTCAGAAACACGCAAGAACTTCAGGAACCGGACACTGGAATGTTGAAAGATGGTGAAGCTTTTGCGAATGATTTCACAGCTCGGTTTTCTACGATTTGACAGCGTGCGATGGGATCAGATTAATTCATTTTAACCCCCCCCCCAGCGGTGCTCTGGGTTATCCTCCCCGACACAAGCGTTCGGTTATGTCTCGACATTGCAAAGAATGGCAGCCGTAGACCAGCAACCCTGATCTGCGGCAGGTCATCGTGAATGCCCATCTCCCCCAGTCGATGTTCATTACCAAGCATCTCTTAAATTTCCCTCATTATATTTCCGTTAAGCCTCTTTCAACTCCATCATATGATGTCAGTGAGTGACATCACGGTCCCAGCTGTCTTCTGGAACTGGCCTTATGAAAACCTGATCGTGTTACACTCCAACTCTCCAGTGTGTGACCTTAACATGCTCCCTTCTGCGGATTCTATCTATAAATGCTAAATTTACTCACACGGAGCCAAGTGTTTTACGGTGTCTGCATCGGGGTTCCCTGTTTGCCTTTACGGAGTCAAAGGGCATTGTGAGAGATTGTGAAGCAAAGTGGTTTGGATTGAAATGGGAACGGGATATTTCACTGTTTGTGAAACACTGACTGTACATGTCATTGCTTTGAAGTAGCTTCTAACATTGTGAGAGGCCCTGATTCATTTTAAGAGTGTTATTAGTGTGAGTGACTGTTCCACTTACTACAAATCCATCGTTTTACAACTGAAAGTATTTAGGATTCCTCCGTCAGGAGGAAACCTATTGTTATTTTTTGTTGTTGTTAACCAGAATAATCACCAAAAAAGTATATACTTTCGTGTGGGAATTACAGAATACATTACATTATTTATTTAGCAGACTAGCATTTAGCCGAGTAAACTCTGTGGTGTCTAGAACCCAACTGCATTCGATATTAGCCAAAAATGGCCACAGAACACAAAGTAAAGTCTTAATAGAATTACTGTATAATCTCTGGCATTACCCTCAGTTAAGGCTTCTTAGGCTGCGTGCCGAATGAGCACAACAATTCCATCGTTTTAACACCAGTCAGAACTCAGTTCTGATGGATGAATCGAAACATCATGATGACTTGTGTTCTGTATTCAGCTGCTCTGTGGTGACGTGTGTCTCTCTTCATCTCTGTCCTCTTTTTCTCCCTTTCTCTTCTCCTCTGCCCCCCCCTCTTTCTCTCTTCCACAGATGACTCTGGTTCTGACAAGACCAGGCCCGGCGTGGCTGATCACCCGGAGGCGGAGTCAGGCCCAGACAGCCTGTCAGGTAAACTAGGTGAGAGACCGTGCAGCAGAATACAGCAGGAAGGCTGTCACTGAGTACACAGCATCTCATCCTCCAGGAAGCACGTAAAACACACCAGGAAACACCACCATTTCTATCATCCAGTGAAACACACAGAAACACCTTCTCTTCACCCCCCCCCCACCCCCTGTTCCCCTGCCAGTCCAGCCCAGGTTCACCCAGCCTGCCAAGATGAGGAAGCGTGTGATTGCGCGTCCGGTTGGGAGCTCGGTGCGTCTGAAGTGCGCGGCCAGCGGGAACCCTCGCCCTGACATCGTCTGGCTGAAGGACGAGCGTCCGCTGACGGAGAGAGAGGTCGGTGAGGGACGTCAGAAGAAGTGGACGTTAAGCCTGAGGAACCTAACGCCCGAGCATAGCGGGCGATACACCTGCAGGGTCACCAACCGTGCTGGGGAGATCAACGCCACGTACAAAGTGGAGGTTATACGTGAGTACCCTGCAGAGAGGGTCTGTGTCTTCTAGAGAGGGCGGAAGAGGCCACCTGAAGGGGTGTAGGAGGGGGAAGGAATGAGACTCTCTGTTCTTTCTGTTAGTGATCAGAGGAAGGAAGAGAAGGGAAAAAAAAGAAGTTTGGTGATAGAAGGTCTACGTACGGTACTTAGGAACCCAGTCATTAGCTCGTTTTCTGATGGGAATTGTACCAAGGAAGCACCGTGACCTTTGAGATAGTTTTTCTTGTCTTTTTTTTTCTCTGATCTACCTTCTCCACGCGGCTGCATTTGATCAGGAGCCTTGCTCACAAGCCCTGTGTTCAAGGACGAATGTGCTTGTGTAATCATGTATATGAGAAGCATATTGAGAAGGGGAGCATGAGATGGGAGAGGTTGTGCTCGGTGGAGAGGGGGGGGGGGGGTGGGGGAGAAAGGTGCTGCTTAACCCGGAGCCCCTATACCCAATCTGGGGATGATTATGATCCAGCTGTCTGCCAGAACTCCCTCCATGCCCCCCCCCCCACCCCCCTCCACCCCCCCACCCCCTCCCCCCACCCCCCCACCTTTGAGACGTGCTCCATGAGGGAGGGAGAGAGAGAGAGAGAGCGAGAGAGAAAAAGAGAAAGGAAACGAATCACACATACCTCTTGTGTTACATGTGGTATTTCTCCCCCCCTCTCTCTACCAATTACGCATCCCAGACTTGAGGCCCATAACCGAGTGGACGTCCCTGCTTGTTCAACGTGCAACAGCTCCGTCACTGCAGCCGCTCTGTTGTGACAGTCGACCATTGTGTGTTTCCCCCCGCAGAGCGGACCAACTCCAAGCCCGTTCTGACGGGCACCCACCCGGTCAACACCACGGTGGACTACGGAGGCACCACGTCCTTCCAGTGCAAGGTGAGGAGCGACGTCAGGCCCGTCATCCAGTGGCTCAAGCGGGTGGAGTCCAACGAGGAGAGCCGCTACAACTCCACCATCGAGGTGGGAGACCACCGATTCGTGGTTCTGCCCACAGGGGAGGTGTGGTCGCGACCTGATGGCTCCTACCTCAACAAGCTGCTCATCACCCGGGCCAAGGAGGAGGACTCCGGCATGTACATCTGCCTGGGCGCCAACACCATGGGCTACAGCTTCCGCAGCGCCTTCCTGACCGTGCTGCCTGGTAAGAGCTGCTCAGGTGTGGTGCTAGGCTGCTCT
Organism: Neosalanx taihuensis; assembly: GCA_030340665.1. Classification (NCBI taxonomy): domain Eukaryota; kingdom Metazoa; phylum Chordata; class Actinopteri; order Osmeriformes; family Salangidae; genus Neosalanx; species Neosalanx taihuensis. Next base: position 14,182,551 of record CM059296.1, on the reverse strand, counting down.
GAGGAGACGCCAGGCTCCTAGAAGTGTTTAGGTGCAGTTTTTATGAGCGTACGTGAGGCCCTCAGTGACTATGCTTGTAAAAGGGCAACAAAAATCTAAAATCTATCTGAAGATCTAACCATTATCTACCACTGTTGCCCTATTGTTTTAATCACTATCGATGATCATCATAAAAACAATATATATAACGTCTTGCGTGTGTTGACTCTTTCTCTTCTCATGCTCCTCTCGTCCTCTAGACTCTAAGCCTCCCATCACTCCGATGTTCACCCCAGCCTCCAGCACCCTCCCCTGGCCTGTTATCATCGGCATCCCTGCCGGCATGGTGTTCATCTTGGGCACGGTGCTGCTGTGGTTCTGCCAGAGCAAGAAGCACTGCTCTCCTCCCAGCGCCCCCACGGCGGCCTCCCAGACCCTGCAGACCTCCCACCGTCTGCCCTACCGCGACCGGGACCGCGACCGCAGCTGCATGGCCCCTTCCACCTCGTCCTCCAGCCCAGACAAGGACTGCCTGAGCTCCATAAACTACGAGGACTACCTGACCCAGAAGCAGCTGCTCCTCACCCAGGGGGGGTCGACCCTCCCCACCAAAATCTACCCGAAGATCTACACAGACATTCACACGCACACACACTCTCACGTGGACGGGAAAGTACACCAGCATCAACACATTCACTTTCAGTGTTAGCCCCCCCCCCCCCCCCTCCCTCCCTCCCCAGGCTGCAACAGGCTGCATGCGATACTCCTCCTGTCATACTCTCTCTCTCTCTGTTCCTGTGTTTTCCAGAGAGTGTCTGAGCGGTGTTCAGGACTGTACTAGAACACCCTCCCCCCCCCCCCCCCCCCCCACCAGGACTGCTTGTTTAACTGTTATCAAACCTGTCTTGACCCCCTGTTGGACTAGACTGTGCTGAGAGGGGTTCCAGAAGTACCACACAGGACCGCCTGGGCGCTACTTCACCTGAAGTAACCACACATTCTGTAACGAACGCAAACAGTTCCAGATCTTTCATCAACATCGTTTGGTACTAACGTGTGCTGATTTCACACCACTAAAAAAAAACTATTCAAGTCTGATGTGCACTTACTTTCTCTAAACATGTTGAGGTTCTGCAAGGTCCAACAAGATCGAAAGGTAGCTTCTGATATTTGCGGTAAGGTGCTGTCGGCCCTCAACTACAAAGGGTTTAAGGATCCGCGCTGGGTTCAGTGTCAACCTCAACGTAAGCGTTGTTTTGTCATGAATCGAATGGTACTGAACATATTGCTCATCCTCAGGTATTGAACCTTTGACCTTGTATTGTTTTCGATTTGTCGTGCTCATTCATCTAACCTGACCACTCTTCTCTACTGGAACTATGTCTGTCAGTAACTCTGTCTCCTTCCTGTTTCCAACACATTAGATCTCCCCCTGTGATGTGGGGGGGTACCGTGCCCATATCTGACAGAATGCGAGTCATACGATATTTAGGTTTCTACATCCAGGACCTTGCAACATTTCAGCCTCCAGGACACAAATGTTTAGGTTTCTACCACTAGGCTAGTATGTGTGGTTATGTAGTGGTAATACCCCCCTAATACCCACGGTTTTGCTGTATATACGATACTACTGTATATGACAACAACAAGTATTTGGACTGCAAACAGTTTCCACAGATGTAGTCGATTATATACATTTTTGAAACTCGTCGTGTATATTTTATTTATTTTATTAAGGAATCACATTGTATGTTTGTTTTTTTTCAGAAGTTAGGCATTTTTATATGTATTTTGATCTCAAGTATGTAATATTCTAAAGGTTTACTGTGGTTCAGATGTAAAGTATAGCCTATAGTAAGCGCTGCCAGTGGAATCATATTTAGTCTGTGTTGGTATTTAGTATGTACTGTATCTGTATGTAATTGGTTATATTTGACAATCCTGTATGAAATATAATTCTAAAAGAAGAACATAAACTAAGTTACATCATTTAAAGTTTTATTTGCAACCGTTTTGATTAAAAGATTAAAAAGATGAGCACTTAGATTGATTGTCTTTTTTATGTACCATCGAGGTGCCAAGAGGGTGCAGGTTTTCACTTCAACCAAGCAACTTCTCCAGCTGATTTCAGTAGAGGAAGTAGAGGAACTCGTTAGTGAAATCAGCTGGTGTTGCACTTGGTTGACATGAAAACCGGCACCCTCTTGACCCTCAAGGCTCGAGTTTGACAATGTGAATCCAGACTGTTCCCAGCCAGCCAGCCAGCCAGCCAGGTAAGCAGCCTGAACAGGATTGATGCAGGCTCATGGTCGTTGCACTTTTGAGTTGGAAAGTTGCGTACGCGTTTCTTCTTATGTGCGTCGGACAAAAAAGGCAGTGGTTCTGAACTGTCAAAAAAACTCTTAAAATGTTACCTATGGATGCGAAAATCAACTAAATATGGAAGCGGGTTTTATATATATTATTTTTGACAGTGTGTTAATCGTAACTGACATAGCGTGAGGTCGCATTGGTTTTTTTTCGGACACGAATGTCGGCCTGTGGTGCCAGTGAGCTTCTGGGATCTGATCACAGGACAGGGGACCTCTCAGTCCTTTAGATGAGAGTGATGGGCCCTGCAAGACTACACCAAACCACTAGCATCTTTCCCTTTTAAGAAAGTGAAACAATCTCTTCCACCCTTGACCCTCCCCACCCCACCCACCCACCCACTCCACCACCTCATTCAGGTCCGATCTAGGTGGGATTACCTTTCAGCGTTTTAGGAAGTGTATTGTCCTGCCCTGGGAGGGATGTGACAGGGCCCTGTGATTGCTCTGGAAAGAAGGGAGGCTTTGTACTTGAAGCAGCAGTTGTCAGCAGCAGGACAGTGGAGGTGAACTCCAGACGAGAAGAGCTGAACAAACTGAAATGTTTTTAAATCAAACTTTGACAAATGCAACTACTTGGATGACTCGTCTAAACCTGCAAATGAATCTCTGCTGTGCCCAATCAAATTGAGATGTCATGCATGGCCCTGAGACATATGCAGCGTACTTTACTACATGGATTGAGATGTGGTAGTAACTACCGCCACCTTGTGGCCAGTAAAAGGACCTCAGTAACTAGAACCTGATGCTTTTACTCCTCACAACTGCATCTTTTGTAATAATACAAATATAGGAAAGACCATTAAGGTCTAATTGTTCATTATGACAACATTTGGATTTCCTGTAAAACTTGTGAATCAATCTTGAACTTGACGAAAATATGAAGCACACACAAGCTTAAAGTCAAAGGTTTATTAATTACTATAATACAGTATGGATAAAAAGAGAAGTAAACATTGACAACAAAGATAGAATTGGAGCTAAAAGCAAATCAACACAGGTGCCACTTTCATTACAAAGCAGCTACGATTTATGTACAAGGCACTATTCTGACAGTTGAGGAGGAAAACAGCCTCTTTAACTACGGTAAACAAATAAAAGAACACAAACACGTACAGAATGAAATTCAACCTTTGTGGACTTTAGCGATCAACTCATCACAAAGGTTGGTGAGCTCCTCCACCTCTTTCACCTGGAGGGAACGAGAGACGACAGCGGATTAGGAAAACAGCCAAAAAACAACTAGCCTGACTTCAAGCCCCACACCACATCATCCAACATCAGTCCTTCCCTACAGGACTCGATGCGCTGAATCCTAAAATCACACCAACATACTTTCTGGTCGAGGTTCTTCTCCAGTGACTGTGCCTTCAGCTGCTCTCTGCGCAGCTGTGCTTTGAGAGCAGACGACTCAGACTTGAGCTTGGAGCGGACCTCAGCGATCTCCCTGTTAGCCCTGCAGACAGACAGACAGACAGACAGTGAGTCCCACAGGACGTCATGACAACACATCGATGCCATGGTAACGTGTGTGTGTGTGTGGAGGCTGGGTTTGGCTCAACTCACAGGTCCAGCTTCTCCTCTGCATGTGCTTTCAGCGCCTGGTACCGCTGCTCCCCAGTCTTGATCTGGGCCAGGTAGTCCTGAGCACACTTCTTCAGGACCTCCTCGTTCTAGGCAGGAAGAGGAAATCAAACGACTGTTTAGTGGGTTCATAGGACTCAAGACCCAAAGTCAACAGGTGTCATGTTAGCAAGTGTCTAAATTGATGAAGACAATCCAATCCCAGCCAAGGTAATCCAGCCAACAGCAGCATATTATACCAACAAGTCCATCCTCTTTTTGGAAACAGACCTTTTTATAACCCCCAATGGCGTCCTTGTGTTTGTCCAGCCGCTTGCACAGATCAGACAGGGATCTCTCCACGGTGTTCAGATCCACGGTCACCTGCTCCTTCTCCTGCAGAGCCTTGCAGACAGCAGCCTGGCCCGCCTCTTTCTCTTTCTGATGCTCCGCTGCAGTGGGACCAAGAAAAACACTCAGTCTGAATCTAAACGAAAGCTTAACACTAAACACCTAACTGGGATTTTAAACATGTAAAACACATACCCATAATCTGATTGATCGTCTCTTCATACCCAGAGAGAATTTTCCTGAGTAAAGAAAGAACAGTTAAGACATCTTGAATGAAAAGCAGGTGATTGAAGCTTCCAGTGTCTAGGCCCGTCTCTTGGTCTAACCTCAGCTCTCGGTTGTCCAGTGACAGCTCATCGTACTTGGCCGTCCACCTCTTCTCCAGCTCCTGCTCCCGTGCCTCCACCCTGGCCATGGCATCATCCATGTCCTTCTGACTGTACTTCAGCACGTCGATGATGGCATCTTCACTGCTGGGCTGGGAGAAGGGAGGGGTCAGACTCTCAAGCAGAGCAGCACTCTGTAACGAGGAGAAGGGGGAGGAGGAGTCAGGGCCTGAAACTGATGGACGTTCATTACTGTGACCGTCCCCTCCTCACAAACTAACCAATAGTCAAACCAAATGAGTGGAAACTGAAACCATTGATGACAGAGTTTAACTTACTTGTGCTGGAATGCTTAAGAACTTGAATTCCTCCATTTTCGAGTCGCTCGTGGTTTCCTTGGCACCGGAGTGGTTTGTCTCCATACTGGAAAAAAAAAAACCCACACAAATTCCTAATTTATACCAAAGCCAGACCACAAGGTCCCGCAGTTTCAGTCAGTAGTGTACAGAAGCAGTGTCGGTAAAACAGACGGTGGCTCTGCAACTCACCGGTAGGCGAAGGCAGAAGGGCGGGAGGGGTTGTTCAGGCCTGGAGCGACCCCAGACTTCTTGGGACTCTCCCTCAGCAGTGGGTCAAACTTCAGGTACAGAGACTGCTTCCTCAGTGCAGACTCCTTGAACTGGAAATATGAGAAGGAAAGTTCATGGATATCCACTTCTGATGTGTAACATTTAAAGCTCAGGAGAAACATGCCTGTCACTCACAGTGCTGGACCCAAACTGCTCCAGGTAGTCCATCTGACCATCAAAATCATTCGACATAACTAGGAGAGAAGGGAAGCCCAAGTTTAGGCAACTTAAAATCCCAAAATGATAGAAGGCATTTTTGGTTTTAGACCCGTTTTGACTTACACATTGCTCCGGGAACAAAGTCCTCCGTGGGTTCAGTGCAGTTTTGTGGCGCCTGTTCAAGAAAACCCTGTTTTGGGGTGCTGAGCTCAGGCTGGGCTGGTTCTGCGGTGGGTTCCTGGTGGTTCAGAGGGCCAGTATGGGACTGCTGACACTGGGCCATGTCATCAGTCACTGGGCTGCCATCACAACAAGAAACACTGCTAGAAACAGAAAGACAAAACGATCACTTTCAAAATGTATCCAATAGTTCTTCACATTTCGTTTGATCTTCAAATCAAGGCTCAGTTTGTTAAATATGAAACATACTTTGAGGATGCCAAGGTATTTTCCTCAATAGGCTCATCCATCTGTTCAGCAGCAACCTCCGCAACTGGAGAGGGTGTCTTGGTCTGGGGACCACGGTCCACACCGCATTTAGGAGAGTCAGGCACTTTAGCATTCAAACCGAAGGGATTATAGTTGGGGTCATCCAGCTTGTCAAAGTCAATGGCATAAGAGCCCTTGGGAACGGCAACTTCAGCATCTTCCACTTGCTTTACCGGAGGCTTCTGAGATGAGTCTTTCTTTTCAGATGTTGGTTTCTTTGATGTTGCCTTCAGGCTAGCTGGTCTTTTGCCAAACCTTTTAGGAGGAGGCTTCCTTTTTTCTGCTCCATCATCAAAATTGAACTCTAGTTTGACTGCACCATCTTTGAAAGGGGGTGTGGTTTGAGCAGGTTGCTCACTGGAAGTAGGGGACTTTGCAGCAATGGGCTTCACCTCCGGAAGGACGGGGGGCTCTACGATAGGCTGAGACACTGTCAAGACCTCAGCCTCAATTTCCTGCTTCTCTACAGAGACTGGGATCTCTATGATTGGCTGAGACACCGTCAAGATCTCAGCTTCAATTTCCTGCTTGTCTGCAGAGACCTCTACGATTGGCTGAGACACTGTCAAGATCTCAGCTTCGATTTCCTGCTTCTCTACAGAGACAGGGACCTCAGCGATTGACTGAGACACCGTCAAGACTTCAGCTTCCTGTCCACCACCCGTCTCCAGCTCCTGCTGTTCCATAGCAGCAGGTGGGTCTTCACATGGTAGATTTCTGCCAGGCACTGGAGAATTTGGAATTTTGGAGCCTCCCATTTGGAAAGGATTGACTGAATCTAGGTCATCAAAATCAAAACTGTAAGAACCCTTGGTGGGCAGGGGAGCGTCCTCGAAGGCAGAGGATTGGGTCAACGCCTGATCTTGATCGAGGTTGTCGGACGACGCGGCCGACGGCTCCTCCTCGCCATTTGACACGTCTTTAAAGTCGTCTGCAGAACTCTTAGCCATCACGATCACGCTGCTGTCTGTGGAGGCGACCTGGCCGGATGTGTCAGAGATGGAGTTCTCCACTGATGGGAGGAACGGGAGGGTCTCATCCAGCTCGGTGCCACACTCCTTTGGTCTCTCCTCAGCAGAGCAGGACTCAGCCAGTTCATCCTGGACCACAGGCATGGCTTCCCTGGCTGTCTCCCAAGGCTTGGCAGGAGAAAAGCTCATTTTAGCAGCTCCATGAAAGGGGTTCACGGAGTCGAGGTTGTCAAAATCCACAAGATAACCGCCTTTGCTCTGGATGGGCACGTCCTCATTAGGAAGAGGCAAAGCATCTGGAAAATACGGTGAGAAAAAGGTGGATGAATATTATCTATACTTCAAAATGTTCATAAAGTGTACATTTCAAAATAAGTAACGTAGCATTTAAATGGGTTCGTATGACGTGGTATTCTTTACCTGATTGTGGTCCTTCTAATGTTCCAGTGCTTTCTTCAGTCCTGTGAAAAATTATATAATAAGTAGGATTACTTAGCAGCAGATTGAGCTTGATTAACATTCTGATGATGGCTTGCACGTTCTATAATCAAATAAGAGAAAGTAAGTGTACTAACTGTGAAGGGGTTGACAACTGTAACGATTCAAGGGCTTTGGTACACTCATCCAGACTTGTCATTTTCAGGGACTTGGTGGGAGAAACTATTCTTTTCGTGACCGGATCTCTTCTTGGGGTTTGGAAACAAACCTTTAAAAAAAAAAGGTCACAACGTTGATTGGTTTAGTATTCGACTAACAAATAAAAAGTACTTGGTGAGCTGCAAATCTGTTTGAACTGAACATGATATGTACCTTTATTCCCTTGGCCACTGATTTGTTGGGGAGATTCTCTGCCTGAGACTGACGCAGAATGGAAGGCCTCCCTGTCGGCTGATCCAGTGAAAAGATATCCAAAGTTGTATCGCTTCCGCTGTGCTTATTTTCAGGGGAGACCCCGCGATTCTCATCGTTCACAGCAACTGAACTCATTCTGTAATTGAGAGACGCACACACACACAAATAAACTTACCGGGTGATATCTAACCAAGAGCAGAAGACCGTCTGCACAGCTGCACCGTCTGATAGGGGGGGGGGGGGGGGGTTCATGTGAAACGTCATTAATGGATTACGCCCGGCGGCATTCATATCACATGACTGATAAACTGCGCATTGAACGAATGAATCGCTGTATTCAAACCTACAAACAGCCCCAGCCAGCCTGGGTGGAATACTTTAAGGAAAAAAGTGCAATAGTGGTAAAACTCAAAGAAAGTTACTCAACTTGTCACGCGCTACATCAATCTAATTGGTCAATACTTAAATGTTTGGTTAATACTTAATACCAGTGGTTAATACTTATTTTAACCCAAAGCGCTATAAACCAATAAAATTACAAAACTACAGTAGTTGTTATTTACCCACTGTCCTCACACCAACAGTATCTGTCCTTCCAGTTCCCTACACACACACTGCTGCATCGATCCGTGTCCTGCCAACAATGTGAACACACCCAATCTGCAACGCTCCGTCATCATTTACAACTTGATATCAAAGACAAAGAACTTTGCCCGATGTTTAGTCATCATCTTAATGCAATTAAAAAAAGCAAAAAGCGTCGGTTAATACCATATAGTAAAGATGTTTGCAACGTTTGTTAGCCAAGCTGACAGTTAGCCAGACTAGCTGATTATTAGTATGTCTAAACTGTCTTGCAAGTAAGCAAGGTAAATAATACAACATACGTAAACACATAACATAACTGCATAAGCAACGTTGTAAAGCGAATTTAATGTCCTTTTAAATCCTACCTCATATTAACAGTCACTTACGTGTAAAGCTCTTGCAGGTAACGGACTCCACACGAAATAAGCTTTTTTGAACGCTGCTCGATTTGCTGAGTTCTCACGATTTCGAATTTAAACTCCACGATTTGGACCAATGATAGGAAAGCGCTTCTGAGCACTTCCGGATCCAATAACCAATAGCGTTGCATAGTTAATATATAAAACAACGGATGTTGTTCTTGACGTTATCACGAGAGGGCGCGCGCTAGATCCATTTATAATTTTTTGGCAGAAAACCTTGAGGACCTATAAACTTTTCAAGATTTTTCTTGAACTCTCAGAAGACACCCCCTAGTGTACGATTGTTGTTATATATTTGTAATATTTGTATTCGAATATATTTAATAATTTTGTGTTCATAATAATAAATACATAAATAATAATAAACTTGAACATTAACTCCAAGGCGCTGGGGGCGCTGAAGTCTTCAAACCCAGGCGGAAACTACGCGCGAGCCTGTTACAGTAGCACAGACCCGCCAATTTCGAAGATGTAAACAGGGTTTCTGATGATTTCTAATCCGGATAAACTACTTTTGTCATAAGAAGCCGTTATTTACCACATTCGCCTTAACATAAGGAGCCAATATGAATACAACAAAAATCAAAGGTAGTAATGTTTCATCTTGATGGCTAATATAACATAATCTAATCCCGTTACTTGCTAGTTAAATTAGCCCTTGACACAGGTTTTAAGTAGTTTACCTGCTATAATTGGAATTATCCAGGGTAACTAACTGTAACAGTATATATATTCTGTCACCAGATGCGGGGGATTCATCACAACTTGCTGCCAGGTCAAAACCTTTTACCTTACTGTTCTACTGCCCACCCTAATAAAAGTGATTTAGCTGTTTTATAACACATTAATTTTAAACCGTTCCAGATGTTTCAATATTTAACAATTCATTTATTCGCCCAAGAGTGTTCCATTGTAGAGGTAGTCGTCTGGACACTGTTAGGGTTGATTTCTGTCTTACCCCAAATTAAGACGTTTCGACCCCGGTTACTAACTTTACAGCAGCGGTGACGGTGATTCCATCAAAGTGTTCGTGCGGGTGAGACCTCTAACCCAGGGTAGCGGTCTGACTACAGATGGAGATCACGGCCTCTGTCTATCGGTCATCTCACACAACACAATCCGCCTGCACTCCAAGCCAGAACCACGCAACTTCATCTATGATCATGTGGCAGACATGGACACCAGCCAGGTGGGTCAAGGGTCCTGACATAATGTACTGTACAGGATATTAACTAACCATGACCAGACATACTCTAACATTATTTCTAATGTTGCACTTTCTCCCATACAACAGGAGGCTGTGTTCTCCAGTGTGGCTAAAAACATAGTTGAGTCTTGTATAAATGGATATAATGGGACCATATTTGCATAGTGAGTATTTTTTTTCCCTATGGCTTTACAGTTGGATTACTGTGCCTAGGTCAAGCATTGTACAAACTATTCCTATTCTTTGTTTGTCTGTAACTAAAGTGGACAAACGGGTTCTGGGAAAACCTTCACCATGCTTGGTAAGAAGACAAACCGACTTCTGTATTTTAGACAGTTAAAGTACTTAAATATTCACATTAGTTCCACTGAGAACTTGACCTGAGTGTTGTTCCCAGGACCGTCCGACTCGGACAACTTCACGGACGACCTTCGAGGGGTCATACCCAGGAGTTTTGAGTACCTGTTCTTCCATATTAACAGAGAAGTGGAGAAGGTCAGCTAATGCTGTCAACAAAGAAGCATATAAGATTGTAAATATTTTACGGTTCCATTGATGCCTGGATTTAAATGAGATGTTATTATTATAATGTTTTTATTATTAGTCTGGGAATTCCAAGAGCTTCCTGTGCAAGTGCTCCTTCATTGAGATCTACAACGAACAGATCTATGACCTCCTGGATAGTGCGTCTGCCAGCCTTTTCCTGAGGGAAAACATCAAGAAGGGGGTCTTTGTTGAGGGATCTGTTGAGAAGTTTGTCACGTCTGCTGCTGAGGCATACCAGGTAAGAGTCTTGGCACAAGACTTTGTGTAAATGTAAGATACACATCAAAATCACCTGTCCTGCGTAAGTAAACAGGTGGATATCGAAAACAATCAGAATTTCATCAGCGGCTCCCTTTCAGGTTCTGTCGATGGGCTGGAGGAATCGCAGGGTGGCTTCCACCTCCATGAACAGGGAGTCTTCACGATCGCACGCTGTGTTCACCATGACCTTAGAGTCCAAGGAGACCGCCAACGAGGTGGTCAACATCCGAACGTCCCAGCTGAACCTGGTGGACCTGGCTGGTTCTGAGAGACAGAGAGACACGCACACTGAGGGCTCCAGACTCAAGGTGACCATGAGCTCCTGCTGATCCTCGTTGTAACGTCGCTCTCGGTTGTTAACAATCTTGTTTCTCAAGACTTCCCTCCTCTGCTGTTCTCCAGGAAGCCAGTAGCATCAACCGATCCCTCATGTGTCTGGGTCAGGTGATCATGGCCCTGGTGGATGTGTCCAATGGAAAGAGCAGGCACATCTGTTACAGGGATTCCAAACTCACCTTCCTTCTCCGGGTTGGTGTCCAATCAGAAAAGAGATTCCGCAGACTCTTCTGGAACACTTCTGTTGTCTGTATTCCATATGTGTGTTTATAACGTGTTTCACTCATCTAGGACTCTCTTGGAGGAAATGCTAAGACGTATATCATAGCCAATGTCCACCCAGGCTCCAAGTGCTTTGGAGAGACTCTGTCCACTTTACACTTTGCCCAGAGAGCCAAACTGATCAAAAACAAGGTTTGTGCAAAACGAAATTTGTCATCACCCAGTGTACAGATGACATGGATACACAAAATAACTGGTCCTTTATCTTCTGCTGAACTTCCCTGATGTGGTGTTTCTACATCGCTTTGGATAGAATCATCTGGTCAGCCACTGAAGCGTCTGTGTTTCCACTGGCCACAGCGGGGTTACAGGGACCGGTTTTGAACAGTTGTTGTGTGATTTGCGATTGTTCCAGGCCATGATAAACGAGGACACTCAGGGGAACGTGAGGCAGCTGCAGGCCGAGGTGAAGAAGCTGAAGGAGCAGCTGGCCCTGGCCGTGTCTGGGCTCCCACAACTGGGGGAGGTTGGGAGAGATGAGGCCCCTGGAGGCCCCCAGCCACCTGCAGGTAGGAGTCCACGTACAGGCCTGTGACTGGGCCCCATGTCTGGCTGAAGATGTGTGGTGTTCATGGGCTGTTTTGTGTGTTCTCCCTAGGTCCCTCTGCCGAAGGCAGACCTGAGGTCTCCTACAAAAGGCAGTTTTTAGAGGCTGTGCGTTTGTGGAAGAGGCACGCAGATGAAAAGAGGGTACGACTTAGTTTTTTAGTGTGCGACGGTACTCAAAACAACAACACAAAAACCTGAACCAGCTAGAGAACAATCACTTCATGAGAAAGTGGATATTGATTATGAGAGTTGTGGTGTGTTTTCCGTCATCCAGACGCTTCTCCAGAAGGTCGCTCAGTTGGAGGAGGCCTGGACCCAGAAGGAGAAGTTCATCCACTCCAACCGGATGATCCTCAAGTTCAGGGAGGACCACATCTCCAGGCTGGAGAAGAACTTCAAGGGAGGTCTGGGTCTCCTGTCTGACCAGCAGAGTCAAGCTCTTGTCCACCAGCTCAAGGAGGAGATCAAGATCCTTAGACAACAGGTACAACTGGATATGAGGCGGGAGACCTGATAGCTCTCTGGATAAGCAGGCTTAACATGTAGGCCTGACCTCTCTCTCTCTCTCTCTCTCTCTCTCTCTCTCTCTCTCTCTCTGACAACAGTTCTATCATTTAAATACAGTAATATAGTCTGCTTACCCCTCTGCTCTTTCAGATTGAGCATCACCCACGAATGACCAAATACATGGCAGAGAACTACAGCCTTCGTGAGGAGAACTCCCAGCTGCGCTCCTTAGAGTCATTCAGGAGGGCCGAGGAGGTGGACAGCCAAGCTGCTGCTGAGCTGGAGAAGACCTTCCAGAAAGTTCTGGAAGCCGAAAGGTCTTCTGGGGGTAAGTGTAGGCAGGCGGCACCACTTCTGATAAAGTATACCTTGTTGCATTTAGTCATTTAGCAGACGCTCACCCACCTGACTGACCATTGGCCACACAACCCAATAAAGAGGAACACATTCCTCCACAGCAGAACCAGCTGGCTGTGCCCCGGCGACGGCTGAAAACGTGTCTGCCGTCTCTGTGGAGAGACTGAAGGCCCAGCTGCTGCAGAAGCAGACGGAGCTCACTGCTACTGTCCAGGCCTTTGAGGAGCACAAGGAGGTCACCAAGTAAGCGGGACTGAGTGACCGATTAGGCTAGGTTATGCTAGGCTAAGGTGGATGCTATAGATCTGCATTATGGTGGTCACTGGCATTAATCATTGCATCTGATCTGGTGCATCAGGAAGCAGATTTTTGAGTTGGAATCGGAGAAGAGGTACCTGGACAAGTCTAACAAGCATCTGGAGAACATTCTGGAGGCCACTAAAGCTCATAAGAAACTGGAGGTTTCTCATCTGAACAAAATCCACGTGGAAACCATAAAGGTGCTAAAAAAATAAATCAGGGTTTTTCAAGCAAAGTTATGCCTGCATACAATTTCAATCTTACCACCCCCCTTCTCCTTACCCAGATCCTCACCACCCCTACAAAGTCGTACAACCTGCGGACCCGCCTGGTGCCACTGTGCAGCCCCGACCACCTGACCAGGGGGATGGAGGATGTGGACGACATCCACAACGAGCAGCCTCCACCCCAGATGATGGAGGGAGTCTGTGAAGCCCTGACCGAGGAGCTGCAGCAGGTTCAGGTACGAGGCCTTCCCAGAGGAACCTCACCCAGAGGAACCTCACTCCTTCTACCACACACCTGGATGGTAGAGGTACCTCACTCCCTCTACCACACACCTGGATGAACATCCAGCCGCTCCACCGGTGACCTCCCCTCTCCGTGTCTTCCCCAGGAGCAAGCCAGTCATGTTCAGTCCCAGCTGGACGAGGAGGAGCTGAAGAACCGGAAGCTTCTGCAGCAGATAGCCAAGCTGCAGGAGCAGGTGGCCCTGATGTCGGAGGACTCGGCCCGCAAGCAGGAGGTGAGGCAGGCGTGAGGAGGAGCGGTGTGGTAGCGCTGGGGAAGCGGGGTGAGGCTGCTCTGACGCGAGGCCTTTGTGGACCTGTTTGCTTTCTCCAGCTGCTGTCGTGTGACCGGGCCTCCTGGGAGGGGGAGCGGGCCAGCCTGCAGGAGAGCGTCTGTCACCTGGAGAAGACCCTGCAGGAGGAGAGGCAGACCAGGGAGGGTAGGTCAACCTGGGCCGCTCCTCACACACTCAGGCACACAGGGCAGGGAAGCACATACTGTCAGACTGAATGTGGAAACGCTATTAAGACGCATACACATCGTTATGTACAGATGAAGGAAAAAAGAAAACAAGCAAAAATACTCGGTTTAGTAATAAAGACTAAACAAACATTTTCTCAACACTGTACTTTACATTGCTGCTTCAAAACAGAAGACAGATTTTGTGTGTTGAGTATAGACTAAAGTGTTGACCTGTGTGCTCAGTGTTGAGCAGTGAGGTACAGGACCTGCGACTGGTGCTGCAGTCGTCTGACAGGGAGCTGGCGGCCGCCAAGAAGGACCTGAGAGACGGCCGCAGCGAGCAGGAGAGGGAGGCCGTCCAGCTGTCCAGCAGTCTGATCAGCACACAGCTACAGCTTGATGAAATCAAGTAGGTCTGCTCTCAACATCCACTGCTGCATGTGTAAGAGTGTGCAACAAAGTATGAGCGTGTAAGAGTGCAAGACAGTGTGAGAGAGTTTGTATGAGCGTGCAAGAGCTTCTGAGAGCGCGCAGAAGCTTGTGTGTCCTTTTGTCTTTGAGCTACAGACAACTTTGACAAACCCAGGCTATGTTTGTCCCTCCCTCCCACCAGTAGTGCTTCAGTTTGGTCCCTGTTGTGGTCATGTGGCTCTGCCCTAAACCGTCCCTCCTCCCCAGGCTGGAGAGGGAGCAGCTCCTGGAGCAGCAGAGGTCCCTGCAGGACGCCCTGGACCAGCTCCAGGCCGAGGCCAAGTTTGATGCAGACCAGCTCCGGCAGCAGCTGGGGGACAAGCAGCAGGAGTTAGCCGCTCAGCAGGCCCAGATCACGGTCAGTCGGCCCCCCCTTCTCCACCCAACACCGACCCCTGCCACTGGAGGGATGTGTGTGGGGGCGTCTCTTTCAGTTTGGTTGCTGTGAGATGGGTCCTGAGCCGTGTTGTGGTGTGTTATAGGAGCTGGCAGACGCCCTGCAGATGGAGAAGGAGCTCACAGGCTCTCTGACCTGCAAGTTAGAGGAGGACAAGGAATGCACTTCAAAGTCGGTTTTCAAAAGCACTTGGGAACGCTCAGACACCATCTTAATGAATGATTTGATGTGTTTGAGTGCTTCTTAAATGTTAATGGATATATGTGATGTTTTCTTCCTCAGAGAGCTTGTGATGACGTTGGAGCAGAATTCAGTCCTAAGAAAGCAAGTCTCTGACCTGATGGTACAGAACCAACAACAGGTATGATGTGTGTGGACTTGATTTGAAATGTACTGACCTTCTCTGTCTCTGTGGTAATATAAATGCATCAATCCACCCACACAGCATTTCAGTTGACATGTTCTGTATCCGTTTGAAAACTTTCTCCCGTGTTTTAAAGGCTGTAAACATCGCAAGTCTTGAGCAAAATCTCACCGCAGCCAACGGAATCATCGTAAGCTTGGAGCAAAAAGTGGAACAAGACAAAGTAAGATCCTCCTGCTGTGACACTGTCTGGCTTCACAGTCCTGTCTGTGTGGGTTCACTGGACAGCCTCTCCTCTTGCTCTGACAGGGATTCGTACTGGACCTGATCACCCAGACCAGAGACCTCCGCAGCGAGCTGAGCCAGAAGGAGGAGAGCTTGGCCCTCCTGTCAGGAGACATCAAGGACATCACGGTGCTGACTCATCCAAATTATCGCCTAACCGTGCTGCTCTCTGATTGGTCATCCAGGCTTGTTACTTCCTATTTGGGCTGTGCTCAGTGGTTGTGTAAGGCTGTGCTGTCGCAGGGTGTTTCGTAACAGGCAGTTGTTGTCCCGCCAGGTCAAGTACAGCGCCGCCTGCTGCGAGAGGGAGGAGATTCGAGAGCAGAACGTCAGGATGAAGGCGGAGCTACAGGATCTGAGGGAGACTGCGGACAGGAGGGTGGCGTCCAATCAGATCGAGGTAAGGGTAACGCACTTCTGGATTAACACCCAATCAAAGTCTTTTTGATACTGACTTCCCCCCCTTCCCACATCTGTGTTCAACACGCAAAAATGAATGGTTCTTGTGCTCCATTGTGGACTGTCCCTTATGGTGTTTCTGTTTACGTTGAGCCCAGCTGGAGGTGCTGCAGGAGGAGATGATCTACGCTACGGAGGAGGTGGAGAGACTCACCAAAGTGTTGGACGAGCAGACCGCTCTCCTCCAGGCCTCACAGGACCAGGCTGCCCAGAGTGAGGCTATGATCCAGAGCCTGAAGGACAAGGTGCCAAGCACAGAAGGAAGCTTAGCTGGCTTCACACTGTCTAAACCCACCCACACCCCATCCCTCCCGGAGCCAGAACCTTCCAGAACCAGAGACTTCTCAGTATTCTGTTCTCACTGATGAGTTTTCTTTGTCCCCAGTTGAAACATCAGGCAGATTTGGTGGAACGAACCATCAGAAGTGACGTTTCCAATGACAACCCTCTGTCCTTGGTCACTCCTAAACGGCTACCACAGGTGACCTGCGTGTCTTCACACCTGAGGGGGGGGGGGGGGGGGGGGGGGGGGGGGGGGGATTTGAACCTTCAACCACTTGATTCAAAGTATAGTATTGGCCAGGCTGGCGTTATTCAGAGGAGTGACGCGGTGCGCTTGTCTCCCAGACGCCGGCCACGCCCCACAGCTTCAGCACAGACCTGTCCCAGCTGCTGGAGAGTCAGGAGAGGGAGCTGGAGAGCCGCCGCTCCTCTATGATGACCATGGAGGTGCTGCTGGCCGAACTCAACGCTGAGAGGACCGCCAAGAACGAGGAGATCCTCAGGCTCAAGGTGGGTGGATGTGTGTTGGGGATCCTCGTGTTCAGGTACTTGAGTCAATGAGAATAACCCCTTTTTATGCCCGCTTGACTTGTTAACTCTGAACCAAACCAAGCTGGCATGATGCCACCCAGCGTGTGGGGGTTCTGGAAACAGAGGCACGTTGGGTGGTTAGTCCTGCCTTAACACCCCTCCCTTTTCCACAGAGGTCAATCCCACTCCCCCCCCCCATCCAATATAACAGCCTCAACATCGCTGCCTTGACCAGGCTGTGTAAGAAGGGCTTGAGTGTGCGCGGTACTGTTTGATGTAACGCTGGGTGACATCACAGTGGTGTGTTTGAACCCCTCCAGGCCCAGCTGACCAAGGACACTGAGAGGAACAAGACACAGGGGCTTCTAGACCAGCTGTGCACCAAACACAACCAGACTAACGGAAACACAAACAGGTAAAAGTTCCTTCGTTATCACATGGATGAATGCCAAACCAGGGGCCTCTAAGGCAGAGCAAGGATCTGGCAACTTTGGGGTTAACCCTTCACTTCTTAGGAGTCCCCTGGAACATTTTTGGTCTTGACGAGTGCTCTGTCTTGCACCTGTCATTTTAATGGAGAGAAAGACTTTGGCACATCCAGGACATTAGGATGGAACAAATCTCTTGAATCAATGGTAAAGTTGTGGATGAATCTCAGCCAGGTATCTTTTTGCTCCACAGTGCGGTTCTGAATGAAGCCATTCAGCAATCCATGCTTAAAGAACTGCAGGATGAACGGCTGGAAAAGGTTGGTCTGTCGACTAACAGAACCACAAACATCTCAAGAGAATATCCCCATTCATGACATGTTTCTCATAATGAATTGAAAAACAATACATGCGTCTTTACGTTATGGTTCTGCTTTGTGTTCTGGTCAGAGTACATTACTGCAGCGCTTCACAGAAACCCAGGAGAGGTAAGCCTGAACCAGCCCCCCCCCCCCCCTTCTCTGTCCTGTCACCTATGCAGTGGATCAGCTAACTGGGTGATGCTGTTTCAGACTGCAGGTTCAGGAGTCCATGCTGGCCCAGTCCCAGACCTGCGTCCAGGAACTGACCAAGGAGCTGAGGAACCGCTGCCTGGAGGTCAGGGAGCTATCTCTGAGGGAGCAGGACCAGGAGAGACTGCTGCAGGTGAGGACCGGGGGTCAGGCTTGTAGGGGGTTTGAGCAAGGCGTTGGGGGGAATGCGCCTCACTGACGCGTGCTGTCGCTGACTCGGCAGGAAGTGGAGGTTCTTCGGAAGCAGGTGGATCACCTGTCGGAGGAGAACGGCAAGCTGGTGGGACACAAGAACCACAAGCAGAGGATCGAATACCTGGTTAAGCTGAAGAAGGAGAACACAAAGCTACAAGAGGTAACACCTGTCTGTCTGTCTCTTAACTGTCTGTCTGATCTGTCTGTCTCTTAACTGTCTGTCTGATCTGTCCATCACTTTCAGGGACTTCTACCTCTTTTGAATTTGAATGTTGAGGAAACAAACTCATAGTAACTTACTTTTATTTATTTCCTTTTTAAGGAAAATGAAAAACTCAGGACAGAAATGAGCCTTATTCGGGACCATGCTTGAAGTTGTCCTCCCCCCCTGCAAAGGAGGTTCATTGGTGGTTCAAGCTTTCCTGTTTGAATCAACATGTACATGCTTTGGTCTACCTTTTACATTTGAGTCAGAGAAGAAATCCCAAGCATCTGCTTTCAAAAAGAAAAGGGGGGGGGGGGGGGTGGTAGCTGGACAGCTTGTCTACCTCAGCAGACTCCATGCTGTGATATGTGGTCATCCACTGTAGAAACTGTAAATAACCTGGGCATTTGTCATGTGTTTGATGTTATACACCTTTTGTACACATACTTTGTGTTAATTTTTAATGTCTTTATTGAGAAATGGTCATCCAAATGATCACAAATGTAAAATGTTATAATAAATTGCATAATGTACTCTTGTAGATGTGTTGCATAACCTTTTCTGATTTCATGTCTGATTGTCTTATATCTGTGATTACCGTGTTTTTCGGAATATAGGGCGCATTTAAAAGCCTTTAATTTTCTCAAAAAACGACAGTGCGCTTTATAATCCGAAACGCCTTATATATGGATTAATTCTGTTTTTACATTTTACATTTCATGTAGCAGACGCTTTTATCCAAAGCGACTTGGTTTACCTTACTGACCCCAGCATTACGGCTACCGTAGCCAGGTGCGTCGCGGAGTAAAACATACTGTGCTTCACCATAATATTACAGTGTGTGTATAAGGATCCCAAAGTGGCACCTGTCAAAAGACACGCTTACGACGCGGATTTATCTGACTGTTTTTTCCCGCTTAATGCGCTTTATAGTCCGGTGCGTTTTATATATGAAAAAAGATCGAAAATAGACCATTCATTGACAGTGCGCCTTATAATCCAGTGCGCCCTATAGTGCAAAAAATACGGAATATAAAAACATTTTTTTGTGTTTAGCAGAAATCTTTCAAACCTTTACCTCTTCTTATACATTGGTCATGGATATAAAGTACTATATGAACTGTTCTAGTCTAGGCAGTAATTGTCTAACAATTTTATTACAAATAAAAACGTAAAATATCAGTTGGTTTTTATTAATATTTTTTTCACCTTAACACAAAATAGTTTGGTCATGCTCAGGTTGGAACCTCGAGGAAACTTCGAGCAGGTATGGCACGTGCACACGTCATGAGCTGAACTTTAATTGGCTCTCTGATTTAGGATCCAGCACGAGCCTTGGAGTGTCAGGAAGACGTGAAAAGATGGAACCAGTAGCACAAAAGCAGCGATTAAATATGAGAGCGATAACGGCAGAACAAATAACAGAATGGTTCACTTTAGGGACGCAGTTTGCAAACATTAAAATAACAGATGAATCATCAAAGCAGAGCAGGTAAGAAGAATGATATTTGCATGTTTGTTTGCTAACTGGCGCCATCACACCACCGCTACTTAAAGGATTAACGAAAACTATTTCAGTTGCACGTTAATTTGATTTGAATATGGATCACATATTACAAAGAAAAAATAGGTTCCTGTAGGATCTCTACTGCCCTCATGGTAATAATATTATTAAGTTAATATCAAGGTAACTTTGTCTAAATGTATGGAAACCGTTCTTTTTTTAAAGTAATTCCATGTCCATTATTATGATAGTGGTCAGACGATGACTTGTGCAAAACTCTGCAATCCAATCACACAATCATTAAAACTGGATAGTTTCATAAAGTGCCTAGGCCTGGTTTACTGCCCTTACAGTGTTGTACTGTACGCATCAGAGGATTTGACTGGAACTGGGTAGTAATAAGCGAAGTTCCAGCTCCTTTGGTGAGTGAAGGGTGCTGAGGCCCTCATGGCCCGGTCAACATAGCCAGATATGGTGGGGATCTCTTCTCTGGGTGGCTCACTGCAGTTTGGCACAGTCGGGGTGACGAAACCCTGCTTCATGTGGTACCGGCTGGTCCAGGACTCCATCTGTTTACGGACCCCAGGCTGTGGCCAGTGCTCGGCCTCCTCTTCTCCTTCCTCCTGGTTCAGGAAGTCGTGGAGCACCTGCTTGAAGACGTAGACCAGCTCCCATGGAAGCACATTGTTGGTCGCCAGCACCTCCCGAAACCTGAGCAAATCACGAAAATTAGTTTAATAACCGTAACTGGATTTTAAATAAGTGTTTTCAGTTGACAAATAAGCTTGACATCCAGTATGCAAGTCTTTGTCATGTACTTTCAATTAAGTTCTTCACCCCCTTTTCAGAGTTGACTGTACGCAGCAAAGAAAATATGATTAAAAGTAAATGAGTCATGCAGAGTGTATCCATATAATTAACTTAACGTGTTGGGTTTACTGTAAAAATGAAATGTGATTATGCAAACATCCCGTCCCCTGAGGATTGCATGACATGTTCCTTGGAGGATCCAGTGTGTCACTTCTGGTGGAGGAAATGAACTGTGAAGATGTCTGTGACAGTCATGCTGATCAGCCATGTGGAAGGGCTTACATAGAGTTATCATCTAGCCTGTTTTATTGCACCACATTCACCAGACTGCTGCTGTTTCTCAGCCTTGCATGTCTGGAACCATGAGACTAAACAACCCTCATAGAATACCACAAACCAAACATGTATTGTGCGTTATGTGTTGGGGGGGGGGGCTGACCTGGAGAGAACGACGGTGGTGTAGACGGGCTGGATCTGGGCGCACAAGCTTTCCAGTTGGAGGCGCTCGGACGGGGGGATCAGGGTCTGTAAGCGGGGGTAGTTCTGGAGCCAGCGGAGCCCCAGAGCGCTGTGGGCCAGCCTGTGCTCCTGCTCCAGCTCCCGGGACAGACGCTCCTTCTCCTCCAGGTGACACAGCAGCTCCCTGATCAGCAGGCGGCTGGACGTGGCCCCCGGGGCGAGAGACATGCGGTCAACCTGGGCCCGTTCTTCCTCAGCGCGTGACCACTTCATCCAGCTGAACAGAGGCATGACCTAGATTAGACCTGTGGAAACCAGATGAGGCCGAGTTAGAACAATATACAATAAAAAATTACAATTAAAAAAATGTCAAAGTTTGACTTTGACTGAATGTAATGTTTTGTTGTGCAAAGATCTTTCTAGAAACTCATGTCATCTTTCCTGTTTCTCAGCTGACCTCACTTCCCATAGGATCTCTGGAAGCTTCTGGTTCTTTCTGAAGTGAGGAGAATGGCTTCAGGTGTGAGTGAGGTTATCTCCTCTGTCTGATGGGTCTCTGCACTCTCACACCTGAGCTTCAGATAAATGACCCAGCCTCTCATTGGTTAGCACAGCCGGCTGCTGTTGATTTCTTTGAGGTCATCAGGCATTGTTTTTGCATTGATATATTTTCTGTATGCTAATGTATAATGATTTATTATTTATATGTGATCTAATTCACAGTCCCCTTTTTCTTTATGATCAGGGTTTTCCAATTGTTCCATTTCAAAAGTCTTTAAATTTTGGAACAACTGAGGGACAAATTAAGATGGAAAAAGGTCATCTTTGGTACTTACGGCAGTGTGGAGGTGACAGAGCGCTGATGTGGACACTGATAAGGCGTCTTTCACAGTAGAATCTCAGCTTGCCTTTCTCCATGTGTCAGACCTTCAGAGCTTCTCTGATACCTTTTAGACTACATCCTCCTTCAGGAACCTCCTCTCCAAGGCTCTGCTTTTCCCAGCAGCTGAAATAAAGGATCTCTCTCAAACCTTTCGGTCGTCTTGGAACACTAATTCCAATATCACGCTGTTCTTTTTCCGGGATAAATGTTCTCCTGCTTCTCCAGGCTGGTGTAACTCCTCGTGTGTTAATCCTGCCGTCCTGCGGTCCGCCTTAGTGGTGTTCTGTGCTCCTACTCTGCCCTCTGACTCGCCTGTCACCTCCGCTCTCCTCTCACCTCGCCTCTCCTCTGCGCCGGGCTGCCAGAAGGTCAGCTGCTTGTGAGGGAGTGTGCGGTTGCGTGCACATGTTTAGCAGCTTGTGTGTGTGAGGAAATGCCCGTGCATAGGAATTTGAGAAAGAGTGTGAGAGAGGGAGGGAGGGGGAGAGAGAGAGTGTGTGAGAAAGGTAGGGAGAGAGAAAGAGAGAGATTGTGTGAGAGCTACTGTGTGTGTCTGCTGAGCTGATAAAGTCCTCCTCTTGCCTGGAGAGAGACAGACACAACTGGGGCTGCTTTCTCTACTGCGCTGCCTCAGGCCTGCACTGGCTGGCCAGGGAGGGAGGGCAGAGGATGGAGGGATGAGAGAGAGAGAGGAGGGAGGGAGAGAGAGAGAGGAAGGAGGAAGGAAGGGAAAGAGGGAGGATGGTGGGATGAGAGGGAGGGAGGGAGGGAGGGAGGATGGTGGGATGAGGGAGGGACGGAGAGATGAGGGACTTGGGAGGAACAGTAATTTGTCAAGAGAAAGAAGCGGGTGAGTTCAGAGAGGGAAGTCTGAGCAATTTTCAGTCCAGTCACTCTTTGACAGAAGCAAACTTTGGTGGCTTTACTCAGAGGACTGTGTTTTTTCCCTCAGGAATACTTATTCATGGTGACAAAGTTACTGTGACAAATCTACCCTCCATGCCCACTAGCACGACTGCTAGCTGAGGAGAAACAGGGCTTCCTGCCTGGAATACTGTCTCAGGAAACAGTGCTTCTATCACCCTGGAGATGCTGTATGACTACATTAATGCCAAAAGACGTCAAATATGACTGATCCTTCTTTGAAATCCATTCAGACACAGATGCATTCATACACGTCACAGGTCTAATCATGCCTGTTCAGCATGTTTAAGGAGAATATTGAACGAAGCCTGTCATCAACCCAGAAGTCAGCTTTTCATCTGTTGTTGCCACGCTCTGTTGGGATGTCATTTGCTGCTACGCATGTTTCCCTGCAGCCCTGCCCAGGACCCCCAGGGTCAGGACGGCCCCAGGACAGAGGCCCCCCCAGGAGCACCGACGGGCAGAGCAGGAAGAACACCCGTCTCGTCTGGTGAGTTCTCTGTTCCTGTGACCAGGAGACTGAGGAATGGAAGCTTCTGTCTGCTGGTCTCTCTCTGTGTAACATCTCCTAATTCCTCCGCAGGTGGGCCAACACTACGTACTTATGAGTACCCT
This sequence comes from Neosalanx taihuensis, assembly GCA_030340665.1. NCBI lineage: Eukaryota > Metazoa > Chordata > Actinopteri > Osmeriformes > Salangidae > Neosalanx > Neosalanx taihuensis. Next base: position 14,159,152 of record CM059296.1, on the reverse strand, counting down.
AACCTACCTATTACTAAGAACAGACAGGAGGTACAGCCCTTCCCTGCAAACACACACACTAACTTTTTCAATATTGTACCAGACCAGACATCTATATGCAAATGTTCACCAGTTATTGACCACCTGTTCCTCAGCCGTGTGTGTGTGTGTGTTTCCAGCTGATCTCTCTGATTGAGAACAACCCGGTGGTGATCATCCGAGGAGCCACAGGCAGTGGGAAGACCACCCTGCTGCCCCAGTTCATCCTGGACTACTACACAGAGAAGAACGCCCCCTGTAACCTGGTGGTGACCCAGCCCAGGAAGATCGGAGCCAGCAGCATCGCCCGCTGGGTGGCCCGAGAGCGCAAGTGCACCCTGGGAAGTCTCGTGGGCTATCAGGTGGGTGAATGACCCCACAACCTCAGTCTGCTCCGTCCACAACTCCATGCTGCCCCCCCCCCAAAAAACAAAAAACAAAAAACGGTTTATCTACTTATCAAGCATTTAGATGTAGCACGTTTCCTGTCCTGTCCATAACAAGGACAACTGAACTCATTTAGGAAAGGAATGGAAGGAGTGAGATGGCAGAGTTTCTTAGTTTGTGTTGATGTAGATCAGCGAGGTGTTGAGGACGACCCTGGATGGACTCTCTGTAAAGAGGTTGACAGACAGGCAGGCATGGTGAGAGGCAGGCTGCTTCCAGGCTGTCTGCTTGTATTGAGCTGAGCGTTTTGAAAAGGCAGACTCGTCTAAATATAACATCTCTGCTACTGCTGCACATTACAGGACGGGGTGACGTCGCTGGCAGCCTTGACAGTGAGCGAGGAGTGAGATAGAGGATGGGCAAGGAGGCGCGTTATACCTGAACTGATCCCAGTGTGAGAAGCATAGCTCACATGTTTGTGGAGGGCTCAGGGCACAGACCAGAGTGTAGAACCACCATCATGATTTCATCCCACTCATGTCAGAACGAGTGGATGTTTGAGCGATCCTGCCATGAGTGGATGTTAGAGGTCGGCTGGATGAGCTGATGGGCTGTGGGCCTCGAGGACCAGTGGAGAGTGTGGCGGCCGTATCCACTCTCACAGGGACCCTGTCCTCCCAGCCCGGCCCTGACAGAGGCTTTTATCCCTGACTTCTGCTCTGCCGCTGGCCTGAGGGGGATGGCTGGGATGTTCTCATCGCACGCTCTCTCTCTCACTTTCATACTCTCCCATGCTCTCTCACTCTCTCTTACTCATTCTCTCTTCTCTCATACTCTTTGTCGCTTTCTCGCCTTCTCTTGCTCTCTCTCCATGTTTTCTGTCTTTTTATTTCTCTGTCTTCGCTCTCCCTCTCTTTCTTGCCGTCCCTCTCTCTCGCCTCTATCTTTTTGTCTCTGGAGTGATATAAAGTCGTATATGGTGGATGATTTTGAGACGAAGGAGTGAGACGAAGTAGGAGGAGCATCTCCTCGAGGCAGGCATGAGTGTTTGTACGCTGTTTTTGTATTTCTTATTGTGTTGCAGCTCTGGGTAAAGATGGGGAGTTTACCACAGCTGTTGATGGTTTGGATTGTACAAGTGTTCAATCTTGGCGTATACAAGACTGTACAGTTTTCTTATGTTCACACCTGTTGTGTACGCGCTTGTGTGTGTGTGTGTGTGTGTTTCAGGTTGGTCTGGAGAAGATGGCCACTGAGCACACCAGGCTACTCTATGTGACCACAGGAGTGCTCCTGCAGAAGCTGGTGGCATCCAAGAGCCTAACTGAGTTCTCCCATATCTTCATAGACGAGGTGAGACTGTCATCACTCAGACAAATTGAGTACACTTTAAGGATGCTTCAATAAAGTGTAAGTTTGTCGATGTAGTGAAGTGTTCTGCTGTTGAGCTGAGTGAAGTGTGTCCCAGGTCCATGAGCGCACTGAGGAGCTGGACTTCCTGCTGCTGGTGGTTAGGATGCTGCTGAGGTCCAACTCTCGCTTTGTCAAGGTAGTCGACCTGACCACCTCCCTGCTCCCCCTCTCCCTCCACCACCTCCCTGCTCCCCCTCTCCCTCCACCACCTCCCTGCTCCCCCTCTCCCTCCACCACCTCCCTGCTCCCCCTCTCCCTCCACCACCTCCCTGCTCCCCCTCTCCCTCCACCACCTCCCTGCTCCCCCTCTCCCTCCACCACCTCCCTGCTCCCCCTCTCCCTCCACTACCTCCCTGCTCCCCCTCTCCCTCCACCACCTCCCTGCTCCCCCTCTCCCTCCACCACCTCCCTGCTCCCCCTCTCCCTCCACCACCTCCCTGCTCCCCCTCTCCCTCCACCACCTCCCTGCTCCCCCTCTCCCTCCACCACCTCCTTGCTCCCCCTCTCCCTCCACCACCTCCCTGCTCCCTCCACCACCTCCCTGCTCCCCCTCTCCCTCCACCACCTCCCTACTCCCTCCACCACCTCCCCGCAACTCCGCTTGCTCCCCCCCATGTCTCAGGGTCTTGGGTTGGCACAGTTCAGGTAGATTTAAGTGAACTCTTCTTCTTCCTGCTGGGCTGTTACAGGTCATCCTCATGTCAGCCACCATCAGCTGCTCAGAGTTTGCAGAGTACTTCGGCACCCCGATCCGCAGTCAGATGAACCCGGCCTACGTGTTCGAGGTGGAGGGCGTCCCCTTCGGCATCGAGGACTTCTACCTGGAGGACATCCGGAGCCTCATCCCCTACAGGGTGAGGGATGGGATGGAAGAGTGCTGCATGTAAAATGACGTCCACTGATCTGTGTGTGCGTCTCGCAGGTGGAAGCCCTTCATCCGGACTCGCCCCTCATCACGGTGGAGATGTACAGTGTTGCTGTCAGCCTCATACAGAAATTTGATGAGATGGAGGCTAAAGATGAGAGGTTAGGACATCGAGTTGTCTTCGTGAACTTCAATCTTTTAATTTCTAAATGTTTTCCAAAATCAATCGTATCCAACTCACTCACTCACTCTCTCTCTCTTTCTCTCTCTCTCTCTCTCTTCCTTGTCTTGTTCTCCTGGTGTTGGGTTGTCGTGGGCAGCCGGACAGAGAGAGACGTGTCCCTGCCGGAGCGAGGCAGCATGGGAAGCCGGACAGAGACAGACGTGTCCCTGCCGGAGCGAGGCAGCGTGCTGGTCTTCCTACCAGGCCTGGCTGAAATCCACTACATGCAGGACGCTCTATCCAAACTGGCACGGAAGAGGTGTGTGTGTGTGTGTGTGTGTGTACATGTGTGTGTGTACGGTACCGGCTTTTAACAGAGCACGTTGTCTTGGAACGTTCCAGACTACAGGTGTATCCTCTCCACTCCTCCGTGACTCTTGAGGAGCAGAATGGCGTGTTCCTGGTTCCTGTTCCAGGGTACAGGAAGGTGAGAGCACAGATCGTAGTTCTCACGGTTGAAAACTGGGTGTTTCAGTTGTCGACAGTGTGTGTGTGTGTGTGTGTGTGTGTGTGTGTGCGTTTGCGTGTCCCTCTTCTCAGATCATACTGTCAACCAACATTGCAGAAAGCTCTGTCACTGTTCCTGATGTGAAATACGGTAAGAATTCTCCTTAATGTGAGTCCTCTGGGGAACATGTTTGTGGCCCGTGGTCTCCTCATGGTGTGATGGCTAACATGGTCTCCTCATGGTGTGATGGCTAACATGGTCTCCTCATGGTGTGATGGCTAACATGGTCTCCTCATGGTGTGATGGCTAACATGGTCTCCTCATGGTGTGATGGCTAACATGGTCTCCTCATGGTGTGATGGCTAACATGGTCTCCTCATGGTGTGATGGCTAACATGGTCTCCTCATGGTGTGATGGCTAACATGGTCTCCTCATGGTGTGATGGCTAACATGGTCTCCTCATGGTGTGATGGCTAACATGGTCTCCTCATGGTGTGATGGCTAACATGGTCTCCTCATGGTGTGATGGCTAACATGGTCTCCTCATGGTGTGATGGCTAACATGTGCTCCTCATGGTGTGTGTTTGGCACTAGTGATCGACTTCTGTCTGGCCCGACACTTGACCTGTGACAAAGAGACTAAGTACCAGTCTCTTTCCCTGACTTGGGCCTCCAAGACCAACTGCAACCAGCGCAGAGGTACTGGAGGACTGGACCTCACCTGGTCCAGCTGACCTCAGATCTGCGAGATCTGTCCCCTTCTGAAGCTTCTCACAGCTGACAGCTTCTCTCTCTCTCTGTCTGTCTGTCTCTCTCTGTCTGTCTCTCTCTCTCTCTCTCTCTCTCTCTGTGTCTCTCTCTCTCTCTCTCTCTGTCTGTCTCAGGCCGGGCCGGCCGTGTGTCCAAGGGTTACTGCTACCGCCTGGTGTCCAGGGAGTTCTGGAAGAACGACATCCCAGACTTCTCCGTTCCCCAGATGCTGGTAAGAGACGGGAGCATCTTGCGTTCCGTGTGGGACGTGGATCCCTCAGCGTCCTTCACAGGCTGTGTGTTGTGTCTCCAGTGTGTCCCCCTGGCCAGAACCATGCTGAAGGTGAAGCTGCTGGACATGGGAGACCCCCGCTCCCTGCTGTCCACCGCCCTGTCACCCCCCAACCTGGACGACATCGAGCGGACCGTGCTCCAGCTCAAAGAGGTGCCCACTGCCACGCCTGGGGTCACCATGGCGACACTGTGCTGCGTCAGAGGCTGTGTGTTGCTGTGTGTGATGTAGGGCAGTTCTGTTTGAGGGAGTGTATCGGTGTGTCTGTGGAAGGTGGATTGATCTGTGTGTGTCGTCCCCTCCAGATGGGGGCGCTGTCTCTGAGCAGCGACGGGCCCGATCAGAAGTGCTTCGACGGAGAGTTGACCTTCCTGGGTCGGGTGCTGGCTCACCTGCCTCTGGACCTGCACCTGGGGAAGCTGATCGTGCTGGGACACGTCTTCGGCTGTCTGGACGAGTGTCTCACCTTAGGTCTGTCCTCCACACGGGTCTGTAGCCCTGCTCTGCATGGTTCAGATGTTTCCTTCTTCCACCATGACTGATTTCAAACAAACGGGTTGTAATAAACATCTGCAGAAGCCTGGTGATGACCCGTTCTCCTTTGCTCTCACTCTCTCCTTATGTCTCTCTCCCTCCCTCCCCCCTCTCGCTCAGCTGCCTCCCTCTCCCTGAAGAGCTTCTTTGCCATGCCCAGCCTCCAGCAGCTGGCAGGGTACAGGTGAGTCCACATCAATCCAGCCACAGCCCTCTGGGTACAAACACTTAAGACATCGTCCCTGGATCCAGCCTGTGGAATCTGTACAGCAGGCATCTTGTTATTCTGTCTGGCACATCTTCATCACGTCTTTTTTATATATCTTTTGAATTTTCAGGAGCAAGCTGTCTTTTGCACATGGCGTTCCGAGTGACGCTATCGCTTTTGTCAACGCGTTTAAGGTGACGGGTCACAGCAGTTTATTATCAGGCACAAGCTGGCTTTGTTATGAAATAACACGTTTGATGACACTTCCTGTGTTCACTTCCTGCCAGGCTTGGCAGACTTCCAGGAACAAAGGAGAGCTCAGGCACCCCAAGGTGAGGGATGGCTTCACAACCCAGAGATGTGAGGGGGTAACACTGGGGATCCATGCCTGGGAGTGGTGTGTGTGTGTGTTGTGTGTGTGTGTGTGTGTGTGTGTGGCGGCTGTGTAGTAAGGTGTGTGTGTTCTCTGCAGGATGAGCTGCAGTGGGGGAAGGAGAACTGCATTCAGATCAAGAGGATCAGAGAGGTACAGCTTCCACCTCTCACAGTGTTGTGTTCACCAAGTAGGCTGAGGCCAAACAGCAGCATGCCTGGCTTCGAATCCCCCCCAGACCTGCTGCACGTCCACCCCCAGTGACCCCGTGGCTGCCTGACCTCGCCTGACCTCTCCTGACTGACCCACAGGTGGCTGAGCTGTACGAGGATCTGAAGAAGAGAGTGTTGCAGTTCAACATGCATGTGGGGCAGAGCCCGTCTCACAGGGGCTACACCAGCCACCACGAGCAGCAGTTCATCCTGCAGGTCACTTCCTGTCGTCTTTTTTTTTTAACAAGAAATATCACAGAGGGTCTTGTGTGTTAGGCGGGAGACTGAGGGAGGGGAGATTCATACAGTCTTCCTCCCCTCACGGAGGATATGACCTCATCTACCTATCGTACCGTCCTCTGTCTTCTCGTCAGGTGGTCATCGCGGCAGCTTACTACCCAAACTACTTCCTGCAGGGAGAGATGGATGAAGAGCTGGCTTCTAAAGAGCTGTTAGGGAACGACCCCAGAACCACGGTCATGGTACGAGACGAGCTCGAAACCCGACCTAACGTTCCTCCTCGCTGGTGAAATTCTTTCTTCGTGACGTCATCAGCGCTGTCACATGCCGTTAGCTTAACAGTGTCGTCGCTGACGTCTCCCCTCAGGTGAGGAACCTGCCTCCCTACAGCTTCCTGTACTACAAGCAGCTGCAGTCCCTGTTCCGGCAGTGTGGTCAGGTCAAGGCCATCTCCTTCGATGGCTCCAGGTACGTCACTCAGAGCCGGTGGGGGGGGGCATGGCTGCGTCCAGCACGACCCCTCCATCCGCCTCTAATCTGAGCTCTCCAACACCTTCCCCTCAGACCTGACATCTGTGTGTGTGTGTGTGTGTCTCAGAGCTTTTGTGGAGTTTTACCGCACCTCCACACGAAGGTCTGGGGTGCTCCTCGAGGTGTCCCTGGCCTTGCTGCTGGCCCAGCAGAGGCT